>ML104797.1:30374-89547 GCA_003697995.1 Taxidea taxus jeffersonii
ACCCCCCCCCCCCCCCCCCCCGTTTATCTGCCTTCTCTTAACTGTAGCTTTTTAAAGCAATAGCTCTTATGAGTTGAAATTTTTACATTGAACAGTTTCTTAATTGGAATACATACCAGATTTAATAAAGAATTGTGTTCCCTAATACATTATGTTTTGTTTTGTTTTTTTTTTTTTTAAAGATTTTATTTATTTATTTGACAGACAGAGATCACAAGTAGGCAGAGAGGCAGGCAGAGAGAGAGGAGGAAGCAGGCTCCCCACCGAGCAGAGAGCCCGATGCGGGGCTTGATCCCAGGACCCTGGGATCATGACCTGAGCCGAAAGCAGAGGCTTTAACCCACTGAGCCACCCAGGCGCCCCTAATACATTATGTTTTTAAAAAATAGACTTGATTTTTTAGAATAGTACTAAGATTACAGAAAAAAATGTGCAGAAAGTACAGAGTTCCTATACAATCATCTCAACTACCCCTAGTATTAACATCTTGCATTAGTGTGGTTCATTTGCTACAGTGGATGACCAATATGGATACCATTAACTACTGCCTGTATTTTAGATTCAGAGTTCACTTTTTGTGTTGTTTAGTTCTGTGGTTTAATAAATATGTGATATCATATTTCTACTATTAGAGCAGCATACAGAACAGTTTCACTCCCTAAGAATCCAGTATTCTACCTATTCATTCCTCCTCCTATCCCTCTGAACCCCTAGCAACCACGATCTTTTCTCTTTGGTTTTGCTTTTTCCAGAATGTTATATGCTTGGAATTATATCGTATATGGCCTTTAAAAAATTAATAGATTATTTTGGGGGCAGTTTTAAGTTTACAGAAAAAATTAAGCAAAAAATACAGGGAATTTCCATATACCCTCTCACCACGACTCCTGTTCCCACTTCCCCTATTATTAGCATTTTGCCTGGTACCTTTGTTACAACTGATGAACCAATCTTCATACATTATTATTAACTAAAGTCCATAGTTTGATCAGGGTTCACTCTTCATATTGTGTATTCTCTGGCTTTTGATAAATGTATGACAAGTACTCATCATTACAATATCATACAGAATATTTTCATTTCTCCAATGTCCCCTGTTCTCCACCCTATTCATTCCTTTCTTCCTTTCCATAAATTGCTGGCAATAGCTGTTTTTTTTTTAACTGTCTTCATAGTTTTCCAGAATGCTATATTTTTACTGTCTTCAGATTTCCAAAATGTCATATAATTGAAATCATATGGTATGCAGCAATTTCGGATTGGTTCCTTTCCAATATGTATTTAGGATTTATTCATATCTTTTTGTGGCCTAATAAGCTATTTATTTTTATTGCTGAAAAATATTCCATTGTATGGATGTGCTACATACATCTACTAAAGTGCATCCCAATTGCTTCCAAGTTTTAGCAATTATGAATAAAGCCACTATAAACCTTTGGGTACAGGTTTTTATGTGGACATGAATTTTCAGCTTATTTGGGTAAATACCTAGGAGTATGATTGTTGAATCCCTTGGTAACCTATGTTTAACTTTGTGAGAGGTTGCCACACTGTCTTCCCAAGTGGCTATACTGTTGCATTCCCACCAGCAATCAATGACTGGTCCTATTGCTCTATATCCTGGTCAGCACTTGGTATTGTCATTGTTTTGGATTTTAGCCATCCTATTAGGTTTGTAGTGGTGACTCATTGTTTTAATCTGCAACTGCCTAATGGCTATGAAGTTGAATATAATGCTTATTTACCATACAGACATTTTCTTTAGTAAGGTGTCTGTTTAGGTCTTTTGCCGATTTTGAAGCTGGATTGTTTCCTCATTATTGAGTTTTAAGGGTTCTTAGTATATTTTGAATACAAGCCCATTATGAGATATGTATTTTGTAAGTATTTTCTTCTTTGTATTTTAATACTTTAATACATTTTATTTTGAGTATTTTAATCCCTGATCCATTTTTTCACTGCTTTAAGTCCTATATATTTTTTGTTACAAATCAAACATTTCTAGATTGTAATTAAAAATATATGAAATGCTAGAGGTTAAAAAATATTAATTTGAACTGTATTTGATTTCACCTTTCATAGGTCAAAAATGAAGAGTATTGGCAATTTTGCATAGTTCAATCTAATAGAAGCCAAAGCTTCCTCTCTACAGTTCTCTCTGTGTGTACTGCCCATCACCAGCAAATCATTAATATGTCTTTGGGATGATTCTAGGTAGAAATTAAGCTCATATTGGAATCAAAAGCAGATGCAGGTATTATAATCACACAGCTTCAGTTTTCAAAGACAACTTTGGTTTCATTTGCTCTGATCACCAAGCACTGAAATATGTAGCTCCTTACAGCTACATTTTGAATGGGAACTTACCTGGAAATGGCACAGAATTCCTGTGTCCTCATTTTTATTTCAGGACATCTGTTCATTTTCTGCTGAATCTCAAGAAACTTTGCTGTACAGGATTCTGCTGCTTAAATTTTGTGGTGGGGGGGCGATGGGCTCATAGTAGAATAGTGAATGCCTGTGTAGACATTTGTGGGTAATCTTTCTTCCCTGCTCAAAGCCATCCATTCAGATATATTTTAATAGTTTTCTCTGGACCTCCAAATGGAAAGTAATGGGCTAATTATTATTTTAAGGGTCATAATTCATGACCAGATTTTAAAAACCATGGTGGTGACTGATGTTGCAAGATTAAATTATTTTGTCAAATTAAAAAAGTCCAGATTTAATTAAGTGCAAACAAATTTCTGTGTATTTAGTATGTAGAAAACTCTCTCTCAAACGTGGGGTATAGAATTAAGCCTTTGATCCAGTGGAGAGCATAAGACTAATAAACAAAAATGATAATATAAAGCAGAGTAAAACCAGTGACAGGTGACAAAAAATACTATATTTGTTCAAATTAGGGAATGATTATAATGAAGAGATCCGGAAAGTCTTCATGGAAAATGTGATATCTAAGTTGAAACTTGGGAGAATGAGGAGGTTTTACTCTGTATAATGGAGGATAGGCCTTATAGAAAGAAGAGACTTTGTGGAAAAGGGCCAGATGTGGGAAAGCTTGGGCCGTTGTAGGGAACAGTAAACAAAATCAGCATTTATGGACTAAATTATATCAAATTTTGACTTTATGCTAATTATACAAAGATACATGACATTTTAGAAACTTGAATATTGCTGAAGCAAGCATTTGAACCTGGCTTTCTGCAGCGCTTTCATTTGGGAGTGAGTCACTTAGTGCCTGCCTCTAGCTCCTGGCTGAGCACCACTGCCAGCACACCTCTGCTGGTCTCTACCTGGCATCACACAGACCTGAACCCTGGTGTGGTATTAAAAGCATTTCTATGTTGGTTAGTAAAAAACGCTCTTCTAGTGGTAAAGAGGAATAGGACACTGGTGTCCAGCGACAGCAATAACTGTACTTTGGATAAATAGAAGAGTGGAATGCTGAATTTGATATTAGATCAGATTGTGATGAGAGTTTGGAACTTTACAGAAGACTCTGGTCAAAATTCTATTATCAGGGGTCTACTTTTAGGCAAACAAAATTGTAAAAGTAGAATGGGGTCCTATTTATTAGCAAGTTATTACAGACTGATAAGTTTTCTGAGCAGTTGTTTGATATGATATGAACTGAGCTTTTATTTATTTATTTACTTATTATTTTTTTAAAAGATTTCTTTACCACGAATGGGAGGGACAAAGGGAGAGGGAGAGAGAATCCCAAGCAGACTTGCACTGAGCACAGAGTCTCAGGTGGGGCTCCATCCCAGGACCCTGAGATCACCACCCTAGCAGAAACCAAGAGTCGGACACTCAGTGGACCGTGCCACCCAGGCACTGCTGAAGTGAGCTTTTATTTTTATTTTTTAATAAATTTTTTTATCTTTTATAACCATATAATGTATTATTAGCCCCAGGGGTACAGGTCTGTGAATCGCCAGGTTTATACACTTCACAGCGCTCACCATAGCACATACCCTCCCCAATGTCCATAACCCCACCATCCTCTCCTGACACCCCTCCCCCACCCTCCCCCCAGCAACCCTTAGTTTGTTTTGTGAGATTAAGAGTCTCTTATGGTCTGTCTCCCTCCCGATCCCATCTTGTTTCATTTATTCTTTTCCTACCCCCCAAACCCCCCACGTTGCATCTCCACTTCCTCATATCAGGGAGATCATATGATAGTTGTCTTTCTCTGATTAACTTATTTCACTAAGCATAATACCCTCTAGTTCCATCCATGTCGTCGCAAATGGCAAGATTTCATTTCTTTTGATGGCTGCATAGTATTCCATTGTATATATATACCACCTCTTCTTTATCCATTCATCTGTTGATGGACATCTAGGTTCTTTCCATAGTGTGGCTATTGTGGACATTGCTGCTATAAAGATTCGGGTGCACAACGTGCTCCTTTGGATCACTACGTTTGTATCTTTAGGGTAAATACCCAGTAGTGCAATTGCTGGGTCATAGGGTAGCTCTATTTTCAACTTTTTGAGGAACCTCCATGCTGTTTTCCAGAGTGGTTGCACCAGCTTGCATTCCCACCAACAGTGCAGGAGGATTCTCCTTTCTCCACATCCTCGCCAGCATCTGACATTTCTTGACTTGTTCATTTTAGCCATTCTGACTGGTGTGAGGTGGTATCTTATTGTGGTTTTGATTTGTATTTCCCCAATGCCCAGTGATGTGGAGCACTTTTTCATGTGTCTGTTGGCCATCTGGGTGTCTTCTTTGCAGAAATGTCTGTTCATGTCCTCTGCCCATTTCTTGATTGGATTATTTGTTCTTTGGGTGTTGAGTTTGCTAAGCTCTTTATAGATTTTGGATACTAGCCCTTTATCTGATATATCTTCTCCCATTCTGTCAGGTGTCTTTTGGTTTTGTTCACTGTTTCCTTTGCTGTGCAAAACTTTTGATCTTGATGTAATCCCAATAGTTCATTTTTTCCCTTGCTTCCCTTGCCTTTGGCGTTGTTCCTAGGAAGAAGTTGCTGTGGCTGAGGTCGAAGAGGTTGCTGCCTGTGTTCTCCTCAAGGATTTTGATGGATTCCTTTCTCACGTTGAGGTCCTTCATCCATTTTGAGTCTATTTTCATGTGTGGTGTAAGGAGATGGTCCAATTTCATTTTTCTGCATGTTGCTGTCCAATTTTCCCAACACCATTTGTTGAAGAGGCTGTCTTTTTTCCATTGGAAATTCTTTCCCGCTTTGTCGAAGATCAGTTGACCATAGATTTGAGAGTCTATTTCTGGGCTCTCCATTCTGTTCCATTGATCTATGTGTCTGTTTTGTGTCAGTACTATACTTTCCTGATGATGACAGCTTTATAATAGAGCTTAAAGTCTGGAATTGTGATGCTACCAACCTTGGTTTTCTTTTTCAATATTCCTTTGGCTATTCGAGGTCTTTTCTGGTTCCATATAAATTTTAGGATTATTTGTTCCATTTCTTTGAAAAAAATGGATGGGATTTTGATAGGGATTGCATTAAATGTGTAGATTGCCTTAGATAGCATAGACATTTTCACAATATTTGTTCTTCCAATGCATGAGCATGGAACATTTTTCCATTTCTTTGTGTCTCCCTCAATTTCTTTCATGAGTAATTCATAGTTTTCTGAGTTGAGCTGAGCTTTTAGAAAAGTCTGTATTGGTATATTGACTAAACTTTTACTATCAACAAAGATAATGCTGAAAATTGCTATAAGGACTATTCAAACAAGTAAGAGCTTAGTAAAATGAAATGATTCAGGTAATAAAAATTACATTCTTAAGGTTTCTATTTTTCCAGTCTTGTACTGGAAAAATAGTGGATTGTGTTGTATTTTTCTGTAATCTCAGTCTTTCTAGTATTTTTTTGATCTCTCTAAAAGAATTACAGTTGTATCTGTTATAAAAGATAGAGCTATGGTAGACATTACCAGTGGCCTACCCCAAATCTAGTTGCCTGTGTTCCTTACTGATAAAACTCTGGGACAGCCGAGTGCCTAGTTAAGAATACTTGCCATCCCAGATTCCCTTCTGTCTAAGGGTGGCTCTGTGAACCAGTTCTGGCCAGTGGAATAGAGGCAGACATGTCCTCATGAAAAGAGAAAGAGAAAGATGCTGACATATGCCTTTTGCCCTTACTCCTTTTGCTTCTTCTTGATTGGAGTAAAAAAATATTGTGTGGCCCTTTGGGAGACATTTGGAGATCACAGGACAGAGCAGAAGATAGAGGCAGCTGGGCTGCGATGCCATCCTGACATCAATGCCTCACTCCTTATCTGCTCACCTCTGACCTCTTCATATGTTTGTTTGTTTCTTCCTCCTCCTTTCTTTGAGTGAAATATAGCTGACACACAGTGTGTCATTAGTCTCAGTTGTACAGCGCAGCCATTCGACAACTCTGTGCTATGCCATGCTCACCTCTGTCAGTGCAGCCACCTTCTGCTGACACTTTGGAAGCGCCACTGGGCAGTACCTTTCGTTCCTGCGACTTCCTCATTCCCAAACCTGAAGCCTGAACCTCTCGCTCCCCTTTACACATTTTGCCCATCCCCTTCTCCACCTCCTCTCTGGCAGCCATCAGTTTGTTCTTTGTATTTAAGGATCTAGTTCTGGTTGTTTGCTTATTTGTTTGTTTTATTTTTTAAATTTCATACATAAGTGAAATCATTTGGTATTTGTCTTTTTTTAATTTTTAATTTTTTTTTATTTTTTAAGATTTTATTTATTCATTCGACAGAGAGAGATCACAAGTAGGCAGAGAGGCAGGCAGAGAGGCAGGCAGAGAGAGAGGAGGAAGCAGGCTCTCTGCCAAGC
Source organism: Taxidea taxus jeffersonii (assembly GCA_003697995.1). NCBI lineage: Eukaryota > Metazoa > Chordata > Mammalia > Carnivora > Mustelidae > Taxidea > Taxidea taxus. Next base: position 37,185 of record ML104797.1, read on the forward strand.
AGAGAGCCCAATGCGGGACTCGATCCCAGGACCCTGAGATCATGACCTGAGCCGAAGACAGAGGCTTAACCCACTGAGCCACCCAGGCGCCCACCAACAGACATAATTTAAAAAAATATATATGTGAAGTGATGGATGTGTTAATTGCCTGGGGCGATTCTCTTACCATGTATATCAATTAATCATGTGTATATTCTAAATATCTTACAATGTTATATCAATTATACTTTAATAAAGCTGGAAAAACAAGCTTTAAAGCACAGTTCAATATCCTTCATGAACATAAAAATAAAATTCTTAGCAAATTTTTAGCAAATTGATTCTAGTGATATATGAAAAAAATAAGCCATGTTGGTATTTGTCTTTAACTTATTTCACTTAGCATGGTGCGCTCTAGGTCCATCCATATTGTCACAATAGCAAGATTTCATTTTTTTAATGGCTGAGTAATATTCCTTGATATATATCATGGAACACACACACACACACACACACCCCATATTATATGTATTTTATATATATATACACATACATACTAGTATACCACATCTTCTTTATCCATTCATCTATTACTGATCACGTGGGTTCCTTCTATGTCTTGGCTATTATAAATAAATGCTGTAATAAAATAGGGGTGCATATGTCTTTTTTTTTTAAGATTTTACTTATTTATTTGTTAGAGAGAGTGAGAGAGGGTGCATGAACACAAGCAGGAAGCAGAGGGAGTGGCAGGCAGAGGGAGAAGCAGGCTCCCCACTGAGGAAGGATACTGATGCAGGACTCAATCCCAGGACCCTGGGATCATGGCCTGAGCCGAAGGCAGATGCTTAACCAACTGAGCCACCCAGGCGTCCTGCATATATCTTTTCAAATTGTTTCCCTTTCTTTGGGTAAATAACCCAGGAGTGGCCTTATTGAATCATATGGTAATTCCATTCTTAATTTTTAAAAAAAGATTTTATTTATTTATTTGATAGATAGAGATCACAAGTAGGCGGGGGGGGGGGAAGCGGGCTCCCTGCTGAGCAGAGAGCCTGATGCGGGGTTTGAATCCAGGACCCTGAGATCATGACCTAGGCAGAAGGCAGAGGCTTAACCCACTGAGCCACCAAGGCACCCCCCATTCTTAATTTTTTGAGGAACCTCCATAGTGTTTTCCACAGTGGCTGTACCAATTTGCATTTTCACCTAGAGGACATAAGAGTTCCCTTTTCTCCACATCCTCACCAACACTTGTTATTTCCTGTCTTTCTGGTACTAGCTATTCTGACAGGTGTGAGATGACATCTCATGTGGTTTTGATTGGCATTTTCCTGATGCTTAGTTATGTCATGTATCTTTCCTGACCTGGTTCTTAAGTTATACTAACAAACTGAGCTTGGTTATGTCAGGAAGGTCATATGTTTTTTTTTTTTTTTAGATTTTATTTATTTATTTATTTATTTAATTTATTAATTAATTAATTTATTTATTATTATGGAGATCACAAGTAGGCAGAGAAGCAGGCAGAGAGAGAGGAGGAAGCAGGCTCCCCGCTGAGCAGAGGGCCCGATGCGGGACTCGATCCCAGGACCCTGGGATCGTGACCTGAGCCCAAGGCAGAGGCTTTAACACACTGAGCCACCCAGGTGCCCCTATTTTTAAATTTTTGATGAAAGCAATTTTAACTAATAAAGTAGCCTACTTCCATCAGGTGTAAAATGGTTAACAGTTCATGCTAATGCACTGGTAAGGCTGATGAGTTTTGCTGGGGAATTGCCCTGGAACTTCAGTGTGTCTGTCTGTCTTGTTTGATGTGAGTTTGAACCTCAAAGAAAGTTACACCTTACACCTACAGAGGCAGATTATCACTCCTCCCCATTGCTAAAGTGTACATGGCAAAGAGCAGAACATCAAGGGGGCGAACACTGATCTCAAGGAGCATAGAGTGTTAAGATTTTTTTTTTTAGATTTTATTTATGCATTTTGAGAGAGGGAGAGAGGGAGCAGGAATGGTGGTGGGGTCGGGGGGCAGGTGTAGAGGAAGAAGCAGAATTCCCTCTGAGCAGGAAAGCCAACCAGGATCTCCATCCCAGGACCCTGCAATCATGACCTGAGCTGCAGGCAGATGCTTAACCGACTGAGCCACCCAGGTGCCCTCAGGATGCTCAGATTAATGTAGCAGGGGAGCCTCTAGTAAGCACAGGAGTCATTTTTGAGGAAAACGCGTAATTAGCAGCAGGTATTTTTTTTTTTTAATTTTTTTTTTATTTGACAGATCACAAGTAGGCAGGGAGGCAGGCAGAGAGAGAGAGAGGAGGAAGCAGGCTCTCCGAGGAGCAGAGAGCCCGATGCGGGGCTCAATCCCAGGACCCTGGGATCATGACCTGAGCTGAAGGCAGAGGCCTTAACCCACTGAGCCACCCAGGCGCCCCTAGCAGCAGGTATTTTACGGAATGTGGGGAAGGGAGCAAACCTGCAAAATGCCACTGGTGGAGACCCATTATTTAAGGAGAATATTGAGTGGTTGCAGAGCTATAGAAATGGTAATAAGGAGGGTGGTGGGGTTACATTATATGTTTAAATAAAAATTAAAAAAAAAAAAGAGGGGCACCTGGGTGGCTCGGTGGGTTGAAGCCTCTGCCTTCGGCTTAGGTCATGATCCCAGGGTCCTGGGATCGAGCCCCGCATCGGGCTCTCTGCTCCACGGAGAGCCTGCTTCCTCCTCTCTCTCTGCCTGTCTCCCTGCCTACTTGTGATCCCTGTCTGTCAAATAAATAAATAAAATCTTTAGGAAAAAAAAAAAAGAAATGGTAATAAGAATCCTGAAATGGTGAACTAACATTGTAGACCAGCACTGCCCAGAAAAATACAATGCAAACCACTTATGTACCTTTGATCTCATAGTCATTTTAAAAAGGTAAAAAGAAACAGGTGAAATTATATTTAACCCAGTATATCCAAAATATTATTGCTTTTATATGTAGTCAATGTAACATTATTAACGAAACATTAGAAGTTTTGAAATCCCACGTGTCTTCTACATGTAGAGCCTAGAGCATGTGTCATGATCCAGACCAGCCACATTTTAGATGTGTATGCGGCTGGTGACTACTATATGGGACAGGGCAGTTTCAGAAAAGAACAGAGTAATTTATATGCTGATATATTGCTTTATTCTTAAAAAAAAAAAAAGGTATAAGTTTTCACCAAATTCTAATTTTCTAGGTTATAGAAGGAATCAATTCTCCTAAATTTCTAGGGGAATCTAACAATGGTGAGGAAAAGGTCTTATAGAAAGTCTCCACTTATATTTTTAAAGGGAGTTTGACCTGGTTTGTGAGATATGATCTAAAAAAATGATGGCCAAGAAATAAAAATTGAAATAAAAGATTTATTGAAACCACATGTATAGTCTTGGAAACAGAACTAATACTCTCAATTTCACCTCTTGGATATTTTAAGGAGTAGGAAACTATTTGTGTCTTTTTAGAATTATCCATAATATCTATCTAAAATGATGGGGATTTACTTAACCTGTTTTACCATTCTGCTGTTACAGGCTTTTTTCTTCCTTAAATTGGGAAAGATGAGTGAAGACAAACTTGGGGGAGATGGGGAAGACTTTATTACTTTATTTTTATAGCTGTTGAACTTGGTATGAACTCAGTTTGTATTTGATTCTAGAAGTTGGAATATCTCAACAGTCTTTCTTTGGGTGTTATTTGCTAATGTGATTATTTTTAATCCCAGTTCATTTAATGAATGATGTTTATTCTGAAGGATATGTAATTCTTTATTTTCTTTTTGGTCAACCGGGATCAGATGCTTTATCTATCAGAAAAAATAGTCTGATGTTTCAGGTCCCGCCTCCACTGATACACCTCTTACAGAAGTACTAGAGAACATTTTTAAAGGGTCTGTGTGGACCTGCAAGGACTTCTGGCTTTTTTGGTCTACCTAGAGACATACTTTGTAAAGATAAAGGAATTTCCTGTGCTCAACTAGAAATAACATATGACTGCCTCGGAAGATAAGGAGAATTTGTTAAAAGATTTCCCTGATTATTATAAAGTATCTATGCATACTTGGTTATGATTTAAATTTAGTTTCATAGTGAAATGGCTTTTTGGAGAATTCAGGCAATCTGAAAAATATAAAGAAAGGAAAGATCACCCATAATATTACCTCTTAGAGAGTTGACCTGTAATACAATTGTAGTTAAACCTTGGCCATTATCCTGCCAAGGGTTAAATCCTGACATTTTTCCTAGTCACACACTCCTCACTTACTCACACCTCCCACAAAAACACACATGCCCTCCTCTCTGTTGTTTGTCATTTTATCAAACTGTGATCATATTTTACATACATTTTATAGCTTGCTCTTTCATTTAACAATACATTATGGGCAGATTCTCATGTTAATAAAGTATGTAACCAAACTTATCATTTTACTTTTTAATTTTTTTCCAACCTCATTTTTTAAAAGATTTATTTATTTATTTGAGTGGGGGTGGGGAGGGAGAGGGACAAGCAGCCTCCTTGCTGAGTGCAGAGCCTGATGTGGGGCTCAATCTCATGACCCTCAGGTCAAGTTTCTAGCTGAGCTGAAATCAAGTTTCTAGTTACATTTAATATATTTTTGTCATTATAAGCCAAAGTGCAGTGAGCATCCTTATCCATGCATTTGTTGACTTATTTTCTTAGGATAAATTCCTAAGTGGAATTGCTAAGTCTGAGTGTATGTTTAAAGAATTTAGCTATATGTTGCCAGATTACCCTTTAAAGATACTTAATTTCTGCTTGCACTAACTGTGTTCCGGAGTGCTGTATCTGTGCCAGGATTATTATCATTCAAAAAACATTTGCCAATCTGGTAGTTTAAAAATGATATTATTACTTCAATTTGCATTTTTTAAATTACTAGTGAATTTGAATATATATATATTTTTTCAGATTTTATTTATTTACTTGACAGAAAGAGATCACAAGTAGGCAGAGAGGCAGGCAGAGAGAGAGGAAGGGGAGCAGGCTCCCTGTTGAGCAGAGAGCCGAATGTGGGGTTGGATCCTATGACCCTGGGATCAGGACCTGAGCCGAAGGCAGAGGCTTTAACTCACTGAGCCACCGAGGTGCCCCTTGAATATGTTTTTAAATGCTTATTGGTGGTTTATATTCCTTCCTTGATGGATTGTCTTTTTGTATCTTTGTTTAGTTTTTTATTAAGGTATTTTACTTTTTTAATTGAAAAGCCGCCTTTGTATATTTAAAATATATGCTCTTTGTCACATATGTTGCAGACTTTGCTGTTTCCAAAATGTTAATTCTGCTTACTGTTTTCCAGTATTTAAAAATTTTGTGAGGTGCTGTTTTCTAATTTATTATCATATGGAGTCATTTGTGAGAAATACATGTTGGCTGTTGCAACTTGCTTTGTGTTTCTTGAAAAGACCCATCAAAAGTATTTTTATCCTTTCATGTCTAAGCCCTGAATCATCTCTAGAGTATGTTTTGAGTAAGTAATGTCAAGGAAATCACCATCTAATTATGTTCTTGCTAAAGTGCCTTGGTACTAGCTTTGAAGTTGGCTGCTAATCTCTTCTTAGCTACATTTCTTTGGATCTACTGTTTAGATAAGCAATGACAAGTAAAAACATAGAAGGCTGTACTTTCTTGAGGGAGTCTGCTTTTAATATTGTAATTTAATGTTAACAGCTGAGAATTAACAAACTCAACTTTTATTTTTATTCAATCTGTTCCTACGTTATATGAAAGCACACAAAATCAACATCAATTTTCTAAAATTATCCTTTAGAAAATTTTGAGACACTTACTCAAAGCAACATCCACAATCAATGAACTCTTGAGAGGTATTAAGGTTTCAAATACTTTCTACCCAACATGGATACAGTATCATGTGATTGAGTGTTGCGTTTTCTCACCACCAAAAAGAAATGGAAGCTATGCTATGGTGATAATCATTTTGGAATACTTAAACATCAAATGACCTGCTGTACACCTTTTTTTTTTTTTTTAAAGATTTTATTTATTTATTTGACAGACAAAGATCACAAGTAGGCAGAGAGGCAGGCAGAGAGAGAGAGGGGAAACAGGCTCCCTGCTGAGCAGAGAGCCTGATGCAGGGCTCCATCTCGGGACCCTAGGATCATGATCTGAGCTGAAGGCAGAGGCTTAACCCACTGAGCCACCCAGGCACCCTGCTGTATACCTTTTAATTACAAAATGTTGTATGTCAGTTTTATCTTAGTAAAGCTCAGGGTGGACAAAAGATTTGAAGTACCTGTTAAAAATAGGGCTTTATATGGTGTGGAATATCTACCCACTGAGTCATGTTTTCACCCACTATCATACTATTGGGTATGAAATAACATGGTAATATTGACTATGAAATATAGTAATGTATTAAATTCATGTCTCTAGGAATTTAAAGATTTTTATTTATTTATTTGTTAGAGAGAGAGAGAGAGAGAGCACAGGCAGACAGAGGCAGAGGGAGAAGCAGGCTCCCTGCCGAGCAAGGAGCCCGATGTGGGACTCAATACCAGGATGCTGGGATCATGACCTGAGCCGAAGGCAGCCGCTTAACCAACTGAGCCACCCAGGTGTCCCATGTCTCTAGGAATTTAAATAGGCACATAAGACAAATAAATATATAACTAGTGGGAGTACATGAGGAATAATTTAAATATTCTGAAAGCTAAATTATATCAGATGGCATTTGATAGTTTGGAAGATGGGAAAGAAAACGTAACAGGTAAAGCTTGAGGGATTCAGAGGAAAGTGGGGTGAGAGAAGCAGAGGAGAAGCAGTTGGGTACTGGTTGCCACAAGGATACATACGGAGGGGGAATTGGTAGCCAGGGGAGTAGAAGGCGGAGAACACCAAACGTGTAACCAGAACAGTGTATCCTGAAGTAGAGGCCAAGGATTAACTCCGAGTAGGCAGCTAGAACCTTTTCAAATAGTGGGTGTGGCATCCCTATTTTTTAGGGATGCAGTTTAAGAAAAGAGGTAACATGCTGACCATTACAGATCTCAAAGAAGTGTAACCTACATGAAAGCAAGACGAAGAGCTTGAAACCCTATTCTATGATTCTGTATGCTGGGAAAATGTAAATCCCACTGATGAGAGTGCATCTTTATTACAAGATGGCCTAAGAAAAATAGGTATTTATTACAATATTTTCTATGATACCTAACTCATGTTAGGAATGTTTTTTAACTCTTTGATTAGTTGAATAAAAATGCCTTTGAAAAAAATTGGTCAGAGTGTAGCTCAAACCTTGCACATAAATATGTATTAAGATGTGAACTTCTATAGTTACTAAGAATTTTGTGCACATGTTTGAATCTTTTAAAGTTGACTTTGTTTTATAATGTTTGCTGTTTTTTAGCCATCAATTTTTAAGCCATGTATTCCATTTAGACAAATTTCATAATTCTTAAAATTTTGGTGTTCTGATTTCTGTACTTTTGGCACAGAGTTAAGGAGCTCCTGGTGATTAACTCAAATGGAGTGAGGTCTCAAAGCTTCAGTGTAGTCAATATAGCTACATATTCAAATCCTTAAATCAGAGTGCAAAACAGAAAGATCACCTGGTCTGCCATTTGTAGAACATAATCATTCCTTTTATTTTTATAGGGCATCATAGTTTGCAAAGTGCTTTTCCTTGCAGTTTGACTGTTTGAACTTCATGATAACCTTGGAAGCAGGTGGTGTAATCATCACTACCTCTATTGTTACAGGTTAGGACACCCAAGATGCGGGACTTGGGTGTTTTGCCCATAACATACATTTCCTGAATTCTGGGAGAGTTCTTTAAACATATATGGCCTCTGCCATTGTTACATGATCATAACTTTTTGATGAGATAATAGTGGAAGGTAGTACTTTTGATTTTCTTCTTTATCTGTGCCATACTCTTTCAGGCTTAGCAGAGTTGGTATTGAAATACTCGAAGGAATGAATTCTTTTTCCTGTGAAAGGTAATCATACAACCCTATCTTAACTAGATCGTTAAAATACGTAAATCTTACGCCGGCAGATGTTTGGGGAAAAAAAACTGATGTGGGGATGGGTCAGCAGCCATGCACCCAGCTTGATTCCTCCCCAGAGATTTATTGCAGCAGCTCAGCATGGAGAGTAAAGTGGGCAGACAAATCTTTTAATTAGCCCATGATCATAGAGCTTGCCTCATTCATTTAACAGATCTGCAAGGGCACAAAGAAAGGTTGTTTCAAATCATTTTCATACTGTTTTTGTGGCATGTGTACTTGGCTGTTCAGGAGCTACTAGACCAGAAAATCCAGCCAGTGAGGGTGCTGGAAGGCACGGAGCTCAAAGGTTTATTAAGTGATGTGAAACTCTATTGTTTCGTGCGTGTGTTAAATAATTGCTGTCAGTGCAAGACTGTTAAAAATTCCCGGCTAGTAATAACACGAATAGTACTTTACGGCTTCAAAAGGAGATAAAAGAATTTCCTTAGTCAGCACTTGGGCAATACGACAGCATATGTCAGTTTTGTTATTGTGAGGACTTTACTTTTGGCAGATGCTCTCCCTTCTGGCAGCAGAACTCTAATTACCATATCAATTCCGCTGGGAAGGGAAGGAGCGCACGGAGAGGCAGCCCCTTCTGCTCGCACCCAGGTTGCGAGGGTGGCAGGCATAGTGGGGGCGGAAGGGATGGAGAGAGCTCCAGCTCCCCTTTCTTCCCATTCACATTGATTAGAGGACCATTAAGCTGCTTAGCTGCTGTGCAAACACAAGGATCATTCTTTTCTTTTTCCTTTTTTTTTAAAGCCCACGGTCTTCTCTCCAATAGCTTTCCATGAATTAGCCTAAGCCATCCTGCTTTAATTCACAGGCACTAATTATATTTCAGCATACATTCTAACACTCTAAATTATAAGTATCCTTACTTTAATCAGTTGTAACTAGTCCTTAAATTAAGGGTTTAGTGCTTTCCTTTTATAGGTTAACAGGCTTTGCTGTATTATGTGATGGGATTAAACCTTTATTTAGAATGCGGAATTGGAGATGTAGAGGATACCTTATTTTTTTTCCCTAAACAACTCTATATTTTTTTTCTAACCAAAGTGTGATTCAAAACTTTATAATATTCTTTTAAAATTTGTAAAATAGTGTTAAATGCTTAGGTAGATTTGGGATGTGAACTAATAACCCCAATTTGTTAGAGATGTAATTATAATACAGATGAATAATGGTTTATAATTGCAAAGCATTTTCCACATAAACTGTATGTTTCAATAACCCTCAACACAGGTAGTTTAGAGATTAATATGAGGTGGTTGCTGCAGGCCACAGTTGGTAGCATGGAGGGGGGGCTCTTTCCTTCCACTTCATGTTGCTTATTGACTGGACATTCCCCTCCCCTCTACGTTAAGTTTACATACTTAGGAGGTTCTTGATTAAATTATCTTTTCCTATAAGCATTCTTTTTTATAGCATTCCTATAAGCATTCATTTTTAATTTTGTTAGACTTTGTAGAAAATCACCATAATTTGAAGCACTGAGAGGGAACCACTTGGGAGCATTCTGTAAAATTTTGCATTTTCCTGACAGCATAAAATTAAAAAAACCTATTTTTTTCACTCTTTGGCAAATAATTGCTACTCCTCTTCCTTAAAACGACTTGCCTTTAGGGGCGCCTGTGTGGCTCAGCCAGTTGAGCATCTGACTCTTGGTTTCAGCTTAGGTACCGTAACTCAGGGTCATGCTGTCAAGCCTATAGTGGGCTCCAAGCTCAGCAGGGAGTCTGCTTCAGATTCTCTCTCTCCCCCTCTGCCCCTCCCATTCATGCACACTCTTTCTCTGTCTCTCTTTAAGATTAAATAAACAAATCTTTAAAAAAAAATCCAACATGCCTTTAAATCTATATGTCTATATTTATCTCACAGGGCTTTAAGCCTATTTAGGGAATTGTGAGGAAGTTAGTCTGATGACAGTGCCGGTGCCCTTGAGAACTGACTATTCAGAGTGGGTGTGAGAACTACAGGGACTTTCTCTTTCCATGGTAGAGCTAGGTAAGCATCAGATCAGTTGGGAGTTGTGTCACCTTCCAGTCCACCATGAAAACACTGTGCACCCATTAGTCCTTTCTGCCACCTTCTCTTACTTCATTGAGATTTCTTCTTTTTAATAGAGGAGACTGGGTAGGAAGGACCTTCACTTCCTAAGGTCAGAGACTCATCCTGCAACCTCACTTCTTGAGGAAGAATATTCAGCCCTGGCAGTCTCAGGCAGGGCTCCTGGTTCCCCTGCACACTGCCCAGAGGTGTCCAGCTAAGGGATAAGAAGGGACTGAAATCTGTTTGTTTGCAATAATAAGTTATGAGACCAGGTTGAAGAAGGGCGAAGAGGTATGGTGAGTCGTGTTCACTGGCATGCCGCTGAGCTGTCTTGGAGGAAGGGGAGATGTTCTATTTACCTAAAAGGCTCTCTTGGCCATGCCCTTCAGCAAGGTTGCTTCCCCCCAGACCTGAGCTTTTTCCGATTTGCCCAAAGGCAGCTCATATGCAGGTGCTGCCTGGTTGATGGGACTCAGGGCTGGGGCAGACACCACGCTTCTTCTCTTTTCTTTTTCAAGTTGAGTAGAATGTCTACACGCATTGCTCTTTAGGTGGACATGGAATGTCCCTTTTCCCTAAATGCTTGACTGGACTCTATTAATTATGCAAATATAAAGCAAGTAATCTCTGTTCTGGGAGAAAAGTGACAGGAAGTTGCTGGCTGGCCATACGCTAGTACCCGTATGTACTGCTAATTGTTGTTATAGGGGCCAGGGAACCCTCTGAGAGGAGAGGGAACCAGATCCCTTTCTCTTTCTCTGCTAGCTTTTACCAGAACCTCCCTAAAGGACTGATGTTGCCCCAGCTGAGGTCCCTTAGCAGGAAAAATTCCAAGGGTCCCAAAGGAAAACTCACCACATAGGATAGAGGAGGTTGAGTTGGGGACCTAAACATCAGGGCCTCTGGAGGCTCGTGGAAGAGGTTTTGCTGACTGAGCCTGGGTCCCTGGCATTGTACTGGTCCTTTGACATCTATGTAAGCAAAGGTAAAACAGCAGTACCCCGGGGTCCCTGGGGTCAAGCACTACTGTCATCTCGGCAGGAATCTGGTGCACTAGGATTCAGGCAGCAGTGGACCAAAAGGGCAGCTCTGAGACTTTACCAGGAGCCACAGCAGCTAGAAATGTGGACCCATCATGGACAGAGCAAACTGTCCATTCTCTTTGAGCCTGGTGTTTGGAAGGAAGACAAGACCAAAAGTTTTTGAACAGTTTGGGATAGGGATGGGGAAGTAGCTTCTAGAGGAAGATACTGGAATTGCTTCTAACAGTATAGGTTTACGGGGTCTCAAAAACAGTGAATTGGAAAAATAAGAGATGGGACAATATTTTTTACCCCATCATTATGAAGGGAGTCATACCAGGAGATTCTTCCTCCTTGGTGTCTTTCATATCCTTTCCTGCCTCACCAAACTAGCAGGGCCCCCCACAGCCATCTCTCCAGTCCTTTTCCACACTGCCTCAAGAATGATCTTTCTAGACTGCAAATATGGTATGTCACTCTGCTGCCTAGCCAGTTATAATGGCCCCATAACCTTTAGACTAATATCCAGATTCCTTGGCTGTGTATATAGGGGCCTTCTCTCCTTTGTCAAAGCCTTTCTTCCAAACCACCTCTTGTAATAGCTCCTGGTTTGCCCAGTGTACCCACAACATGAATTACTTGCTGTTCCCCAAACATACAAAGCTTCATCATGCAACCAAGCCTTTGCATATGTGTTCCTCCCCCTGTATTTTACTTTCTCTCCCTTAAATTCAGACTTACTCAAATGTCATAGGCTTTGGGAATCTTGTTCTGCCACATGTCTGTTTTTCCTATAAGGCTATGGATAGGGACTATGTCTTATTCATTTCAGAATGAATATACTGGTACCTAACCCCAGGCCTGGAAATGGTGGACTCTATTAACTTAGTAAAATGAAGAAAAATGTGGAGACTAAGTGGAACTTAGTGGAACTTAGTGGGAAACTTAGTGGAAAAGTGGAATTTACCAAGTACCTTGTATATCATACTAGTTAGATTGTCCTCAAGCCTGAATCCAAGGCTTCTTCCCTGGTCCAGCTAACAATCCATTTCCAAAGAGGATGAATATTCTATTTTGCAACCCTGCCTGGACCACATTTTCTAGGTGTGAATATATGCCATTTTCTCTTTCTTTCTTCCACTGGCTGGAGTTGGGTGGAGTGAATTCTCTGAAATGGAAGGAGGCCTGACCTGGTCCCTCCCCATTTCTTTTTCTATTTCATTCCTAATTTTCATCTAGAGTCCGGTAGACTCAGGGGGCAGTGCTCTGGCCAGAGGTGGCCTGGATTGAGTGCCTGTAGGCTTCCAGTAATCTTTCTTGTGGTCTGGCTCAATGCTGCCTTTTCCTCCCCTTCTGATGAACCTGCCCTGTTGTCCCTGTGCTGTGGGAAGTTCCTCTGAGCCTTGGATTTGGGCACAGCAGAAAATAGAGAAGCTTTGTGCCTTGTGCTTATTGGAAAAAGGCCTTTTTCATGGGTCCATTCAAATCTCAGCTGACACTTGTTCAACGGTCTCTGAGTCTGGGCCGAGACAAGATTTTATAATTCAGGAGGAAAACTCCACTCCAAACCATTAGAATCTAATTCTGAAAGCCTAGTACAAGGGTGCTGGCCCGTTATCTATCAGGCAGCTTTTGACTGATGGTTTAGGTGTTGGTTAAAGGGAGAATGGATGAGAATATTTCAGACATGAGAAATGTATGACTTAAGAAAACCCATCCTGGAAGACAAATGGTGGAAATAAAATTATAATGTGCCCAAATGATGCTTCGTTTACTTCCAGCATTTTCTCTTGGAGGACTTTGGCGATTTACACCATTTGCTTGGACATTTAAGGAACTAATCTCTTTATTATTATTATAAATATAATGTGATTTCAGTATGGCTTTATCTTTTTTTTTTTTAAGATTTTATTTATTTATTTGTCAGAGAGAGCGGGAGCGAGCATAGGCAGACAGAGTGGCAGGCAGAGGCAGAGGGAAAAGCAGGCTCCCTGCTGAGCAAGGAGCCCGATGTGGGACTCCATCCCAGGACCCTGGGATCATGACCTGAGCCGAAGGCAGCTGCTTAACCAACTGAGCCACTCAGGTGTCCTGGCTTTATCTTTCTGATGAGAGGGTTTACTCTCCCTAGATATTCTAATCCTTATCTCCTGGCTACAGTGTGGTTTTTCTTAGTTTTAAAAAACTTAAAAAAAAGAGATTTATTTATTTGACAGAGAGAGAGAGAGAGCTAGAGAGAGAGCACACAAGCAGGGGCAGTGGGAGTGGGAGAGGGAGAAGTAGGCTCCCAGCTCAGTGGTGCTCGATCCCAGGACCCTGGGATCATGACCTGAGCTGAAGGCAGTCAGGCTTAACAGACTGAGCCAGCCAGGTGCCCCAGTGTGGTTTCTCTAAAGTACTTATTTGGTGAATACATATGGTTGCAACAACCTGGGAGCAAACTAGTCTGGTTTTCTTAGTAGGGACAAGTCAGGAGACATTACCTACAAGCAGAGTACGTGGCTGCCTACAGAAATGGCTTTAGGGGGGCGCCTGGGTGGCTCAGTGGGTTAAAGCCGCTGCCTTCGGCTCGGGTCATGATCCCAGGGTCGTGGGATCGAGCCCCGCATCGGGCTCTCTGCTCTGTGGACAGCCTGCTTTCTCCTCTGTCTCTCTCTGCCTACTTGTGATCTCTGTTTATCAAATGAATAAATAAAATCTTTAAAAAAAAAATGGCTTTAGGGTTGCTGGGAAGGCCCCAGTGCCCAGTAATATACCTCCTTTCTGATTCCTCATACATAAAGTTCTTTAGCATAGTTTTGTTCCAAAATTTTGGATTTAGAGATCCCTTTAAGAATGTGATGAAAGCTGTGACTCTTTCCTAGAAAAATGTATGTAAAAGCTTGTTCTTGAACCCCAAAGTTAAGGACTCCTGCATCAGAGATGCTTCGTGTCTCAGTGGGTTAAGTGTCTGCCTTTGGCTCAGGTCATGATCTCAGCATCTTGGGATTGACCCCCTTGTCAGGCTCCCAGCTCAGTGGGGAGTCTGTTTTTCCCTCTCCCCGGACTCTCTGCCTGCTTATGCTCTTGCACATGTGGACTCTCTCTCTCTCAAATGAATAAATAAAAAATATTTTTTAAAAAAGCCACATCAGGGGTACCTGGGTGGCTCAGTGGGTTAAGCCTCTGCCTTCGGCTTGGGTCACGATCCCAGGGTCCTGGGATCGAGCCCCGCGTCGTTGGGCTCTCTGCTCAGCGGGGAGCCTGCTTTCCCCTCTCTCTCTGCCTGCCTCTCTGCCTACTTATGATCTCTGTCTGTCAAATAAATAAATAAAATCTTAAAAAAAAAGCCACATCAAATGGAGGAAGTCTTTCCACAGAGAGGAAGTTTAAAATGTAAATAGGGCAAGGCAAGAGGATACATCCATTAAATAAGCATTTTTGGGAAAACTTATTACTTACAAACTCCGTAGGCTTGGGGAACACAGATTAAGACCTGGCCTTCTTTCTTGACAAACTTTTATCCTTGTAGACAGTTACAGTGTGAGGAATTAAGGGCTAAAATGAAGGCAGGTAACAAAGTGTCAGGGAACCTCATGGGGAGGAGAGCCCAACTCTGCAAATGACCACGTATGTGCTTTAGAATGGAAATGGCTGATTCTAGACTCTTGCGTTGATTAGTTTAGAAAGGGCACTGAGTGACAACAGCAGGAGGTGTTACCGAGCAAGAGGCAGAAAAGTAGAGAAGGACATCTGTTGGGTAGGCAAAAGAAAGACTGAGGTTTCCAAAGAGAAACCGCATATGACTTTTGACTTGGGATCCAGCCTACTTGTAGCCATCTGAAACTGAGGTAGTATTTTGCGAATAAACACAAATAAATAGGCAGAACTGAGGTGTTATCTTGCAAATAAATACAAGTAAATTACACCATGCTGACAGCAAACAAATTTTAAAAATTCAAATAAACAAAATGCCTATTACTCAGACTTCCCCTTTCAATCTAATGGTGCCGCCCAGGTCTTGGGAGATTTGCTTATTTTTTTGTGAATGCTGCAAAGTCCTAGCCTAGACCTATTTAAAAACCTTAACACTGTTGGGACACCTGATTGGCTCAGCTGATTGGGCTTGTCTGACTCTTGGTTTTGGCTCAGGTCATGATCTCTGGGTCTTGAGATGGAGCCCCAAGTTGGGTTCCATGCTCAGTGGGGGAGTTGGCTTGAGATTCTCTATGTCCCTCTCATTCTCCCCTCCCCCCCAACTCATCTCTCTTGCTCTGTCTCAAATAAATAATTAAATAAATAAATCTTAAAACAAACAAAACCCTTAACACTGTTATTTAAAATGGATGGAAAAAAGATGTACATTCGACCCTCTGCAGGGTCACTTGGCATTTACTGTCATCTGCTGGGATTCAAGAACTGTGAGAGGTCACCAGTTAGTTTTTTTTTTTTTTTCAGTTAGACAGAGCCTTATATGTTAACCACCATCCGTCGGGGAGGGGCAGAAGGGATTCTTGTTATGCATGTGTAGAAGGGATTCTTGTTTTGCATGTGTAGAAGGTATTCATGACAGAGAAGAATGAAAATAAATTCATCCCAATTCTATCTTGTTGTCCGGGACTGATGCCCTGCCGAAGAGAGAGGGAGACAGGACATCAATTTATAATTACAGTTTGATGAGATAGACTTAGATGATTATGTACCAAAATATCTTAAGCAGAATGTTACAGAAGCATTTTTTTAATGAAAAATGTGTTTTTTGAATTTGTTTTCTTTGTTAAAGTGAGGCACTTAACGTTTTGAATTTTAGGCTGCTGATAGGTTGGGAAAGCCCTAATAGAGGAGAGACGGATTGGAGATGAAAGAAATGGTGCGGACCTGCCACCTAGTGGTCACCGTGTTCTGCCTGTATTCTCTTTCCCACCCATGGCTTCCAGGGTATCAAGTGAGGGACGGATGGATTGCCTGCTGTGCTGGACTTTCCTGCAGAATCCTTGTAGGACAGAAGTGGTGAATTTGACTAGCATATTGTTGCCCTTGATAGGACAACATTTTTACTTCTGCTTTCTGGTCACTAAAATTATTCTGCCTCAAATTCATTATTTGAAATTAGTTTTACTAGCTGGATGGTTTTTGCTCTCCCCTTTGCTAATATTTTTAGCTAATTATGTCAGCAAAGATTTGAGTTAAACTTAAAAATCATAGCTTGCTGTTAGTAACTAGTTTACTGTTTCGCTGAAATGAGTTCTTGTGTAAGTACACAGAAGACATGCAGAGTATTTGGAGGGTTGTGGGACCTAACCAAAATCTGGATGGTGGCCAGGTGCAGGGAAATGTCATTACAAGCTTCTCTTGTCCTTTTAAGATGAATTTTTCTTTAGTAGGATGGTGTTAAAGCAAAAGATCAATGGGAAAACTCATCTTTTGGAAAAAAAAACTTTTTTCCAGATGAACTGTGTTCAGCAAGCACACCCCTAATTAGACAGAGCCATAGACAGCTGACTGTAATCATTTCTTAATCCTTAAACCACATGTAATCCAGAATTTTATCAAATACTGAGGCTTTCCAAAACAAACTTAGTGATAGAGATATTAAGAATGATTAAAATTTCCAGAGGGAATTGTGTACTTTCTCCCTTCAATGACAAGAAATCTTTGAAGGTTCCTGTGTGTGTGTGTGTGTGTATGTATAGGGTGTAAGGGTGGGGAAAACATTATTAGTAAAGGACTTTAGGATATAAAATAAATTTCTGCAGGAGAATTTCTATTGGTATTATTTTGGGGTTCATTATAGGCAATATTTATATAAGGAATCTTAACATTTGATTAGGCACTAACATTTATCTTTATCACACATATTCATTATTTTGTATATATTTATGTATGTGTATATGGATGTATGTGCATATGTATATATGTTTGTGTATATATATGTATATATATATATATATTTTGTCCAGGAAGTTCTCATGGTGAAATTAAATTAAAAAGAAACTATAGAAGGGCTCTTCAGATCAATGTAGACTTTAGCTAAAAACTTTTCCTAAAGATGTTCTCTGAATTTTCAGACAGCCTGGGTAACACATCACTCATTTAGATTGTAAAGTGTCTAATTGTATGCCTAATACCGTACTAGGTGATATTTGCTGAGAAGAATACAAAAATATGTATGACGGAGCCTGGGTTCTCAGGATCCTTGTAAGGGGCACTGTTGAGACAACTATGAGGCTGAATTGCCTGTGTTTGAGTTCACTGCTCTGTTTCTTTCTTTCTTTCTTTTTTTTTTTTTTTTTCAAGATTTTATTATTTAAGAGAGAGAGCACAAGTGGGGAGCGGCGGGAAGGGGCCAAATTGGGAAGGGGAGGGGCAGAGGGAGAGGGAGAAGCAGGCTCCCCACTGAGCAGGGATTCCCAAGGGGGCTTGATCATGACCTGAGCTGAAAGCAGATGCTTAACCGACTGAGCCCTCCCAACCACTTCTTCTTACTAATAGTATGACCTTGAAGAAGTTACTTGACTTCCCTGTGCCTTAGTTTCTTCATCTGAGTGGTGGTAAGAATAACTCACCTCACAGGGTTGAATGGAAAAAATTTAGGACAGTGTTTGGAGATATGGTGGGGACTCAAGTCCATGATAGGTGTTTTCATCCCCATGATCTGGTGAGGAAGCCAGAGCTTAGACACCGTACACAAGTGAACAGTTCAGTACTGTCTTTTATCTAGTAAGAAATTTTTGAGAGCATTTACCACAGGGGTTCACAAAACGGAAAACCAGCATGGGCTGGGATATTTTGAAAAAGAAGAAATGAGGGATGGATCTGGATTTTGAATATTTAAAGAAAGATCTTAAGTCAGTTTTCCCTATTTGGATTTTGATTAAGGAGAATAATTCATTCTGTAGAGCTGAGGGGAAAGAATAAGCCAGCCCTTTGTTTGCTTACCATTTGTTCAGTAACCGTTTATGGACTATGTCCTATGTTCTCAGCGCCAGGCCTTGTGTTTGGCACTAGGGGTACGGTAGTGAGATGGGGCAGACACGAATCACAGCTCTAGTTTCTGGTCTCTAACTTTTAAATAATGTTCCCCATGTGCCTTAATATCCTCTCTGGATCATGTTTGGTTTATTTTTTAGTTTATTATTAGTATTCAGTTACTATTTTTTACTTTATTATTTAGTTTATTTTTAAAAACCATTTTTGATGAAAGCTTCAAACACATACAACTATGTAGTCAGAGGATGCAATGGGAACCCAGGTTCCTGTCACCTATTATCAGCTTCAACAATTATCAAGTCTCTGTTCCCCTTCCTGGCCCTCCCTCAGTCAGAGTTATTTTATTTATTTATTTATTTTAAAGATTTTATTTATTTATTTGACAGAGATCACAAGTAGGCAGAGAGGCAGGCAGAGAGAGAGGAGGAAGCAGGCTCCGCGCCGAGCAGAGAGCCCAATGTGGGGCTCGATCCCAGGACCCTGGGATCATGACCTGAGCTGAAGGCAGAGGCTTTAACCCACTGAGCTACCCAGGTGCCCCAGTCAAAGTTATTTTAAAGAAAATCTAACATCAGGTCATTTTACCCATAAATACTTTCGTATGAATCTCTGATTGATGAGGAATTTCTTAGAAATGTAACCACTATGCCATCATCTACCTTAAAAAATTAATAGTACTTTTTATGTAATAAATTATCTCAAATATGTCCTTAAAGATATTTAATTTTTAACTGACAGGAAAATGACTTTTTTTTTTTTTTTTTGCATAAGGTCCTGTGATTTTTATTATGTTGTATCTTCCAGTCATCACCTTGGCATGTCTTTCTGTTTATTTAGGTCTTTTTAAAAAATTTCTTTTAGCAGGATTTAATAGTCTGTAGCATAAAGATCCCATATACACTTTAGATTTAAATATAAGTATTGCATTTTTTTGAAACTTCAGTAAGTTATGTGATGTTGGTTTCTAACTGTACATTGCTAATGTATATAGAAATAGGATACATTTGATTCATTGTGTGAACTTGCTTAACTCTCTTATTTGTTCTAGGAGTACCCCCCCACCGTCCCTCCCCGTCCTGATTTCTTGGGATTTTCTCCATAGCTATTCATGTTGTCTGTGTGTGGGATTAGCTATTTTAAATTATTACCAATCTGTATGCTCTGTGTTTCTTTTCCTTGCCTTTTTTCTTACACTGGCTAGGACTTCCAGCACAATGTTGAATACGGGTGATGAGAGTGGACATTTTTGCTTTGTTTCATTCAATTTTTCCCTGTTAAGTATGGTGTCAGCTGCAGGTTATCACGTTGAAGAAGTTTCCTTCTCTTCCTGTGTTGCTGAGTTTTTAATCGAGAGCACATGCTGAATTTTGTAAAATGCTTTTCTGCATCAATTGATAGGATTATGGGTTTTTGCCCCTTTTAGACTGCTAATCTGGTAGATTATGTTGGTTGGTTTTTACATATTGAACTAGTCTTGCATTCCTGTGATAAACTCCCCTTGGTTGTTGTTCATGTAAGGTTTTGAAGTTCCAACTGGAAACACATAATAAGGGATCAGCTAGCAAAGAACTTACAGACTTGTGTTTGGGCTGATGTATTGGAAATCAGTTGGCTGGTTGGCCTGTTAACCACCCCATTAGCTTCTGCTGACCTGTTTTCCAAGAACCACTCAGACCAACCATGCTTGTACTGCCAATACACTTTGCCAATATACTTTGCTTCTACCCCCTCCTATCTACTTATATCTATTTACTTATTTATATTTAGTTCCATTCTTTTTCCTCACCTAAGTCCCTGACCAGGGATTTCTAAATGTTGGAGTCACTCCTGAGCATCTCCCTCCTTCGTTTGTGCTTGGCAAATTTAATTTGTAGCAAGAGAGTGGGGGATGCATTTTATTAAAAAAATTTTTTTTTACTTAAATACACCTGTAATTAGCATGCTAAAATTTAAATGAAATGAAATTGATATTTTCACAAATTTTGTCCTTTCATGAGGCATAGAAAGAAAAAACCTATGGATGTCTTGTCATACATAGTCTTCTAAGATCTGATTTTACATGGCAATTTTGGGGGGAAGGTAATGGAAATAAACCAGGGAGTAATATAAATGTTTGCATGTGGTTAACATAATTCGCTTGCCTCCCCAGAGGCTAAATTCCAAAGAATTTGTTTCTGAATTCTTGAGTCTGAAGACACAACGGTACATAGATGACTGTGAAAGCAAGCCCTCATCCGGGGAGCCTCGCCAGGCAAGGCCACCCCACTCACACCCTTGCTGGGGAGCAGTGAGGATGCCATGGGTTATAGCATGAGCTCAGAGTGCTGCTTTCTGTTAAAACATAGTCTCCATTTCTTTGAACAAACCATTAATAGATGTCAAGTTCACATTATAGGTTTTAGTTCCCAAGCTGTGTTAAAAGCAAATGTGTGGGGTTTTATATTTCCAGCTGCCTTTTTTTTTTTTTTCAAAGTAAAATATGTGGGTTTTGGTTTTCAGCAGGCCACATTTCTTCTAATAAAAACAGTTGGAACAAAATGTGTTTTATAAGCATATAAAAATGTCAGACCATAATGATTTTAGTGCAGCATATTTAAAAATGGGTCACTAATATTTAAGATATTAGTATCTGCAATGAAAGTAAATTACACTATATCATTTCTATAAAGGAGAAGGTGGTTGGAAACTAGTCTAGCAACTGTCTTGAGACCATTTTATTTCAGCTTCTGTGCAATGTGCTTGTCTTTTGGCTTTAATTTATTCAAATTTTGGCCTTAAAATCATTAAACTTTTGTATTTGAAACTGAACCCCCAAATTCAAGCATCTTTTATGTATTTGGAGACATAATTTACGAGGAAAGAGTACCTTCCTGCTTTGGACTTACTGGAGAAGTATCTCAGTAGGTTCTGGTGCCAAAATGAGTTGTGCTTCCTTCTAATGGCTCACTTTCTATGATCTGATGGACATTCTGAGCACCTTTTTGCTCTGTCTGCTGGGAAGTTCAGAAAATTTTTTTCTAGCCCATCTCTAGCCCACACATTTTGTACACTGAGCACACACATCTGGAATCCTTTTCATTTGATTTCTTTTACCTTTATTTATTTATTTTTTTGCCTAATTTTTTTCACTTGACTCTCTTCCCATATTATACTATAGTTAGTATTTTGGGCTTCTATATATCCATATTAGAATACTAGGGCTGAAAATAGATTTTGAAAAAAAAATCTGAGTTTGTTTTTCTTAGATCATTTTATCTACATCATTACATTTCTCTAGCACTTTGCCCCGCCCCCCATTTTTGGGTAACTTATAATGACATATTCCTTTTTTTTTTGTAATTTTTAAAAAAAATTGACATACAATGTATTATTTGTTTCAGGGGTACAGGCCTGAGATTCATCAGTCTTACACAATTCACAGTGCTCACCATAGCACATACCCTCCCCAGTGTCCATCACCCAGCCACCCCATCCCTTCCATCCCCCTCCCCTCTAGCAACCCTCAGTTTGTTTTCTGAGATCAGGAGTCTCTTATGGTTTGTGTCCCTCTCTGGTTTCGTCTTATTTCATTTTTCCCTCTCTTCCCCTATGATACTTTGCCTTGTTTCTCAAATTCCTCATATCAGTGAGATCATATGATAATTGTCTTTCTCTGATTGACTTATTTTGCTTATCATGATATACTCTAGTTCCACCCATATCACTGCAAATGGCAAGATTCCATTTCTTTTGATGGCTGCATAGTATTCCATTATATATATATATATACCACATCTTATTTATCCATTCATCTGTTGATGGACATCTGAGCTCTTTCCAAAGTTTGGCTATTGTGGATATTGCTGCTATCAACATTCGGGTGCATGTGCCCCTTTGGATCACTACAATTGTATATTTGAGGTAAAGACCCAGTAGTACAATTGCTGGGACAATGACATATTCTTAAATGATTAAATTCCAAACAGGAAAATTCCTGGGATGTGTTTTAAAAAATCTTTACTGCCTCTAATACTAGCTGGTTATAAAAAAAATTATAAAATGGGATTCCTGGGTGGCTCAGTCAGTTAAGCTGCTGCCTTGGGCTCAGGTCATGATCCCAGGGTCCTGGGATTGAGTCCCATATCGGGCTCCTTGCTCAGTGGGAAGCCTGCTTCTCTCTCTGCCTCTGCCTGCCACCTTGCATACTTGTACTCTCTCTCTCTCTGACAAATAAATACATAAATAAAATCTTTAAAAAAATTATAAAAAGTTCAAACATTATAGAAATACATAATATCAAAAATAAAGCTCCTCCATAATGTCCTCTTTCTAAAACAAACAAACAAACAACCCAGATGTCAAAAACCAAAACCCCAAAACTCTTAACCATAGTGTGTAGTTTTCTTTTTCCAGTTTTGTTGAGAAATAATTGACATACATTACTGTATATGATTATGGTGTACATCATGATGGTTTGATTTACACACATTATGCAATGATTACTGTACTAGGTTCATCTAACATCCATCTTCTCATGTAGTTGCAATAAAAAGAAAGAAGAAAAAATAAAGCAAAAAAAAATCCTGTGATGAGGGCTCTTAGGATTTACCTTTTTTTTTTTTTTTTAAGATTTTATTTATTTATTTGAGAGAGAGAGAGAATGAGAGAGAGTGCACGAGAAGGGGGTGAGTCAGAGGGAGAAGCAGACTCCCTGCTGAGCTGGGAGCCTGATGTGGGACTCCATCCCGGGACTCCAGGATCATGACCTGAGCCAAAGGCAGATGTTTAACCAACTGAGCCACCCAGGCTCCCAGGATTTACTTTCTTAACCTCTCTCCTATATATCATGCAGCAGCGTTAGCCACAGTCACTATGTTATACATTACATCCCTAGTACCTATTTCTCTTACAACTGGAAGTTTGCACTTTTTGCCCACCTTCCTCAAATTCCTCTTCCTCACCCCCACCTCTGGTAACTACAAATCTGATCTCTGTTTCTCTAAGTCTGTTGTTGTTTTAGGTTGCACATATAAGTGAGATCATGCATTATTTATCTTTTTGTCTGACTTATTTCTCTTAGTGTAATGCCTTTAAGGTCCGTCCATGGTGTTGCAAATGGTAGGATTTCCTCATTTTTTATGGCTGAATAATATTCCATTAATATATGGTATATGTACTATATATATATTCCATTATATATATTTATGTATACAATATACATTTCTCCATTCATCCATTGATGGACATCTGGACACTTAGGTTGTTTCCACTTCTTGGTTATCGTAAATAATGCTGCTATGAACACAGGGGTGCATATATCTTTTCGAGTTAGTGTTTTCATTACCTTGGGATTTATTTATTTTTGCCTGTGTGAAAGAAAGAGAGAGAGAGAGAGAAGGCAGGCTTGGGAGTGCATGAGCAGGGCGTGGAGTGGAGGGAGAAGCAGAATCCCTTCTCCAGCTCAGAGAAGCTGAACAGGGAGCCTGATGCAGGACTTGATCTCAGGACTCTGGGATCATGACCTGAGCCAAAGGCACATGCTTAACTGCCTGAGCCATCGAGGCGCCCAAGAGGAACCTCCATAATGTTTTCCACAGTGGCTGCACCACTTTACAATCCCACCAACAGGGCACGAGGGTTCCCTTTTCTCCCCAGCAGCATTTATTATCTCTCGTCTTTTTGATGATGGCCATTCTATCAGCTGTGAGGTGATAGCTCATTGTGATCACTGTGGTTTAAATTTGCATTTCCCTAGTGACTAGTGATATTGGGTTGAGTTTCTTTTCATGTACCTGTTGACCTTTTGTGTACCTTCTTTGGAGAAGTGTCTACTCTCCAAAGTTTCTATTTTTTAAATTGGGTTATTTGGTTTTTTTGCCGTTGAGTTGTATGAATTTTTTGTATGTTTTAGATATTAACCCCTTATCACATATATGGCTTGTAAATATTTCTTCCCATTCTACTGATTATCTTTTTGGTTTCTTTTGCTGTGTAGAAACTTTGGTTTGATGTAGTCCAACTTGTTTAATTTTGATTCTGTTGCTTTTGCTTTTTAGGTATCATATTTAAAAAATCGTGACCATGACCAATGAGAATATTATATATTTTTGCTTCTGCAGAGTCTTGGTGGGGGGGCACATAAGCAAGGGACATACAACTCAGTGTTTGTAGGAAGGGATCATGGTTGCTCTCCATATTAGGCAAATGGATTTTAGAATGTAGAGGACTGTAGGTCACAGTCTGGCCATGGCATCAGCATCAGATAGGCTTGTGTTTAGGCTGTGATAGCTGAGTGACTCCAGGTAAGCTGCCTTTCCTCCAAAAAGCCTGGGTTTCTGGGGATAGCAGTAATTGCTTTAGTGTTGTTTTGAGCTAATGAAAGATTATGTAAAGCCCTTAGCGCAGTATTTGATATGTAGTAAAAGCTAAATAAATGTTAGCTCTTATATTGTTTTGACTAAAGATTGATGGCTATTTATAGAGAAACCCTGAAGAATCATGGTGCAAATGAGGTAGAGTTTATTTCTCTCCCATAAGTGTGTCCAGATGGAAGGTCCAGGGCTGACTGTCATTCCATCATTACCAGAGACCCAGGTTCTTTGTAACTTGATGCTCATATATTTTCCATCTCCTGGTCTATGATGGCTGCTGTAACTCTCACTATCTCACTGTATTCTTGTCAGGGGGAAGATCGTGACTGAGAATTTGCATATAGCTTATATACTTATATCCTATTGGCCAAAACTTAGTTGTATGGCCATCCCTAGCAGCAAGGGAGGCTGGGAAGTGAGTCTTTAGCTGAGAGGCCATATGGCCAACTAAAGATACTGATGCCACATCAAAGACATTGAGAAGCAACTTGCGGACCCTGTCTCAGCAGCCACAGCATGGTCTCTGAGATAAGGCAGGTGTTCTGCATATGTCTTTTTTTTTTAATATTTTATTTATTCATTTGACAGAGGGAGACACAGTGAGAGAGGGAACACAAGCAGGGGAAGTGGGAGAGAGAGAAACAGGCTTCCCGCTGAGCAGGGAGCCCAATGTGGGGCTCAATCCCAGGCCCTGGGATCATGACCTGAGCAGAAGGCAGACGCTTAACGACTGAGCCACCTAGGCACCCCTCTTTTTTGTTTTTTAGAGACTTTATTTATTTTAGAGAGAGAGAACACGAGAAGAGGGAGGAGCCAAAGGGGAGGGAGAGGGAGAGAAGCTTAAGCAGACATTGCACCGAGCAAGGAGCCCCATACGGTGCTTGATCTCACACCCTGAGATCATGACCTGAGCTGAAACCAAGACTCAAGAGTCGGATGCTTAGCTGACTGAGCCACCCAGGTGCCCCTGCATATGTCCTCTTTAAGAACTGGCTCCTGCCCTATTACCTGTGCATTTATCAGACACCTTTGTAAACTTGTTTATATTTTTGTCTTTTACTCATTGTTTGGGATAGTAATGGCCAGATATTTATTAATTTTTGTATAAAGAACTGTTTCCTTTTATACTAAAGTTATGTTTTTATGCTTTAAGACTACTCTGAATATTTAGGGTTCTGGGCTTTATTCCTAACATTTTCCCAGTTCTCTGTTTGAAGATGTACACTTTATTCACTGAAATTAGTCAGGTACTATGGGAGCTTGCTTAAGAGTTTTACTATTTCAGATTACTGTGGTATAGACTTAAGTTACATGACTGTCAACATTCAGATGGATGCTGAAAGATTGACTTGGAAAAGCTGAACATTTATTATGATAAATAATAGCTTTGGTACCTTGGGGCTATTCCAAATATTAATGTTAAAAACTACGCCTGTGACAAATGGAAAATTATGTCGCCAGGGAAACACCTGTGATGGCATTATTGGATTAGTTCCCTTTAATAGATAAATATTTCTTAGCATTGATAATCATTAAAATGCTTTAACATAAATGTTCTTGTTGGGCTCTGTGCTGTTCTTGCAAAGGTGGTAAAGTAGCCTGTCTGATTAGCTTATCTTTGTACCAAGCTCTATCATCTCAGATATAGAGGAACTCTTATTTTAAAATTAGATTTCATGATTGGGCCTGCTGAATAGTAGCTGAGACTATGACCAAAATTTGGGTGTTACTGAGGGCAGACATTCTTTTCTCCACGTCATTCTGGCAGTGCAACAGTTCAGAAAAAATGTAGAAGGCCTTGCAATATTTGTCCAGATCTGTTTGGTTTCTAAAGCTTGATTTAAGATATTCAGGGATCCTGGTCTCTTCACTTTCAGCCTACCTGGATTCCCAGCCTACAGCAGTAATTATACTGAACTCTTCTCCATCTTTCTTAAAACCCTCGTGTTGGCTATCTGAGTGTAGAACCTCCTAAAATTTCATGACAATCTATTTAGCTTGTTTTAACTAACAAGGAGAAAAACAGAATCAGAGACACTAAGTGGCATAGTATACTGAGCTGAGGAATGATCCTGTGCATATGATTAGCCTCAAACCCAGACAAGGTCCACCCACCCTTGCTTTTGATTTTTTAAGTGGGGATATATATATAGATAGATAGATAGATATACATATATTTATATCTATCTATATAGATATACATATATATACATATATATGTATAAATATCTAGATATCTATTTAGATATCTATCTATCTATCTAGATATTTATACATATGTATATATATCTATCTAGATATTTATACATATATATGTATATCTATATCTATGTGTATATATATATATATTTACACACACACACACACACACACACACACACACACCAACAATAAAACAATACCAAAAGAATAAAAAAAGAATTAAAAAACCTAAAACCGGGGCGCCTGGGTGGCTCAGTGGGTTAAGCCTCTGCCTTCGGCTCAGGTCATGGTCTCAGGGTCCTGGGATCGAGCCCCACGTCTGGCTCTCTGCTTGGTTGGGAGCCTGCTTCCCCTTCCCCCTCTGCCTGCCTCTCTGCCTACTTGTGATCTCTCTTTCTCTCTCTCTCTCTGTCAAATAAATAAATAAAATTTAAAAAAAATTAAAAAAAAAACAAACAAACCCTAAAACCCTATCAGTGAATCTGGTTTCCACTGTTTGATTTTAGCAGCTTTTTGTGGCTTAGTATAGACAGATAATACAGGCCAGCAGACCCAGTTCTGTGATTTCAGATTGACTTCCTGTGGGGATACAGGTTTCCAGTGTATTAGTCCAGAGTTCTGATGTAGTCATTGCCTTTGGGTAGCAATAGCATTAACAGTATTAAAGAAGGAAAATCCCACACCCTTGATAAGAATTGGGAGCAGAATCCTTATTTTTAGAAAGCAAAACTTGGAAACAACTGTATTTATTATTTTAAAAAAGATTTTAGAGCATTTTTGTAAAGTGTGTTTCTCTGTTATCATTGCTCTCAATAGGAATTCTTTTATATTTCAAACAAAACGTTCACTAATATTTACCTTTCCGATGAGATATTTTATTTGCATGACTATTTTTTTTAATTATTATTATTTTATTTATTTATTTATTTGAGAGAGACAGAGTGAGACAGCATGAGAGGGGAGGTCAGAGGGAGAAGCAGACTCCCCATGGAACTGGGAGCCCGATGTGGGACTCCACCCCAGGACTCCAGGATCGTGACCTGAGCCAAAGGCAGTTGCTTAACCAACTGAGCCACCAGGCGCCCCTTGCATGACTATTTTTAAAGCATGGGCTCATTTTGGTGGAGTTGCTCTTGTGGTGTTTAACCTGTATTTACATATTTTCCTTGTCCTTATGAATGTCTTGTTTCTGACTTATGAGACTAAATACCAATGCTTCTTTTTGGTGTTATTGGATAGCTTACAGAGAGAACACATACAAGAAAGAGTATGTTATTATTAACTAAATTATTTACATTTCATTTGCTAAGTATAATTTTAGTTATTTTTATAAGTTTTTAAATATAAAGACTGCCAAGTTGTATTTATTAGCAAAATGTGTTAACTACTTTTCAAAATGTTTTTATTTTTAATTTTTAATTAATTAATTACTTTTTATTATTTTTTAAAAGATTTTATTTATTTATTTGTTAGAGAGAGAGAGAGAGCGAGCACAGGCAGACAGAGAGGCAGGCAGAGGCAGAGGGAGAAGCAGGCTCCCTGCCGAGCAAGGAGCCCGATGTGGGACTCGATCCCAGGACGCTGGGATCATGACCTGAGCCGAAGGCAGCCGCTTAACCAACTGAGCCACCCAGGCATCCCTAATTTTTTATTTTTTAAGTAGCCTCCATACCTAGCATGAGCCCCACATGAGGCTTGAACTCATAACCCTGAATCAAGACCTGAGCTGAGATCAAGAGTCAGATGCTTAATCGACTGCCACCGGGTGCCCCTGTGCTAATTATTTTGAGCATTTTGGTATACTTTCTATCTACAAGTTATTTTTCTGTGTATACAAGTATATTCACGCATACCTATGGAATAAACTAGAATCTAGGTGTATATACATGTATATATAATTATTTAGATTATACATATAATGTTATATTGTGAAAATTACTCTTGTCAATAATCACACTTTGCAAATATGCTTTTTTAAAAAAAAATATTTTATTTATTCCAGAGAGAGAGAGTGAGAGAGAGCATGAGAGGGGAGAAGCAGACTCCCCATGGAGCTGGGAGCCCGATGCGGGACTTGATTCTGGGACTCCGGGATCATGACCCGAGGTGAAGGCAGTTGCTTAAGCAACTGAGCCACCCAGGCGCGTAAACACACTTTTAAATAACTGCCTAGTACTTTATTACATTGTGTGATATACCACATTTTACCAATTTCCTTGTTGTTGAACATTTAGGTTTTGTGCTACTAGAAAGAAGGCTGCAACATGCAGTCTGATATATTTGTCTGTGTGTCTCCGATAATTTCCTTAGGATGAATCCCTAGGAGTAGAATTACTGATTGAAAGGAGTGTGAAAAAATTTTAAAGGCTCTTGATACATAATGCCAAGTTCATTCATTCAGTCAAAAATTTTTTTCTAAAAAAAAAAATTTTTTTTTTCTAAGCACCAAGGTTACAGTAATGAATAAGATAGTCCTTGCTCTCAGTTCATGGTCTGGTTGGAAGACAGACACATATATGAGTAAGCTCAAGTTCATGCTTTCTGGAAATGTTGTATTAATTTACGTGTTACTAACATTGTCAACATATGCAGGAACTTTTGGAATGTGTATATGTGTTCTTTGAAATTAGGGCATCATAGAATACAGGAAGTAAAAATATTTGTGTTTTGGTTACTGCCTATCATGAATCACCTGCCTAATAATTTTTTGACATTATTGATTTAGGAAACCTAATCCATTTCAATATCCCCATTTCTGTAGCAAGGCATTTCTCTACATTTATATTATATTCTCATTTCCATAATTTTATGGGGTTCTCCTCCTGTGTTCTCCCAGTGCCTTGATACTTTCTGCCACTGATGAATAGAACACTACTCCTGACTCTTGGAATGAATGGTTGATAAAGAACACTGCACCCATATTGCTTAGAAGTATCTTCCCAACCATTTTGTTCTCCTTTTCAAAGGAGAAAGACCCTTCTTTTATGTGTATTCTTTTTTCTTTCTTTAGATTTATTTATTTGACAGAGAGAGAGAGAGAGAGAGAGAGAGATATCACAAGTAGGCAGAGAGGCAGGCAGAGAGAGAGAGAGAGAGTTAAGGAAACAGGCTCCCTGCTGAGCAGAGAGCCCGATGCAGGGCTTGATCCCAGGACCCTGACATCATGACCTGAGCCAAAGACAGAGCCTTGCTTAATCTGCTGAGCCACCCAGGCACCCCTATGTGTATTCTTTATAAATGTGTATAAGGCATCTAAGAGTGGAACCTAAAGCCTACAGTGATAAAAGCTCAGGGTAATGCTATTATATTTAATTTGCAGATTCTCCAATACCTGTTAAGCCCTGGCTTAATATTTGGGACAGAAATAGCCGATTTTCCAGTTTTCCAGACAGCAAGTTAACTGGTTGTATTCATATAATTAGTGTATTAAATATCTGGCAATCGAAAGCAATTATTTGTCATCAGAATAGACTAATGACATTAAGGTGGGTTAAAAAAAAGCACTCACAGTTTTAGTCTGTCTGAAAGTTAGTTTAGGAAGGCAGATGTGGCTTTCCTGGAGCACTGAGCTGCATTTCCACATCCAGAACACTCAGTCCTTGGGAATAATTATTCTATTCACTGCTCAATACGTTTCCCACATGGGAGAGCTGCCAAGCTTCTCTGGCTTCTAATTTAGGAGCTAAAAAGATTTCCTTACTGGGCTCAGAAACGATCTTTAGGCAAACGTATGGCTTTTCCTCTTCACTCAAAAATGGCCACAGATAGACACTGTACCAAGTGTGGCAAGATAAATTATGTGACTGAGCTGTTTTCCAAAACATACCTTTTCACTGTAAAATACCTAATATTTTTCTGGTTTATTTGTTACTAATATGACCTCTGTACTTAAGTGAGTGAGTAAACTATTCCTAAAAATAATGAGAGATGGCATAATATCTGCCCTTGTACACTTTTAGTTTTATCCATTCTTATTTCATTGGATCTTGATGAAGTACATAATTTTAATTGATCAAATGAAATAATTGAAGTGGTTTGGGTGTTTATACCATGGGAATTCTGAAGATTTGTACTTTTAAGATAAAGTTTTTAGAGAAGTGGGAGGTTTCGGTTTGTGGGTGTGGAAAAATGTGGATTCCTGATTCCGTGAATCTTATATTTGAATTTATATTTGATAAAAGAGTGTCTTAGTATTGGTAATCTTTTGGCATTTGATTCTTCAGTTGGTATTATGTTGCCAAGATTTATCTATATTTTTGGGTGCATCAATAGTGCACTGATTGAGGGCAATATAACATCCCATAGAGGGAATATACCTAAATTTATTTACATATTTTCTTGTAAATAGACATGTGGGTTATTTCCAGATATTCATTATTATGAATGGTGTTGCCATGAACATTCTTTTTTTAAAAATAATTTTTTAAAAAATTTTATTTTTTTATTAACATATAATGTATTATTAGCCCCAGGGGTACAGGTGTGTGAATCACCAGGTTTATACACTTCACAGCACTCACCATAGCACATACTTTCCCCAATGTCCATAACCCCTCCCCCCTGCCCCCTCCCCCACTCCCCTGGCAACCCTTAGTTGCCATGAACATTCTTTTTTTTTTTTTGCCATGAACATTCTTAAACATGATGTTTACTGTACATGTGTCAGAGTTCCTCTGGTTTCTACTTTGGAGGAGAATTGTTGGGTCTTAGAGTATCTGAATGTTGAGCTTTGTAAGATAATGCAATCCTGTCTTCCAAAGAGGTCATACCAGTTTACATCTGGTCATCCATATTCTCTCTAAACACTTGATCTTATCAGACTTTTGAATGTTGTTCATTATGTGGGTTTAAAATGGTTTTCATTTGCATTTCTCTGATCACTAATGAGGTTCAGTATTTATTCAATAGTTATTGCCATATGTAGTTCTTCTTTAAAAAAAGACTTTTTCATGTTTTTGGCCTGGTTTTAAAATTGCATTGTTTAAAATTTAAAGTGCAAAGTTTAAAATTGCATTGATTCAGCTTTTCTTATTATAGGAGTATGTATTTATATATTTATTTATTTTGGAGTTTAAAAAATATATATATTCTTGATACTAATCCCTTGGCAATGATATGAAAGGGAAATATCTTCTCCCAGTTTGTAACTTTTTTCACCTTCTTTAGGGTAACTTTTTTTTTCTATGATTTATTTATTTATTTGAGAGAGAGACTGTGCAAATGAGTTGGGAGAGTTGGGGCAGAGGGAGAGAGAAAGAGAATCCTTGATTCCCCACCGAGCATTGAGCCCAACCCGGGGCTCCATCCCAGGACCCTGATATCATGACCTGAGCCAAAATCAAAAGTGGGATGCTTAGCTGACTGAGACACTCAAGCATCCCCTGACCATCTATATTCAACTGTTTTCTAGGGTGATTTTTTTTTTCTTTTTTAATTAAGAATTACCCAAACATGGTAATTCTTTTATTTATTTATTTATTTATTTAATTTATTTATTTATTTGACAGAGGGAGAGAGAGATCACAAGTAGGCAGAGAGGCAGGCAGAGAGAGAGAAGGGAAGCAGGCTTGCCGCTGAGCGGAGAGCCCGATGCGGGGCTCGATCCCAAGACCCTGAGATCATGACCTGAGCCGAAGGCAGAGGCTTAACCCACTGAGCCACCCAGGTGCCCCTCTAGGGTGATTTTTAACTATGTCCTTTTAACAAAGTCAAGTTCATTAATATTTTCTAATGAACATTGTTAGAGAGAATCTTCCCTGTCAAGATCAGAAAGAATTAAAAAATATGTTTTCCACTAAAATTTTTGAAGTTTTGCTTCTGATATTTTAAGTCTTTTTCCAACTGGAATTGGTTTTTGTAAGATGTGAAATAGAGGTTCACTTTTCATTTTTATCATATTATTCACCACCTCTGTCATGCATTAAAGACATATATCTGTGTGGGATTTTGTTCTGAGTTCTCTTCTCTTCTGTGGGTCAGAATGTCTGTCCCTGGCCTGAGTCCTTGTCTGCTAGTCAGCTTCATTCTAATCTCTGATAGGGCAGAGAACCCTCCATGCTCATCTTTGTCAGGAGTGTCTTGGTTCTTCTTTGCTCTTTGTTCTCCCATGTGAACTTAAAAATCAAGTTCCTTTACAGCCACTTTGGAAAACAGTATGGAGGTTCCTCAAAAAATTAAAAACAGAGTTACCCTATAACGCAGCAACCACACTACTGGATATTTACCCCAAAGATACAGATATAGTGTAAAGAAGGGCCATATGCATCCCAATGTTCATAGCAGCAATGTCCACAATAGCCAAACTGTGGAAACAGCTGAGATGCCCTTCAACAGATGAATGGATAAAGCAGATGTGGTCCATATATACAATGGAATATTACTCAGACATCAGGAAGGATGATTACCCAACTTTTACATCAACGTGGATGGGACTGGAAGAGATTACGCTGAGTGAAATAAGTCAAGCAGAGAAGGTCAATTATCATATGGTTTCACTTATTTGTAGAACATAAGGAATAGCATGGAGGACATTAGGAGAAGAAAGGGAAAAACAAAGTGGGGAAGAATCAGAGTGGGAGACAAACCATAAGACACTATGGGCTCCGGGAAGCAAATTGAGGGTTTTAGAAGGGAGGAAGTGGGAGGGCGGCCTTCTCAGTGCTGGGTATTAAGGATGGCATGTACTGCATGGAGCACTGAATGTTATATGCAAACAATGAATCATGGAACACTACATCAAAAACTAATGATGTACCTTATGGTGACTAACATAACAATAAAAAAAATCAGGTTCCATAAACAATCCTCTTAGGATTTTGTTAACATCGTATTGAAATTTTAGATCAATTTGGAGAACATGTCATCTTTATGATATTGGGTCTTCCTAAATATTTACCTGGTATATCTCTCAGTTTATTTAAGTTTTCTTTAATGTCTTTTAATACAGTTTAAATAATTCCTATGTTTGAATTTTGCATCTGTTTAAAAAATATTTATTCCTAGTTGCTTGATTTTTAAAAATTTTTTTTCATTTTTTTAAATTTTATTTTTATTTAAACATATAATGTAACCCCACCACCTTCTCCTGACACCCCTACCCCACCGCCCCCCTCAGTTTGTTTTATGACATTAAGAGTCTCTTTTGGTTTGTCTCCCTCCCGATCCCATCTTGTTTCATTTTTTCTTTTCCTACCACCTTAACCCCCACCCCCATTGCATCTCCACTTCCTCATATCAGGGAGATCATATGATAGTTGTCTTTCTCCGGTTGACTTATTTCGCTAAGCATAATACGCTCTAGTTCCATCCATGTAGTTGCAAATGGTAAGATTTCATTTCTTTTGATGGCTGCATAGTATTCCATTGTATATATATACCACCTCTTCTTTATCCATTTATCCATCATCTGTTGATGGACATCTAGGTTCTTTCCATAACTTGGCTATTGTGGACATTGCTGCCATAGACATTCGGGTACACGTGCCCCTTCGGATCACTACTTTTGTATCTTTAGGGTAAATACCCAGTAGTGCAATTGCTGGGTCATAAGGTAGCTCTATTTTCAATTTTTTGAGAGATACCACCTCACACCAGTCAGAATGGCTAAAATGAACAAGTCAGGAAATGACAGATGCTGGCGAGGATGTGGAGAAAGGGGAACCCTCCTACACTGTTGGTGGGAATGCAAGCTGGTGCAACCACTCTGGAAAACAGCATGGAGGTTCCTCAAAAAAAATTGATATTTTTAATGCTGTTATAAATCATGTCTTTTAAATCATGGATTCTAGCTGCATACTGCTGGTGTATGGAAATGTGATTAGTTTTTAAATATTGATCTTATATCCAGCTATCTTGCTGAACTCTTTTTAAAAAGTAATAACTTATTTGTAGACTCTTTTCGGCTCTCTAAGTATATAGTCATAGTTGACATTATTTTCTTCCTTTTCATTATTTTTTAAAAAAGATTTTATTCATTTATTTGACAGAGAGAGATCACAAGTTGGCAGAGAGGCAGGCAGAGAGAGAGAGAGAGAGGAGGGATCAGGCTCCCTGCTGAGCAGAGAGCCCAACGTTGGGCTCGATCCCAGGACCCTGGGATCATGACCTGAGCCAAAGGCAGAGGCTTTAACCCACTGAGCCACCCAGATGCCCCTTCTTTTTCATTATTTTTGCCTTTTTTCCCTTGTATTGTTTAGAACTCCATGACAGTGTTGAATAGAACTGATGATAATGGACATTCTTTTCTTGTTCTTGATTTTAAAGGTTTTTAATGTTTTCCCATTATGTGTGATGTTTGTTACAGATATTTCTTTAAAAATTAAATCAGGTTAAGGATAGTCCCTTCTCTGTTCCTAATTTACAAAGTATTTTTGCCAAGAATTTCCATCAAATTTTATCAAATGTTTTTCTTTTTTTTTCAAGTATCAGATTTTATTTAACTTTAATTTTTTATTTTTAAAAAATTTATTTAAATTCAATTAACATATATTATTAGTTTCAGAGATAGAGTTCAGTGATTCATCAGATGTATATAACACCCAGTGCCCATTATGCCCATTACCTCCCGTGCCTGCCTTAATGCCCATCACCCTGTTATCCCATCCCCCCAACCCCCTCCCCTCAGCAACCCTCAGTTTGTTTCCTGCGATTAAGAGTCTCTTACAGTTTGTCTCCCTCTCTGATTATGTCTTGTTTTATTTTTCCTTCCCTTCCTCTATGATCCTCTGTTTTGTTTCTTAAATTCCACATGAGTGAAATCATATAATTGTCTTTCTCTGATTGCCTTATTTCACTTAGTATAATACCCTCTAGTTCCATCCACCTTGTTGCAGATGGCAAGATCTCATTTTTTTCTGATGGCGGAGTAATATTCCATTGTATATACACACCACATCTTCTTTATCCATTCATCTGTTGATGGACATCTGGGCTTTTTCCATAGTTTGGCTATTGTGGATATCACTGCTATAACCATTGGGGTTCATGTGCCCTTCGGATCACTACATCACATGCTTTTCTGAATCTACTGATATATCTTTTTTCTTCCTTTAAACTTCTAATGTGTTAAATTTAAAAATACTAAAAGTAAACAATGTTCTTTTGAGAGATACATGTATAGGCTAAACTGTGTGTTAAAAAGAAACCAATCAGGGGCACCTGGGTGGCTCAGTTGGTTAAGTGTTTGCCTTCAGATCCATCATGATCCCAGGGTCCTGGGATCGAGCCCTGTGTCAGGCTCCCTGCTCAGCGGGGAGTCTGCTTCTCCCTCTCCCTCTGCCTCTCCACCTCCTTGCACTCTTTATCTCTCTGCTCTCTCTCTCTCTCAAATTAATAAATAAAATCTTAGGAAAAAAACCCAGTTAGTGATAAGTACATGATTCAGGATAACAATTAACATAGGTGGGGAGAGAAGAAGCACTTGGTAGATACAAATTGTTGCTAATGTTCTAGTTCTCATGCTGGTTGGTGAGTTCATGAGAATATAGTAGATTATCTAAAGCATTCACATATAGGCCTAAAAACACAAATGATTAAATCCAAAAGCAGATCATGTGTGGAACATTAAGGAAAGATAAGCATATGTGTTATGAACTAAGAATTATGATTATTCCCATTGTATGTTTAGAAAAAGAAATTTGTATTTGTCTTTATGAGGTTGTGTTGCATTTACTCTGGGGTTGGTAAAAAAGAGTCTTTTCACCATGCTATATTTTCCATTGTTATTGGTGAAGTTCCCCCTTTTAGATATGTTTGGGGCAGTTGTTGGTTGTGAGACTTACTGTCATGATTCACATGTGGTATGGGGTCTGCACAGCCTGTGCTCTCCATTGTTTAGCCCCCAAATTACCAGATGATTACATGGCCCTCATTTTAGGTTGACACTTTGTGTGGAATGTTCTGTAGTTTAGAGAAGGCCTGACCCTTTCTTTTGGTTCCTTAGACCACACCCTTCCGTGTTGTGCATGTCCTGAATTTCCGTCCGGCCCCATCCTATCCGGTAGAGCTGGGGTGTGGGTTTTGTAGCTTTGGGGAGGATACTGGGAATGTATTATAGTGGTTATGAACATTTGGAATGAAACAGACTTGGATTTGAACCTTGACTCTTCTCTTTACCAGCTGTGTGGTCTTTAGAAATGTTGATAACCACTCTGAGCCTCAGTTACCGAAAATTTTGTCTGATATTTTCTCCCAGGTTGTTGTAAGTGTTATAATGTATCTATTATTATGACTATGCCTGTCATATCACCATCACATATCATTAATTTTTATATCTTGATCGAGGGTCAAGCTCGATCTGGATTTTCCCTTGAGTGTGCTAAATGTACCGTTGCTTTATTCCCTAGGTTTGGAAGAGAACCACAGTACCAAAATATCCTTACCTTTGCTTTTCAACCAGTGATTTTTCTATTCTGTCTGTACTATTTCTGGAGAGAGGAGGAGAGACAGGCAATCGTGTCATTCATAGCCAGGCCCTTTCTAAGCAGGTGGTAGACGCAGGTGCTCGGGCTGATCTCAGTGCTGAGAACAATATTAACAGTGCTTGCCCCTGTTCTGAGCATCTCTATAGCAGCTATGATACCAAATGCCTTACCCTCAGCATCTCACCAGATTCTAACCCAGTTTCCCAAAGCATATCTTTTTTTTTCTTTTTTAATTAACATATAATGTATTATTTGTTTCAGGGGTACAGGTCTGTGATTCATCAGTCTTACACAATTCACAGTGCTCACCATAGCACATACTCTCCCCAATGTCCATCACCCAACCAACCCATCCCTCCCACCCCCTTTCCCTCCAGCAACCCTCAGTTTGTTTCCTGAGATTAAGAGTCTCTTATGGTTTGTCTCCCTCTCTGGTTTCATCTTATTTCATTTTTTCCCTCTCTCTCCCTATGATCCTCTGTCTTGTTTCTCAAATTCCCCATATCAGTGAGATCATATGATAATTGTCTTTCTCTGATTGACTTATTTTGCTTAGCATAATACCCTCTAGTCCCAAGATTTCATTTTTGATGGCTGCATAGTATTCCATTGTATGTATGTGTATATATATACATACCACATCTTCTCTATCCATTCATCTGTTGATGGATATTTGAGCTCTCTCCATAGTTTCGCTATGAGGGCATTGCTACTATAAACATTGGACTGCACACATCTCTTTGGATCACTACATCTGCATCTTTGGGGTAAATAGTAGTGCAATTGCTGGGTAACAGTCCAATTGCTGGGTAGCTCTGTTTTCAACTTTTTGAGGAATCTCCATACTGTTTTCCAGAGTGGCTGCACCATCCAAAGCAGATCTTTGACTTTCATCTTAACACAAGGAAGTTGGGGCTTAGAGAAGTTCACTAACTAGCCCAGTGTCACACAATCAGTAGTTGGTCGAACCAGGAGGCACTCCCTGGGCTCTTTGACTCCAAAACCTACATTCATAACCATTTTCTATGCAGATGCTGTTCTCTGGAGAGTCTTTACGTCTCCCTGTTTTTCTGGATTGTGGACTTGGAAGTATGTGGAGCCCAGAACTCAGTGGGACCTGCTGAGTGGTTGACTAGTTGGGATTCTCTGTGCCGAATGGGGAAGCCGGCAGATGTGAAAGATGCTCTGGAAACTTCGGGTGCTATTTGGCCATTTTCTACTAAATGTTGAATCTAAGATGTTTCAGTGCTGGGATTGGTAGGCTTGAGAGGTTTTTGTATTATTCTCTTTGGATTAGGAATATTTAGATATGTGGCATTCATGACTGTATTTTGGATTTTTAAGTCAGAAAGCTAGAGTGTTTATAAAAACTTTGGAAAATATCTGTAGTATGCTGAAATAAAGTGAGAGCTTAATAAAAATATGCATTAATGCAGGAATCCACTGCCCTCACACTAAGCACAAGAGATCTCTGTTGAACCTTGGGAAAAATAAACTTACTCCCTTGGCTTTTATGGGGGTGGCACTAAAATTTGGTAGCTGTGCCCAGGAGTGGGGTAGTGGCATAGAATGAAAACAGTCTGCGGGAGCCTGCAGGTTCCTTAGAACACAACCAAATTAAACATTAACATAGTCTATGCAGAATGAATCCCGGATTCCCTCATCCCACACAGATGGCTGATTTTTTTGAAAAAGAAATTCAACTTAAAAAGTTTGTTTACTCTTCTACTTTTACCAAGTGTTTAATTAAACACAATTAACCAAAAGATGAGAGAATAAAATTTTCTGTTTGAAATTCATTCCTTCTCCAGCACACCCAAAAAGTGAGCTGGATTTTAGGCAAAATCGTTAAATTTCATTTTTTGCCCTTTTGCTAGTTCCCTCCTCTGATCCAGTTAATATTAAAATGCTCAGAAAGCAATTATCATTCATCTTTCAACTTGATGATCAAGTATTTTCCTTGCAAATGCAGTATGCCCTGTAAATGATTAAACATTACTAAAAACAAGAATCAACCTCATTCGTTTCAGCACCTCAATTTCTCTGCGGGAGGTGACATTTTTCTGTGGGTTTGTCAGCGTGTTATTCTGGCAGCCTCCCTTTCACTCAAGTCGTGTGTATTTGGTTTGGTTTTGAATTCAGTAAAGAGTATGACCGAGGCCTAAAAGGGAAAACGAGTACCATACTTCTCAGATTCTGTTTATAAAAGTGTCACGTAAGTGCTTACAGTACATTGGAAAGCCTGTGACTCCCCAGAATTTCTCTGGCACCTCTCCATAGTCAGTATTTATGGTGTATTCATTTATTGGTCACACTGAATAACACGCAGTGTGACAGGACAGCCCTGTTAGGCTCTCCGGGCATCATTTATTTATTTATTTATTTATCTATCTACTCGATAGCATTTATTTATTTATTTTAATTTAAATTCAATTAGCTAGCCTACAGTGAGCACACCATCAGTTTTTGATGTAGTCTTCAATGATTCATTGTTGTGTATAGGCTTTCCATTTCAACAGCTTTACTAAGATAGCCACTGACCAAGAGCTGACAGCTATTTCTGCCTATGAAAGAAGTTGGGTTCAACATTCCAGTCGAACCAGAACCAGTTGATCTGTTGACCTTTCTACAGTATTCTTTCGTACACCATTAAGAGAGGAATAATCACTACTCTCTCGTTTATATCTAACATATATGCTCCTCATGTATGGAAGTACATTTCCTGCCATCTACACATGTGGGGCTTTTGCGCCAAATTTGTTTTGTGAGTTTCTGTTTACCAAGTAAGGTAATCCGTATTGGAATAGATTTACTTACTCAGATGTTGATTGGCACATAGTAAGTGCTCAGTAAATAGTGTTTGAATGAATACATGCTGGGTAGTGAATATGGGGACCTTTTGGCCTTTCTGCATATTTAATTAAGTGGTCATATGTGTAGAGGTTTGATTTCCTTTCATATCATTGCTATCTGTGAAATATTTTCATAATTGTCTTTACTTGGATGGCTTGAAATTCCAGGCTTTAAACATTACCTCTAGATTTAGGTAAAAGTAAAATTGGAGCATTGGCTCTAAGCAAGCTGGGAAATGTATTCATTTCCAGTTTCCAGGAAGGTTGGGGAAAAAAATTCCAGTTTCCAGGAAGGTTGGGCACCATACCTTTCTCAGAATGAGCTTGACTCTACTAGGAGCACTAAAATTAAATGGCTCTAATTGCATAAAGCCTTAGCAGTAACTCATGAGTGGATCTTCCAACCCTTGTTGGCTTTATAGATGTGTTTTGCTAGCAAAAATGCTGATTGTTTATTTATTGATGACAAATAGCTGTCGAACCAGCTTTGTGTAATATATTGACAACCAGCCTGAAGGATATCACATCTTGGTTATTGTATTGTTTTTATATTCTTTTAATTGCACATGCACATGTAGCAATAACCCTGTTGATGTTATTAATTCTCGTTCTATATTTTGGAATCCTCTTTTCAAGATACAGTTGAAAGCTTGTGCTCTGGAAGAATAGAATGGTAAGTCCTTTGAAGGACAACCTGAAATAACTTTTTAGAATGAGAATACATGTTTTCTTACTCTTTCTGGAAGTGTACACTTTGTTTTGATATGATGTATGACACAAGGGGAGATGTCCCCTCTAAAGTCCTATATATATAAGTTGGATTTGCAGACAGCAGAGAGGCCCTAAGTTCCCTTCTGTGGTGTAGAAAGAATACTATCTGTTTATAACATAATTGATCTCTGCCATACAGTGGTACTTAGCAGTGGCACTGACTGACAATATCATTTTATTAGATGTGCTGCTTTTTTTTTTAAAGATTTTAAAAAAATATTTTATTTATTTATTTGACAGAGAGATCACAAGTAGGCAGAGAGGCAAGCAGAGAGAGAGGAGGAAGCAGGCTCCCTGCTGAGCAGAGAGCCCGATGCGGGGCTCGATCCCGGGACCCCGGGATCATGACCTGAGCCGCCGAAGGCAGAGGCTTCAACCCACTGAGCCACCCAGGCGCCCCAGATGTGCTACTTTGATTTAATCCTTTTATTTTTAGCTTTGTAACTCTCTTCCCAAGTTATTTGCAAAAAATGTCAAATGTTTAAGCGTGGTATTTAAGTTCACTTGAGATTTTTTTTTTCAAGTAGCAGCTAGGACTAGATTGGCTTAACGTACGAATTAAAAATATACTTCTCTATTTATTAATTAATAGAATAATTTCAAATCAAGTTACTCAACAGCAACTTGAGTTCTTGGCATTTCAAGTACGTAATTAACTTCTACATTGATCCAGTTAATACTTCCAAAGTAAGTAAGGCCAGTGAGGCAATTTGGATTCTCTAGAAGTGTGGAGATGGAGTTTGGGATGCAAGAAGTTTGTTAGGAACTATGACCTACGAAAGGGAAAGGGTGAGGCATATTTGGGCAGGAGGAGAAGCTAAACTGCTTGCAGACCCGGCCAGCCTTCACAGACCCAGCAGGGAACTAGGGAGTGAGGGTTTCCAGTCACAGTGTCCGATGTTGGCTGAAGTGACTAGCCTTTCCATCCCCTTTGCTCAGTCACTGAAGGCAGGCCGACCTGGAGAACACGTGACTTCAGGCCAGAGGCTCTTGGCAGCTGAGGCCCATGGAAGAGCTGCCCACTAGAGGCTGTCCGCTGGCACTCTCCCCACAGCTGGGCAGAAGAAGGTCTTTCTTGATGCGGGTACTGAGCTCTACCACATGGGACTCTCCTAATTATTCCTAACAATAATACTTAAATATTTGTATCATTATCTTCATCTGACCAATGAAAAATGGAGACATAACAGTTTGCTTAAGAACTTGTGGTTAATTCTAAGCAAAGCTGGGAAGAGTAACTTATGTGTCCTATTCTCTTAGCTTTTGGCAAACTGACATACTGTCATGGCTGTATTATTCTTAAATGGGTGTCAGTGTGTATGAAGAAATTGTGAGGAAAAGGTGTTGCAGCTACTCAAGAACTAGTATGGTGAATAAGAAGGGGCATAGGTGGGGCGCCTGGGTGGCTCAGTGGGTTAAAGCCTCTGCCTTTGGCTCAGGTCCTGATCCCAGGGTCCTGGGATCGAGCCCCGCATCAGACTCTCTGCTCAGCAGGGAGCCTGCTTCCCTTCCTCTCTCCCTGCCTGCCTCTCTGCCTACTTGTGATCTCTGTCAAATAAATAAATAAAAAATCTTAAAAAAAAAAAGAAGGGGCATAGGTTTTAGATTCAAACTGGCATGGCCTCCGAGTTTGTGTTCTTTCTGGCTCTGTGACAGGCAAGTCTCTCATTCATTCTGACTTTCAGTGTTCTGACTGGTCAATGGGAGGAATGAAGTTGATATATTGACTAAACAGTACAGATGAAAATGCATGGTTCATGGCAGAAAACACCATACATGCTAATTTTCTTCACTATCAAAAACAATTCGGGCTGTAAAATGTTGATAGAAAAATGAGGATTTGAACTGGAAGGCAGAGAGAACTTTTCTCCCTCATATTTTCTTTTGTATCTCTCTTAGACATTTAGTGTTAATATATTAGGAAATGAATTGACAGATTTTTCTGGAGAACTTGCTTCTGGGATGTGGGGCCATTCCAGACAGATATGGGAAGGGCACTTTTTAAAAAAAGGAGAGGAAGGAGTGTGGAATGAAAAAGATTGACTAAATCAACAAATATTCATGGAACCCTTATTATGGGCCAGGCCTGTTTTGAATTTTAATAATAAAGTTCAATATAGAAGGTCAGTGAAAGTACCTGATCTGAGCTCATTGAAAACTGTACTTCTCCATTTTCTACTTCTAGCCTCTTCAGTTAGTCTCTGTTATTTTCCTAGGGGTTTGTCTGGCTGTAGGCTGGCGACTATTTTCCACCTGTCTACTGTAGGCCTATCTTCAACCTGTTCTTCATGGAAATTCAATCCTGTTATTTCCTACTTCCCATTACTTTCGTAAAGTCCAAAATACTTGCTATTGACTGTTGCCTGGAGCCTGCCAATCTCCTCTCTCACTATTTACATTTCCAAACCCAACTCCAAAACCCATAACTTTCCCCTCTCCCCCTTTCTGCTTCACTAGCTCCCCCAGTAGGTGTCGGCCCTCTGGCTTTGGGCCTTTGCTTATACTGGTTCTGCATCTTACAATGCTCTTTCTCTTTCCTTCTACCCCTGGTTAACTACCACTTGGTGTATGTTTTACTTCCTTTGGAAAAGCTTTTAATGATCCCTAGA
Source organism: Taxidea taxus jeffersonii (assembly GCA_003697995.1). Classification (NCBI taxonomy): domain Eukaryota; kingdom Metazoa; phylum Chordata; class Mammalia; order Carnivora; family Mustelidae; genus Taxidea; species Taxidea taxus. Next base: position 80,474 of record ML104797.1, read on the forward strand.
CTAGATTGGGTCATCCTCTTACTTTCCTCTAATACTCCCTTTTAGAATTGATCACAGGAGGTAATTACATGTTGTGTGTGTGTGATTGTCTATGTCCCCCATCTGACTACAGCCCTGCAAGGACCGTCTGTTTGGGCTCACATCTGCCAAGCACAGTGCTGGCATGGAGTAGGAATTCATTGAATCTGTTTGAACAAAGGACTTAAGAGGCTCCCATAATTTTCTTTTGCTCAGCCTGTGCTTTCCACCTCACTGTTGGAGCCATTTCAGTTTGGACATAGGTCAGTGTAAATCCCACCTACATTAAGCTATACATTTGCTACCATAAAGACTAGGAATGAGGCCTTTACTCTGATGTCAACAATTAAAAACAATCCTTACCTTTGCTCAAAGCTAGTACGCTTTCCATTATTTTATTTTAAACCTAGTACGCTTTGTACTTCACTGCATGTTGTTATGTCAGGTTAAAAAAAATCATAGCCCTTTGATTTATTTAAAAAATTATTTTCCTTAAGCCATTGAATTAGGAGACATAATATCTTCAAATATGACTATTCAAAAAAATTTTTAAGGACTTGATTTGTAGGGGAGGGAGAAGCAAGCCCTTCATCCATTTTCTCTCCCTCAAGCTCTCCTAGTCTATTGTTTTTCCTCGGATTGAAAGCTCTTTTTCCAGTGCCCTGTGTCTTATAAGTAAGAGCTGGAGAGGAAAGTGGAGATATATAGTTTGCTTACAAGAGCAAACGTCAAGCTTCTCATAATAAGTGCATTTCTTGGCCATTTTATGCTGGTATGAGTTCAGGCTGGGCTACTTTAAAATGGACATCTTCTATTTTTATAGGAAACACATGGAATGCCTGGAATTCTTCTTAGAAAAAGGAATCTGCAGCCTGCTGCGAAGCAGCAAAGTACTTGCTCTTTGTTGGTTGTGGCCTTAGACTTCAATGCCAAAGGCATCCTGAAAATCAGACATGAGTGACTGAAGTTCAGTATTGCATCTTGAACTGAAAATGAGAAGGACTCTGTATTTGATTTGAAAAATTTGATAATTTGTGGTTCAGCCAATTTGATAGTGTGATCCAATTGGCCATTTTGTCTTTGTGTTTTATTTCGAAACCATTTACTTTATAAACTTCCCATATGGCTCTTTTATTTTCACTTTGAATAAATGAAAACTGTTGGCAATTTAACTTAATTGTGTCTTTGACATTTCAGTGGTTCCTGTATTTGAGTTCCAGGACTAGTGAACTGAAAAGATAGTTCCTAAATCTTCATGCAAATAACAATATTGAAATCATATTAAGAGTAACTTTATTTCTAACATTTTCTTATCTTTGTTATCAATATTAAAACTACCTCTTGAAAGTTACAGGCTTATAGGTTGATAGATAATGTTAGTCTGAGTTTTGGCCATGTTCTTCTGCAACATATGTCAGCTGTACCAGAAATGAGGCTGGCTGAATTTTTAGTCACACAGACATTGCTTTATCTTTATTTATTTTATTGTTTTATTTTTCAGTAACATCTATGATTTTTACTTGGAGACAATTGGAATTGATAGATCGGCAAAGTTGATTAACATGGAGTTCCTTGCTTCACTGTTTATTCCTTTCATGATTAACCAGAAGCTCCAAATTGCTGATATTTTATTTAATTTTTAAGTTTACTGGTTAATAAGTAGGTGAGATTCTCCTAAGAGCATCAGTTTCCACATTGTGAGTAGAAGCTCTCTTGGGAAACACAAGAATTTAAGAAAAAAGGAAATTAGGTATTTTTCTTGCATAATTGTTATCTTGTAGGAATCCACACAGACAAGTAGCTATTGTGTCAGGAGGGAGTTTTTTCAGAGAGGCTTTTGTTTAGCCCTGTGTGGAATGAAGCAGGAAAAAATCTTGTTTGTTCTTGTTAATTGCTTCCCCCCCCCACATGTTATTTAGTACAATTAATTTATTAAAACTTTACTCTGCTTTTGTTAATAGACAAAATAAACTTATCAGCTACCTCCATAATAATAAAAATCTCAAAATCTAAGGGTATGGATTGGAGAAAATGAAACTTCTTGGTGTTGGTGAGATAAAGACTAGGTAATTGACTTCATCATGGCCTTAGTCTGTGACGTTGGTGGCAGGGATAGAGGGGGAAGGACGTTTTCAGTTTTTGGTATTTTCATTACAGACTTAGATTATCTTCCCATTCAATTAAGTGGTACTGTTGTCAACTTTATGTCTAAATGACTTTTGCAAATAAAGAAGATTATATTTTTGTTATTCATTAAACAGATATTTTATCTTACATGTTTCTTGTGAAAAAATATGCAATGGGTTGGAAATTAATTCATAAAGCAGTTTTGGACTTTTCCTCCAATTCAGTTGGAGAAACTCACTGAGCTCATTCAGGCATTGATTTAGAATCTAAGTGGTAAATAACAAGGCACAGTCTCTCCTCTTAATACCTTGTCTTAGACTGTTGGAATGACAATCAGAATAAGGGAGAATATATTTTTTTGCTCATTCCTCCTGTGTTGTAGGAGGGATACAAATGCTATGCGAGTGATTAATTTTCCCTGGATGTAGTTGGGATCTTGCTACTTGATAAGGCTGACAATAGGGGTGGCAGGAGAAGAGGATGTAATTTTCAGCAAATATTGAGGGAATTTTTTTGTGCATCCACTGTGTGACAGTACCCTATCGTATGTTGGGAGAGCCAGTCTGAACCAAGACAACGTCTCTGCTCCCCTGGAACTTGTATTCTAGTGAGAGGAAGTAGCGTCTTTTGACAAATAGGAAGTCTTTTTTTTTTTCTTTTTTACGATCTTACCTATTCATTTGTCAAAGGGAGTGAGAGAGAGTATAAGCAGTGGGAACGGCAGGGAGAAGCAGGCTCCATGCTGAGCAAGGAGCCTGGTGCGGGACTATGACCGAAGCTGAAGGCAGATGCTTAACCCGCTGAGCCACCCAGGCATCCCAATAGGTAGTCCGTCTTTTTAAAGGTAGGGCGGAGGAAAGTTATTTCTGGCTGTCTCTGCACTTTCTCCCCTTGGCTGGGTCAATGATGCCTCTGCCAAGAGGACGTGTGGGGGGCTTAGCCTTGAGTGGAGGAAGAGCACTTCTCCCTGGTAACAGGAGAGAGAAAAGGAGAATGGGAATCGATGCAAGGGTTTGTAACCTGATGGTGGGACTTTCAAAAGCTCTTCTCTGGAATCTAAAAAAACAAAACTCAAACCAAAAGGCACCAAATGAATAAACAACAAAAAGCAGAATCAGACCATAAATACAGAGAACAAACTGACTGTTGCCAGAGTGGAAGAGGGGGAGGGCGGAAGGGCAAAATGGGTGAAGGGGAGTGAGGGGGTACAGGCTTCCCATTATCAATAATCCCCAGGATTATTACACACAGCATAGGGGATACAGTCAATGGTACTGTAAAATAGCATAGAATGGTGACTTGGGGTGAGCATAGCATAATGCATTAGAAACTTGTCAAATCGCTATGTTGTACACCTAAAGCTAAGTTACATGAGTGTCAACTATAATTAAAAAAAAAAAAAAAGAAAAAAAAAGAGCTCTTATCTAAAGGCTTTTTTTACCCCAGCAAAACTGAGTGAGGTCATTCACTGAGGTTGGGGCCAAGTGTGTGTCCGAGTGGCTGAAGGGGAGAGGAGCAGGTGTGAAATAGTTGCTTGAGATGGGAGTACGCACTTAAGAGACAGAGAACTGGATTTCTGGGCAGTGTTGGGGTGAACGATCATGAATCTAGAGTAAAGTAAATCTGCTTAGTTGGATTTTTCTGTAGTAAGAGTCTACTACTGTTTGGCTCCTTGGCTTCAGGTTGATGTCTGAGTTCATTCAGGACTGGAGTTTCGATTGACTGCAAATACATTTGCTGAATGAATGGATTCTTGACTGATTTTGTATAGGTCTGATGGAACCCAAATGTTTATTTTAAAAATCCTTTAAAATGTGCTCTTTTAGCCAAAATTATAACAGATTTCTTAATTCTGTTTCTTTTTAAGCATAAAGATATTTGCAAACTGGCATTGCAGCTATGCCTCACCCTTTTCCAATGACATGCCATTAGCTGGCTTTTCTAAACAGAATAAATTGCGTTAGGTCAGACTGTTACTGCGAAGTGTTTTTTAGATTTTTGAAGCATAATACAATTTTAGCAATATGAAAAAATCTACTTCCTCCCAGTGCTGTCTAAATGTGAAGGCCCTTCCCCCAACCCCTGCACGTTATTTTGGGGCTACCCTTCCTCTGCATTTATTTCTTTTAACAGTTCTTTAATGTTTCAGTTCAAAAAGCTTTTAGTTACCAGTAGGAATGGATCCAAAAATCAGTGACAGAAATTAATAGATGCTACCTTTGAACAATGCTTTGTTACATTCCATTGCACAATATCTATCTCCATAAAATTATTTTCTTGCCAGCAAAGTAGGGTTTAAATAGAGCATAGGATCACTGAATAATGCCTGAAGAAACATTCTTAAAACCTAGTTATCCTTTTTAAGACTTTTGCCTATTTCCATTCTATCTCCTTTTGGACAATGTTTTATCCTGGAAATTAATTCTGCAACCCCTTTTGTTTTATACCTTATTTTTCCAATACATTGCACATTGTTACTTCTGCTCAAGTTACCTTCAATGAAAATGGTTTAGTCCACTTTCGTTCCTAACCTTATATTATAAGGATGTATTATGAGTGTGCCAAGTACAGTTCCTATTGTTTGTTTTGAATATAACTGCTGCTGCTACCATAGAGACCTAAGTGTGAATTTTCATTACTTTCCATTTACTCTATATCTGAATTTGATCTGCACTGAGTTTCGAGTTGGATGTATTTATCCTAGGTATCAACACAAGTAGACAAATAGATATAGAGATGATTTGTATCTATTACAAATTAAATGTATCTGCATTTATAGTATATTATGTTATATTCCTTGGGAAATAAATTGCTTCTGTTGTGATATCAATTATTTGTAGTGTCTTTAGAAATTCAGCGTACTAGTGAACCTATAGGTCTTGTTGAAAAACTATGCACAAGTGTTACTGGGTGTAGTAATGTGATTTACTTATTTCCTTTTTCTTTTCCTTTCTTTAAAACATATTTATTTATATACTTTAGAGAGAGAGAGAGAGTGACAGCATGAGGGGACAGGGGACAGAGGAAGAAGTAGGATCCCCACTGTGTAGGGAGCCTGATGTGGGGCTCTATCCCAGGACCCTGTGAAGGCAGACATTTAACTGAGTCACCCAGGTGCCCTGCAATTTGCTTATTTTCAAGTGGGACAGAATTGATTAAATTTAGACACTGTTATATGGCATTTATGGGATTTGACAGCCACAGAGTAGGCTTATAAGGAATCTCTATTTTACACATTATGAATCTTTCAAGTTTGGGCCAGAATTAATTTTATCAAAAATTTTAAACAAGAGAGCCTGCTTGAGTTTAGCAAGGATGTTTTCCAAGATTATGTTTTAAATATGTCATTTTGGATTTTTGCTAGACGAGGTTTTTTTTTTTTTTTTTTGCCAGAGTACATGAGACAGTAATTCTTTGGTTGTTATATTTTGATTTGTGGTATCTTATTTAATCCCATTAAGCAGGTTTGTCTGTATTTGCAATTAGCAAGGAATTGTTTTGCTTTTTATTTCTTTTTCTTTTCTTTTTTTTTTTTTTTGGTGAGGGGGAGGGGTATTGTGTGAGGGAGAGTATCTTAGGCAGGCTGCACACCTAATGTGGAGCCTGACTCTGGGCTTAGTCTCACAGTCCTGAGATCATGGCCTGACTGAAATCAGAAGTCAGATGCTCAACTATCTGAGACACTCAGGCATCCCTGTTTTTCTTTTCTAAGTGTTGTTTAATAGTACTTGCATTTTATTACCAATTAATGGAATTTTTAAGAAAGTCAGTAAACATAAAGCGTTAATTATATTTTATTTTTCCTACAGCTTAATGGAGTTATCTTAACCTTCCGGCCTAGTGCTGGGTGTTAAGATAATCATCCCCATCTAATTGAGGAAATTGATTTAATTTCCCAGTTCAGTGTAGAAGGCTGGAGAATACCTTGCTGCCTCCAACTCATCATTCATCTTTGAGTAATATTATGCAAATTAATTGAGAAAAGAGTTGTAGGGCATGTGATTCCTTAATTTCCAAAATATCTGTTATTTCAGAATATCTTACGTGCTAAATCTTCCCTCCTCCTTTTTGGATAGATACTCATGATAATTCATCTTCTAAAGAAACTTTCAGGTCCTGGGTTTTCAACTTTTCTAAATTTTGTACTTATTTATTTTCTTAAAAGATTTTGTTTATTTGGGGCGCCTGGGTGGCTCAGTGGGTTAAGGCCTCTGCCTTCGGCTCGGGTCATGATCCCAGGGTCCTGGGATCGAGCCCCACGTCAGGCTCTCTGCTCAGCAGGGAGCCTGCTTCCCACCTCTCTGCCTGCTTGTCATATCTGTCTGTCAAATAAATAAATAAAATCTTAAAAAAAAAGATTTTGTTTATTTGAGAGAGACAGAGACAGAGAGAGGGACCAGGGGGAGGGGTAGAGGGAGAAGGAGTAGCAGACTCTCCACTGAGCAGGGAGCCCAACTGGGGCTCAATCCCAGGACCTTGAGATCATGACCTGAGCTGAAGTCAGACACTTAACTGACTGAGCCACCCAGGCGCCCCTAAATTTGTATTTATGACTTAAGATTTTTAGGCTCAATTAGCTTTATTCTAGGCATGGCACATCTAGACTCCTGCTAGCTAGTATAACTTCTTTAAGATTTAAAAATGACAACTTGCCTAAATTTTTTGCTTGAGTGCATTTGAATAACGACATTTCCTCCCTCTCACAACCCTTTCTTCCACCTTTCTTCCTTCCTCTCCATTTCCTCCTCTCCTCTCCTCTCCTCTCCCTCCCTCCCCCCTTCCTTCTTTCCTTGCTTTATTTCCTTCCTCCCTCCCTCCTTCTTCCTTCTTTTCTTCCTCCCTCCCTCCCCCTCTTTCTTCTTTCTTTTCTTTTCTCTTCTTTTCTACTCTAGCCCAAAGACAGGGAAGCATTTGAACATTAACAAGTCTTTTAATGTCATAGTTAACTGTATTTCTGAAGCGGGATACTGCCCTTCTTCCAGTTAGACCTATGAGTCATTCATTTGAGTTACAGTGTCCTTTGAGAGGCGATGTAATAATTTTTCAAAGACATCCTGGCCTGTCCAAGAATATAACCTTTACAGTGCTTATGCTGTATTAGAAGGTGTTAATGGAATGTAGGAGAGCTGGCTCCTGAATGGCTGGTTAAATAATGTTTTTATATCCTGAAGTAATGCTAAAACCAGGCATCTTAGTGGAAAAAAAGACCGATTTCCAACTGGCAAAATTCTATGAGATATGACCTAAAGATTAATATTTGTGGTTAAGAAGCTGTATCTCTTACAGAGTCAAATTTTCTCTGGTGTGTGACTTGAGAGAAAGAATACGATGGTAATAATTAGTTCTGGCATCTGTAACCAAACCCACAGTACTTTGAGTCTAGGTTGTCACATTTTCAGCAATTTGGGAAAAATGAATTTCACCACCGTCGCCATGAAAATAAAAAAGACCATTTTGGAGCTTAAGGCAAGTGAACAAAATCCATTTGGAATTATACTCTAATCTTCATATCATTCAGACTCTTCTTAGAGTAATCATAATTAGATCCTGGTATGAAAAATATCCAAGTAATGAGATTGTATAAAAGAAAATGTGATGGATTTCAGTGGGCAACCTCTGCATGAAAACTAGGCTCAGAAGTGTCAAAATTTGAGGCAGAAGCTGTTTCCCCACTATTTATCCAGACCTATTGTATGAAGAAGCCATCTCATCCCTTAGATCCAGGCTAACTAGACGTTTACCTCTGTTCTATATGTTGAAAGAGAGTTTGTTAAGAAAATAAATGGGAGGGGCACCTGGGTGGCTCAGTGGGTTAAGCCTCTGCCTTCAGCTCGGGTAATGATCCCAGGGTCCTGGGATCGAGCCCCACATTGGGCTCTCTGCTCGGCAGGGAGCCTGCTTTCCCCCCCCTTCTCTGCCTGCCTCTCTGCCTACTTGTGATCTCTGTCTGTCAAATAAATAAATAAATCCTTAAAAAAAAAAAAAGAAAAGAAATGGGAAAAAAAATTCCAAGGGGAATGTTTAGCTCCTTAGTATTTTGAGGTCCCTAGTTTGTATACAATGGCATTTTTCATAGAATTAGAAAAAAAAATCCTAAAATTTGTATGGATATACAAAAGACTCTGAATAGCCAAAGTAACCCTGAGAAAGAACAAAGCAGGCGGTATCATACTTCCTGTTTTTAAACTATACTATAAAGATACAGTAACAGAAACAGTATAGTAATGCTATAAAAATAAACACATATACCAAAGAAACAGAAGCATGAGTTGAGGAATAAATCCTTATTTATATGTTCAACTAATATTTGACAAGGGGGCTAAGAATACTCATACAGGAGCTGGAAAGACTCTTTAATAAATATGTTACTGAAAACTGGATAACCAGATACAAAAGAACAAATTTACAAATTTAACTTGAAATGGATTAAATACATAAACATATGAACTAAAACCATTAAACTCCTAGAAAAAAATATAGGGAAAAAGTTTCTTGACATTGATCTTGGCAATGATTTCTTTTTTTTTGATACCAACCCTCTAGTATGTTTTCCACTAGAAAAGCTGATAGGTCTCCAGATGCTTCATTTTCTTAATTATTGCCTTTGGATTTAGGTGTCTGCTTCTTATAGGAAAAAACACTGAGATTTAGGATGCAGCTGTTAAAAACTTATGAAAGACTCATTTTCTGTTTTCTTATTTCAAATAAATAAAATTTTATTGTAAGTTAAATAACCTTTTGTTTTAAACTAGTCAGTTGTTCTTCATGTAGTGGATCTTTTAAAGACTTTTATCAGGGTTCTTTTTTTTTTTTTTTTTTTTTTAGAGAAGGAGAGAGTGTTCATGCATGAGCTGTCAGAGGGGGGGATGGGTTGCAGAAGGAGAGAGAGAATCTCAAGCGAGTTCCACACCCAGCTTAAAGCCTGAATT
>ML104798.1:0-20433 GCA_003697995.1 Taxidea taxus jeffersonii
GGAAGGAGGTCTGGGCCCTGGGGGTGGTGTGCTCGGGTCCATGGGCTGGGAAGGAGGTCTGGGCCTGGGCTGTGGTGTGCTCAGGGGTATGGGCTGGGGAGTGGGTGTGGGTCTGAGCGGGGGCATGGGGTGGGTCATAGTCTGGGGTGTTGGTCTTGCTCTCATGGGGCAAAAGGAGGGGAACCATGTCCACCTTGCTCATCCTGGGGAACTGGGAAGGTGTCTCGTGCCTGGAGATAAAGGGGGCCTGGGCCTTTAAGGCTGTGACCTGAGGGGCTTCCCCAGCTCCCATCACCCCCTCCTTCCACGGTCCCCAGGGAGCGTCCACGGGGTCCCCGGCGTGCCCACACTGAGGCGGCATCCAGCAGCAACCAGAAGCTTTCTCGTCGTTCATGTCCGGAATCCAGGAGCTGAGGTGGTTGGGGTGCCCGGCCAGGAAGCCGGGGCGGCGGTGGAGACGGGAGGAGACTCTGGAGCACAGGTTCTTGGGGTCCACGGAGCAGCGCATGCACCCGGGATGGCTGCCTACGCAGCTGGGATGCTTGTCTGCGGGCAAAGTGGGGAGGGGCGAGGCCAGGGCTCCTGAGGGGCTGAGAGAGGGGACGGGCCCACACCCCCTTGAGGCTGTGCTGGGGTCCACTCACCTTTGGGGAAAAAATGATGGAAAAGGATCCGCAGAGAGCTCTTCAGATGCCTCCAGAGCTGAGGGGAGCGGGGGAGGGGGGCGCCCGGATGTGCGGTGAGCCCCGCAGCCCAGCCGGTGCCCGGCCCCATCCTGGCAGCCCACCCACCTCAGCCCCTTCCCAACCCAGGGCTCCCCAACCCTGTTGCCCAGTCCCCGCCCTGACCAGAGTCACCACATTGATCCCCACGTTGAGTAAAATGAAGCTGCCCAGAATCAGAAGTATCGAGTCTCCGAGGTCCTGGCACTTCCTGGGGTTGGTGCCAGAGCACACTTGGGCTCCGTGGTGGGCTCGCTCACCCATGGCCGGGGGTCCCAGGACTACCTGGGCCCCCCCTGGCCCCCACATACTCACTAGGAGCCAGACTCCTCTAGTGGGGGAGGGGGCGAGAGACTGGGTCACAATGGGACAGGTGCTGGGTCACAATGAGGGAGGGGAGGAAGCGGAGGGCCTAGGACCGCCTGCTCTGATAACCAGGTTCTCCTCACCTGAGCCCCCAAAGTCAAGCGGGACTGGAAGCCAGCACCCTGCCCTGGGGCCCCCATTCCTCCCGCTCCCTCACTGCCCTACCTCACTCCCTCAAACACTCACATAGTCCATCCCCTCGGCCACTCCCGGGACTGGGAAGACTTGGCCTCAAAGCCTCGGCCTTCTCCCTGCCCTCACTGGGTGGGTGGTAGGACGATGCCCGGGCGGATGTAGGACACACGGGTCTGGGTCTGCAGTCTGACCTTCACCGTGTCGTGTGAGGCTGAGCCTCAGAGCCCACTGACGGATGGGGGAGGGCAGCCGCCCAGAGCTGCTGACACACCGGTGGTGGCGGTCTCCCTTAGGGCACGGGGCGGGACCAGGGGCCTGCCAGGGGGGACTGAGGCCACAGCCACGGGGAGACTCGTGCCGGGAAGCCGGGACGCAGGCGGACCGGAGGAGGGGCCCTTCCCAGCCCCAGAACACACCACAGTGCTTCCTGGACTCCGCCGCTCTTTATTGCCTCCTCTCCGGGCGCCCCGCCGCCCGCCGCCGCCGCGGGTCAGTGGAGCTTCCCGGTCCGGCTCCGGTGCAGCGATGGCCTCGAGGCCGAGGCGGAGGGTGGGGGCAGCGAGTTGGCGCGCGCTCGGCTCTCCTGCACCTGCCGCTTTAGCTCCAGGCTGTCGTAGACCTGGCGGCTGGCCGTGCCCCCCGGGTTCCTGCTGAGCGGCAGGAAGGTGGGCTGGGGCTGGGGGGGCTCGGGGACCTGGACTTCGGGCAGCGGCTGGGAGGAATGGGGGAGCAGGGCCGAGCAGGGGCCCGGGGCCCGTTGGTAGGTCTCGCCCAGCATGGTGAGGGAGGTGGAGGTCGTCAGAGGGTGCCGAGCGGGCAGTGCCTCAGCCCACTCGGCCGCCCGGCGCCGGACGTCGTGGGGCTCGCGGGCGTTGTGGCTCAGGTGGCCCGCGGACGGGTGCGGGCTGCGGCTGGGCTGGCTGTAAGCGTGGCCGGGGACGCTCCGCCGGTGCGCCTGGGGGGAGCAGTGCTCGCGGGCCTCGGGCCGGGAGCCCCGGGGCACCAGGGCGGGCGGGGGCTCAGAGCCCTCCAGACCCCGCCGCCGCTGGTCCCAGGAGTCATAGAGGAGCTGGCCGCTCGAGGGGTAAGGGCTGTACCCCGCGGGGACCCAGGAGGGATTGGCGGGCAGCCGGCGGAGGGGCGGCGGAGGCGAGGTCCACTGCTCTACCTCCATGCCGCCCCAGACTCGGGACTGGGAGCAGTGGGGCCCGCAGGACTGCAGCCGCAGCTCCGACTTGGCCTCCACGCGCTTGGGCATGCGGCGCAGCTCGGGAGACAGGTAGAGGGAGGGTGGGGGCAGACTGGCCAGGATCCCGCCCCGGCGGCCCCACAGCCCCACGTTGGAGGGCAGGCCCCTCTGCGGGTAAAGCCCTCCCCAGCCGCCCTGTGGGTACTTGGGGTGCGGGAAGGCCAGGTCCTCCTCCTCCAGGTAGGAGTCCAGGTCCCCCCCGAAGGAGGGCACCACCCGCAGCTGTGACATCTTGCGGCCTTGACGGTGGCTGCGGAAGGCTGCGCGGTTGTGGCAGAAATGCCTCTGGTTCTTCAACCCCCACTGGTGGCTGCAGGAGTCGTGGTGGTGATGGTGGCCGTGGCCGTGGCCATGGCCGTGGCCGTGTCTGGCGTGGGGGCCACGGCTGCGGGGGCGGCGGCGGCGGGGGCGGCGGCGGTGGCAGGAGCGGCTGCGGAGATGGTGGTAGGAGGAAGAAGGGTAGCACACCGGCCGGGCCAGCTTCACTTCCATGGGCTCCAGAGTGCAGTGGACATGGACGTCTTGGGGCTTGGCAGGGGGATCCTTGGTGGGACTTTCACAAGGCTGGGAAGGTTCATCTGGGGGTGACAAGAGTCCGTGAGGTCGGGACGACTGTGAAAAGGGCTGGGGGTTGGGAACAGGACGGCATGGGGTGGGTTTCTCGGGTTGTGCTGGTGACGTTGGGGTGGGGGGAGGGGGCCGTGTCCCCGACCTCTCTTGCCGCCATACTTACTTTTCTGATTAATCCAAGAGATCATCTTGTCTAAGGCATTCTGGAGCCCATGCCACATCTGGGGGTGGGGTGGTGCGAGTGAGCACCAGGTGGCTCTCTACCCGCCCCCCCGCCCCCACCACACTCCCACCTGGCTCCCAGCCAAGAGCACACACCTGCAGGTGCAGGCGCCCACCCTCAGCCCTCTTTGTGGGGGCGGCCTGCCGCCATCACTAACCATAGTTACCACATTGATCGCGATGTTCACCAGGATGACGAGGCCCACCAGCAGAAGCAGCACATCTTCGGGATCCTGCAGATGTTCCTGATACTGATTACAGCACCCCACATTGTCATACCAGAGCTGGTTTTCCATGGCGGGGGGGCCCTAGGGCCACCTGGGCCACCGCCCCCCCCCCCGGCCCCGACCACACTATACTCATGCCGGGATCTGGGGACAGCTACCAGCTGGTGAGGGGTTTGGGTCATAATGAGGCACATTGTGGGGAGTCACAATGCAGAGGTGGCCACTCTTATCCACTCGGCTCGCCCTTAGATGGCCATGGCCGCCCTTGGCTGCCACTTGATGGGGCCCCCGTCCCCGGGTACCCCAGGGCTCAGTCTGTCCCTGTCTCCCACAGGGGCCTGCTCAAGTCGACACCTGACTCGTGAGTTGAAAGTAAGATGGCTATAGTTGTAAGACAGTTTTCACAGGGCTTGAATGTTCTATAAAGAATTTCCTCCAAGTCGTAGTCCTCATGAGACCTCAAGGCAGCTTGTGGAAGTGCTCCCCTCGACCCATGCCTACTTGGGGCCAGCCGCTAGGGTGACAGCAAGAGTCCCCTCCAGGGTCACCCCACTGTGCCATTCCCTCCCTGTCCTTCCTGTTTCCCTGTGATGATTCCTCTAGCCTTTACCCTCCCCCACCCCTCCTGGCCGAGGACTGCAGCCCCACAAGGTGTGGTCACCAAGCCGCTGGCCCCCTCGCTTCGGAGCAAGACTGACTTCCCACTCGCCCCGGCTAGGGACCACCCGCCCCGTGCTCTTTCTCCTTCCTAACCAACTGCCCTCCCAGCCGGAGAACTGCTAGATGCTGCTTAAGAAAACCTCGTGGAATTCACAAGGCACAAAGGTCGTTGACAAAGGAGACTTGCCCAGAAGCAGGTTCATCCCTGGGGCCCTTGAGTCATTTGTCCCCGCAATGAGTGACCAACTCGACCGAAATAAGGCAACACCCAGTGGGCGTTTCCCTTCGAGCCCCTAAACACGTAGTGGGTGCTCGATACTCCCTCTCTGAACGGAATCAAAATGATCAAGGACGTCGGCTGCAAGCGAACAGGGCAACAGGCTGATTCACAGCAGGCCTGTGTGTCCACATTCCACGCACGCATCTGCTGCGGAAGGTGGGGTCTGTGTCCTTCGGCCTGGGCGCGCACACGTGGCTTCGGGTTCCCAGGCGGCCACATGCGTGCGTGCGTCCGCGTGTGTGCGTGTGTGCGTCCGCGCGTGCGTGCGATGCGTCCGCCTGTGTGCGTGCGTGCGTCCATGTGCGTGCGTGTGTGCGATGCGTCCGCCTGTGTGCGTGCGTACGTCCACATGTGTGCGTGCGTGCGATGCGTCCGCCTGCGTGCGTGCGTACGTCCGCGTGCGTGCGCGCGCGCAATGCGCGCCATCTAGGAGCAGGGCAGGGCCCGCGTTTCCCCGCTGCGTGTGGCTGGGATGCTCTGACGAGTTCCCGTGGTAGACTGAGGCAGGTGGTGGCAGCCCGAGGGGCCAGGCTGGCTCTGTGTGACCGTGAATGCGGCACTTTTCTTGCCTGAGCCTCGGTCTCCTCATCGGTGACCGGCAGGTGCTAATCAGCAGTGAGGTCTCAGAGACCTTGAGAATGTCCCCGAGTTTGGTCCTCGGCTCCAAACCTGCTCGTGGCTACAGGAGCTTCCGGCCCTGACTGGGGCGCCGGGAGGCCTGGACCCCTCCCTCCCAGCCAGCCCCGCTCAAAGAAACCAGGGCTTGGAGGGCGCACATCCCACCCGGGGGCTGCAGCCTAGCCCCGGGCTCCAGCCGGAACCAGGCCGCTGAGGGGCTAGGGCCACAGGGATGGGGTCTCTGCTCTAGTGCAGGTCAGCTTTAGGATCTGGGCCGGGACCTGACGGCTGCTCTGGGCACGAAAGACAGCAGGGGGGCTAGGAGAGAGCTGAGGGCAGGGCCCCGGGAAGCCAAGAGGTTGACGAGGGTCCTTGGGGCTCCCGAGGCCCCTGTTGCCAGGGAGACCCTTCCCTGGGTCTCGGGGCCTCTGGGCGCTGTGTGGGCCCTGGCTTCCCCAACACCACCACGGACCACCTCCTCTTTTCCTTTTATTTTTGTCCCAGTCACCTCTCTGTCCTCTCTGTCCCAGAATGGTACACCCAGTCCTTGCTCGTCCCCTCGACGGCGTTGCTGGATGGGGAGCCCAGGGGGTAACAGTGGGACAGGGCCTCCACCTCGCGGGTCAGCTCCCGGAGCCGCCGCCTCACGTCTCGGGCGTCATACACTACGCGGCCCGAGGAGCGGCGCCGGGGGATGTCGGGCACGTGGGCAGGGCCCAGGACCGGGGGCGGGGCCGCAGGGGCGGGGGCGCACGACTCGGGCTCAGCCTGGGCCCCCGGCCCCACCCCGCTGTTCCTGTGGCTCAGGGCCTGCGGGCTGGGGGGCGGGGGGTTCACGGGGTACACGTAGGCCTCGAGGCCTAGCTCTGACCGCATCTCCGCTTTGAGGGGCCTGCCTTCCACGGCCTGCTGGAAGCGAATGGTCTGGGGAGGGGGCTCTGCGGCGTCCTGGGGCCAGGGAGCCCAGAACCCCTGGGTGGACTGAAAGCCTTGCCAGTCTGCGGGCTGATCCCAGTGGTGGGAGCAGACTGCTGGGTGCTGGTGTGGGGGCTTCTCCTCGTCGTCGTCCGTGTCAGGGACCCAGGCTACTGGGCGGTGGGCACGGCGGCCCGAAGAACGGCGGTGGCGGTGGCGGCGACTGGGCGGGGGGGTCACAGTCATTTTCACAGGGTCCATGGTACATCGGAGGTGGACGGCAGGGGCGCTCTGCTTCGGAGGCTGGGGCGGCTTCCCCGGGGAGGATCGCTTAGAAGCTTCTGTAGATCAAGGAGATGGGGGAGGCCGGTGGGAATGGCCGAGCAGGGGGAGAGGCTGCCCCGCTGAGAGGGGAGAGCGGGAGGGGAAGGGGCCAGCTCTGGCTCAGGGCTGGCACGCCAGGTCCTGCCTCTCCTGTGCCCCCCGCCCCCGGCCCCCGCTTACCTTTCTCATAAACAATATGGAACACTTGCTGCAAGAAGCCACGGAGTCTGCGCCAGAGCTGGGTGAGGGAGGACACAATGACCCCAGGCCGGCCCCGGCCACCAGGCCTCCCGCCGCCGCCATCCGGCCAGCGCCCACCCGCTTGGCCCCACCCTGACCAGCGTCACCATATTGATGCTAATATTAATGCAGATGATGAGGCCCAACAGCAACAGGATGGAGTTGCCCAGGTCCTGACAGTTGTTGGTGTTGGAGCTGTGATACGAAGCCCACCCGGGCCGTGGCCGCTCAGCCATGGCCATGGGGGTCCCTAGGGCCACCAGGGCCCCTAGGCCCCCAGCCCACTGTGCCCACGGTATCCACCAGCCTGCCTGCCTGCCCCAGGGGCTCCTGGGGGCAAGCGGGTCACAATGATGCCGGGGCGCTCCCTCACAATGTGCCAAGAGGCAGAGTCTTGGGCTCGTGGGTGGCCCTCCAGCCTGGGCCCAGGCCTTGGCAGAGGCCGAGCCCTTCACCTGGCATGCCTGTCTCCTGGACCAGCCCGTGCGCCCCCTCGCCTGTCTGGGGTCTGCCCCCACGAGCCCAGACTCTTCCTTCTCTATACCAGCCTCAGGCCTCTGCACACACCTGGGCCCCGAACGGAACTCCCCACACAACTCCACTAGCATGGCAGCTGTACCCCAGCACCCACTGCCCCCTTTCTGCGCTCTGAGCTGCTCACCGACATGGGCTGTGGGCTCAGACCACCTCCCTCTCCCTCACGGAGTGGAAGCCCCGAGGCTTAGTTCCTCGGAGCGCCGCCCCCCCCCCCCACCGCGCCACCGCAGCAGGCACAACCAACAGTTAAATTTTTATATTTACAATATTCTCTTCATCTTTTGCCAGGTTTAAAAATGTGTACAGAGCCGCGAAGGGTTGGGGCAGGGATGTGGGATTGTCCTGGGGAGAGGGGCTGGGCACTGGAGTCCGTGGCTGAATCGTGGGGTCCCCCAGCCCCCCCTCCCATGCCCCAGTCTGGGGGGGCGTCTGTCTACAGGGTTCAGGGCCCAGGTTCCTAGCATTTAGAGGGCATGGCCATTTGGAGAGGAGCTAGACCAGGCAAGGGGAGGGGTCAGAAAAGAACTAAGTTTCCATGGGGGGGAGGTAGGAGAAGAGCCAGTCAGGAGGCAGAGTTCTGGGAGCCAAGACCAGGGATTCCAGATTTGGGTGTCACCCCGACAGCCCCCAGCCCCGATTCAAGCTTAGCACCAACGACCCCGCCAAAGGCCAGCAGACAAGGACTTTCCTCCCCTGGTGTCCCTTAAAACCCTACCTGACACCATTCTTCTCCCGAGGCCCAAACCCTTTCTCCCCGGGGCAGTCACCGCACACGACCTTCCGGGTTCGCCCTGCTGCTATCCGCCGAGCCCCGTCCCCCACCGCCCCCTCCATCTGTTCTCAGCGCTGCTGACCTCATTCTCTCCCCAGCCTGCCCCGTGAAGCCTCGCCCCCGCCCCCGTGCCCTCTTTCCGTGGCTCCTTTCCTTTAGCCCTGGCAGAGGGACGGGGGGCCTGGCCAAAGAAGGGGACGGGCAGCTGAGGGGAGAAGGTGTTTTGACACTGACACTGGGTGGCTTCAAGGAGGGAGACAGAGATGGGAGGAGGGACACTGAGGCAGAGCAGGAGGGATGAGACACAGGAAAGGGAGCAGAGACACAGGCAGGACCCCTTTCGCTGCTACTTCCGTCCTCCATATCCCATCTGTCCCCATATTTACCTGCCCTGGCCCAGGCCTGGGGAATCCTTGGAACATTTTGGGGGGTCTCCCCCTCCCCGACCCACCTAATGCAGTTTGGCGCGGATGAGCAATGGTCTGAGGACTGAGGGAAAGGCTGTTCTCAGACCCCAGGGAGGGCTTTGGTCAAACATGCACGGCCTCCGTGGGTGGCATGCCACGCCCCCCGCCTTGGCAACTCTTGGGTGGGGGAGACGGGCAGAGCTCTGCCCCCAGGATTTGTATGTCCTCCCCGCTCCGCTTCCCTTCGGTCAGTCTGAAGTCTGTTCCCACCTGTTGGGTGGGGAGGAGCTAAGGGCTAGGCCTCAGGTTTGGGGGGGACTGCTGGGAAAGGGGCCGTCTGCATGGGAAGACACACATCAACGTGCAAGAACATGTTTCCACTCAGAGAGGTGCGTCCTGGACCCGTGAGAAAACAAGTTCCCAGGCAGCCCAGGGATGCACGGATCTCCTCCCTTCCCCCTGGCAGGGAATCCCACCCAGAGCACGGGCTTCGTCTGACATAGGCCTCGGGGGATAAACATGCTTCGCTGGGGAGGGCTGGGGGGGCACGCAGTGGGAATGGGGCGGGGGGACGACTTGACTTCCTCGGTTCCTTCCCAAGGGTCACTGTCCGTGAACACACCACTTCCAGGGTCTCCATGGGATGGGGAGGTGGGGGGGAGGGGGGGAAGGCAGGAGGGAATGGGATTCTGGGGTACAAATCCCCGCAGGAATTCTTTTGAGGGGGCCAACATGTGTCCAGGGCGGCACAAAAAAACACCTCACCCTGCACATGGGAAAACACACCCCCTCGTGAGAAAGCACGCCTCCACGTGGGAAAACACGTCCACGTTTCCACACACCCAAGACTGGTGTCCCAACGGAGGGGCCGAACTCCCCCCAGTTGTCCCGAGGCCGGGTCCAGAGAGGAGCAGGGGCCTCTCATGGGAAAGACGCGCATCCTGGTGCGCAGACCCATGTCCACCCGGCGCTGCCGCCGCGGGGCATCTCCGGCGCCCGAGAAGCCTGTGGCCAGTCCTCCTCCCTGCTTCCGAGCCGCACTGCCCCCGACGGCGGCCACGGCCACGGCCACGGCGACGCCGGCGGCTGGCGGCGGCAGGGAGGGCTGCGGACGGGGCCTCCCCCGCCAACCTCCCCCTATACCCGAGTGGTGGAGTGGGGGTGCGGTAGCGTGTTGTTGTGGCTGGTAGCGGTGGGCGGCGGCGGGGGGAAGGGCCCGAAGGGGTGCAGGGAGGGGGGCGGCGGGGGCGGCGGGGGCCCCAGGCCGCTGGGCAGCAGGGTCAGGGCCCCGGGGGCCAGCAGAGGTACGTCGTCCGGGGCCCGGCGCAGGGCCAGGGTGTAGTCGGGCGGGCAGGCGGGGCGCAGGGCCTCGGCAGGGTCCGCCCCGACGCCCCCGGCCCGCTTCAGCTGCAGGGACACCAGCTCCTCCTCGGGCGGCAGCTCGCGGCCGGCGGCGGGGAGCAGGGGGCCCGCGCCCGGCACCCCCGAGCCCGAGCCGCCGGGGGGGCTGAGCCGCCGGCACCGCAGCTCCTGCCGCCGGTCCCGCTTGTAGTAGAGCGCGGCGAAGGCCAGGATGTTGAGGAAGAGCAGCGAGGCGCCCACGGCCACCGTGACGCTGAGCTCCGTGGAGTAGTCTCGGGAGTCCCCGGGGAAGCGGTCGTAGGCGCGCGGGCCGGGCTCGGGCTCGGGCTCGGGCGGCAGCGTGGCGGGCGGCGGCGGGCGGCGCGTGCCCGGGGCGCCGGGGGGCGGGCGCGGCGGCCAGCGCGTGGCGTAGGGGGGCAGGCGCGTGGTGGTAGTGAAGAGCTCCGTGTGCAGGTTGTGCAGGTGCGGCACGAGCTCCAGCCAGAAGGCCACCTTGTTGGCGCGGTAGTTGTCGCGCACGCGCGGCTTCAGGCCGATGTGCAGGTACTGCTTCTCCTTGCTGTTGAACTTGCTCCACACCACCTCCTCGAAGCGGTTGGGCTTGGTGTGGATGAACTTGGTGTCCTGCGGCACCGGCTGGTTGGGGTCGCTGCGGGCACAGGAGGGCGGGGCGAAGGAGGAGTGAGGCGCGGAGGGCGCGGTCGGGTGGGGGAGGGGTGGGGAGGGGGCAAGAGAGAGGGCCCTGAGACGGGCCGCAGAGACAGGCAGGGGGGAGGTGGGAGGGGCAGACAGGCAGAGGGGAGGTGGGAGGGGCAGAGACAGCGGTGAGGACGGAGCAGGAGAGACGGGCAGGGAGCTGGCTGGCCAGAGAGGCAGAATCTGAGATGGAGGGAGGGAGACACATTTCGGAACAGAGAGACAGAGACGGGGGACAGACAGCCAGGGCAGAGCAGCAAGCAAAAAGCCTGAATCAGTGCATTCAAAGAGAGAGAGATGTAGAGGTAAACCCTTACACAGAGACAAGCCCTTACACAGAGACAGGGCATCAGAAGAGCAGAATGCCCGGAGAGAGGGAGGAAGAGGCCAGGAGAGACAGACCCGGAGCCAAAGCCAGCAAGGAAACCAGGCAGTGATGGAGGAATGCCCGAGTGAGGAGCGGGGGTCGGGGCGCTAAGGATGGCGGGGCTGTGTGTGCGCCTTGGCCTGCAGGCCCCCCCCCCCCAGCCCCACTGGCCCTCACCCAGTCTTGGCGAAGTTGGTCCAGTAGGTCATGACCACAGCGCTGAGCATGACGTCGTTCTTGGAGAAGTTGCAGGGGAAGAGGTCGGTGGCACCCACCATGGGCACACCAAAGACGTAGGGCAGCTCGTCCCCGTGCGCTGCGTCTGCCCACTCGGGCCGGCCCTCGGCCTGGCAGTGGTGGTAGAAGGTATAAAAGTAGACGGGGGACTGGTAGTCTGCGTGTAGCTTGGCGGTGGCCACAGCCGGTGCCACCCACTGGTGGTCTGTAAAGAGTGCCAGCAGGGTCTTTCTCCGCATCTCGCCATTGTCCCGGTCGGCCCAGTCCGTGTACATGAACTTGATGGTCTCCCGAAGCACGTCCTTGCCCTCCGGGTAGCCGTACAGGTTGTCCACAAAGTTGGAGACCGTGAAGTCAAAGGCGCTGGCGGACACGCCGTCCTCGCTCTCTGCGGAGTCCTCTACGAACTTGAGGCCCTCTCCTTGGTTGACGCCAATGAGCATGTCATAGTTGAGGAATTCTCCCTGCTGCATGAGGATCTCAGGGTCATCGGGGACGACGTCACCGTCCACCACGGGCCCGAAGGCGATGTGGTAGCTGGGGAGAAGGGGTCAGGGTCTCATCACCTGCTCCCTGGCCTCCTCTGAGCTCCTAGCCTGCCGGGCCCTTCTTTCTGCCCTGGGTAAAATCTGAGTCCTTCGGGGCACTTGGCCTCTCGGGGAGTCTTCCCTGATGTGCCTCGTGGCCCCTCATGCACCCTCGCTCTGTTTGGGCACCTGCATTGGGGCAGCTCCCGCGGGAAGGAGGCTGGGCCAGCAGAGGGGCCTGAAGGCCTCAGCGTCCTGGGAACCGGCAAGGAAAGCGGAGGCCCAGCCCTGCCCTCTCCCACCCCCATACCGGGCGGGCTGCACGTCCTGGTCCACCAGCTCCCGCGAGGGCTTCCGGCGCAGGCACTCCACGGCCTCCGCGCTGTCCTCCCGGTCGCAGCCCACCTTGGCCGCCAGCAGCCGCGTGTACTTCAGCGGCTGGTAGTTAACTGACCAGCTGGAGATGGCTGTGCCGCTCTGGGCAATGGCCTTCTGGAACAAGCCTGGCAGGACGGGGCGGGCTTCAGGCTGGGAAGGGGGAAGCTGGTGGGGCGGGCCTGTGGGGTGGGGATGGGAGGGGCAGGCTGTGGGCCCGGCGTACCTTCTGAATGGTGAGAGAGGATCAGAAGGTTGACGCAGGAGGCCCCTGCCCCTGATCCAAAGATGGTGATGCGCTCGGGGTCACCCCCAAAGTGGGCGATGTTCTCACTGAGCCAGCGCAGGGCCTGGATCTGGTCCAGGAGTCCGTAGTTGCCTTTGGCCGCCTGGTCCCCGGTGCTGAGAAAGCCTGGAAGCACGGAGGGAAAGGGGCTTCCTGGGGGCGTCGGAGCACCCTCGCCCCCGATCTGGGCAGCTCGGTCCGGCCCAGAAGCTGTTCTGCTTCTGCCGGGTCTAGAGGAGCCCCGCGCCCCCGTCCCGCCCGGACTCCAGGCCCTCGAGTTGGCTGCCCACCCTCACCGAGCACCCCAAGCCGGTAGTTGAGCGTGGCTACGATGACGTTGCCGTAGGCGGCCAGGACGGAGCCGTCGAACATGTTCCCGGTCCCCTCCATGTAGGAGCCGCCGTGCAGAAACAGCATCACTGGCTTCTTCCCAGAGTCCCGGATATCTGCGTGGGGAGGGGGTGGGCGGTGGGCCAGGGTTGGGGGACAAGAGCACAGTCAGACCAGCAGCAGCACCGCCCAGCTCCTGGGCCTGCAGAGGACTAGCCCGGAGCTCAGGGGACATGTCTCTCCCGTCCCTGCTGGGGGGCAAGACCGGATTCCCCTCCCTCCCTCCCCACGGGCCCTGGGCCTGCCCCACGGCACTCCTCCGAACGCCAGACAGACGTTCCAAGAAGCGTAAGAGGCGGCGGGGACCCTCCCCAGGGCATCTGCTGCATCCAGGGGACCCCCTCCCCCCCCCCCCCACAGCAAATGTTCCTGCTCCGAGGAAGAGCAAAAAGTAAACTCCGGAGGCTGAGTCTAGTGCTAGAGATGCTGGGAGGGTCCGGGCGGTTCCTCAGACTCGGGCCTTGGGTCTCAGGTCCACGTGGCAGCCCGGTCTGTGGGTGAGGGGTGCCAGCCTAGGGTCCCTGGGGGCCTGGTCTCCTCCCCGCCCTAATTCCTTTCTAGGTCACCTCCCCAGTTACTATGGCAACCCCCAGCCTAATTACCGTGGCAGTAGGAGGCAGGGTGGGAAAGAGCCTGCTTGATAAAGCCAGGGTACAGCTCTTTAGTCCAAGACACCCCCCAACACTGGCCTGACCCTGGCTTCTGCACTGGACCCCCTTCTTGCCCTGTCCCCAAAGGATCCCATGAATCACTGCGCTGAGGCGTGACGGGTTCCAGAAGAGGGGTGAGCCTGAGAGGGCTTGCCACCGCCCCCAAGGCAATACCAAGTACCCTTCTGAGCAGCCCCCCATGATTCTGCCACGGCGCCCCGCTGGGGTCCCCCATGGCCCACAGGCCCTCCTCTCTCGAGATACCCGTAATCTCTGACTAGCCCGGGCCTCCAGGTCCCCAGGGGCTCTGCTCGCCTCCTGCTAGAAACTTTCCCCTGCCAGAAGGTGAGCCCACAGGACTGAGCCGTCCTCCCGCGCGCCCCCTGCCCCAGCTTGTGGCCTCCAGTCTCTTAGGACCTTCTCTGCCACCTCCCTCCACCTGGTGGGCTCTGCCCTCTCCGTGTCCTCCCCAAATCCTGCTCTTCCCCTCCTTCTGGAACCTCCGGGGGCCTTCCAGCCAGACTCAGGCGGGAGCCTCCTCCCTGCAAGGCCCACTCTCTTCAGGTCCTCAGCTCTCCCCCTCCCCACCCTGCACCTCCGCTCCCAGTGTGGGGGGAGGAGGGGGTCGGAAAGGGAAGGAGCAGGGAGGGGGGGGGGGCCGGGGCAACAAGAAATTCAAAACCAACAACAAAAAAACAGGATCAAGAAAGAAGAAAGAAAGAAAAAAACAACAACCAAAAAGCGAGAAGCTCTCGGGGGCAGATTCAACAAGAAAAGAAAAAAAAACCAAAACCAAAAAACCAAAACCAAAAAACCAAAAAGATCCTTTTTTTTTTTTTTTTTGGAAAAAAAGAAAAAAAGAAAAAAGTTCTTTGCATTTTTTTTTCAAAATTTTGTGGTGAAACTTCAAGATATTGGGCCCTGTTTTCAAAAATTTCCAGATTCTTTAATTCGCCTCAAATGTTTGCGTTTTCTGCATCTGACAGGCTTTTGAAAATTTTAGGTTTGTTTCTGACGTTTCAATTGTGCCATCAATTTGCCAACTTAAAATTTTTTTTTCCCCCAAATGTGGTTTTACTCCAAATTAAAGTTGGTTTTGTTTTGTTTTGTGTTTTCAAATGTTACAGGTCACAAGTTTCCAAACGGTCCGAACCGCTGTCGAACTCTAAACGTTTTATCCAATTCTTTGGTGGTTTTCTTTCTTTTCCCCCCTCTGACATTCCAATTTCTTTTTTTTTTTTTTTAATTCCAATTTCTTTTTTCACTTATATTTTGGCCGTGTTGGCTCTGCTTGCAGGTTCACTAGTGGGTCCAACATTGTTTAAATTTCGTTTGAAGTTTTCGTAATGCTCTTTTCCAATTATTACAAATTTTTCTTTTCTTTTCTTTTTCGTTTTTAGTGGGGAGAAACGACTGGGCGGGCCTTGAGCGCCGCGGGGTGGGCGGGGCATTTAGTTAGGGGCGGGCCTTGGGCGTCCTCTAATCAGCAACCACATGCAGCAGCGGGGTCTTTAAATCTACCTGTGTCTGGCGGATTGAGCGTCGCCTCGTCACGTTTTTTTGTGAGCGGACCTAAAACCGGGAACACAAAACAGAGAAAAAAAAGGACAATTTTGGGGGGAAAGATGGGGGGTCGGGGGGAGGTGGTGGATGGGGAGGGGAGGACAGAAAGCAGAAAAGGGGAGGGTGGAGGGCAGAAAAAATAAGCCAAAAAAAGCAAAATTCGTTTGCAAGAAAAAGAAACCAAGAAAAGAGAAAAACGTTTTCTACAACCCAAATTTGTTTCCCCTCCCCGGAAAAAGTCATGCCCCAAAGAAAAGGCTGCGTTTGCGGGGGTGGGGTGGGCTGCCTGAGTGGGCTGAGGCCTGTTTTAAGACATAGCGACTCGGCTTGGAGAAATGTTTGCTAATTGCTGGAAACGAAATGGTGTTAGAGGTGGGGGTGGGGTGGGGAGGGGAGGCCCGCCCCAAGCCCCAAGCCGGGGAGGCCGAGGCCAGCTGTGCCACCAGCGCCTCCACTCACGCTGGGCCCTCTTCGGGGCCAGCCCAGCACCTGCCTGCCCCCCACGCTGCGAGGGAGGGGCTGCAGCAGAAAGGGCCCTTCTGGAAGACCTGGAAGGCAGGGCGTGGGGTGGGACTGGGGGCCGCCCGCCCCTGCAGCTCACAGCCCCTTCAAGCCCTCTGCTCCCCGCTGGAGTGCTGGGGCCAGGTCAGCAAGGGCCGCCTGTCCCCCTGCCCAGCCTCTCACCTGGCCAGCATTCCTCTTCCCTCCGCACTCAGGGACCTGGCTTCTCACCCCATCTCCCCGATGTGGGGCAAAGCAGGGAAAGGGGTCATCAGGTCTTGCCCTCCACTCCACCTCTCCCCTCTGCACCCCCCAACCTCATCCCTCTACTCAGGCCTATTCTCCCCCCACCAAGAACAATCAACTCCCCACCGGGGACATGAGCACCTCCCACCGCCCCCCCGGCCCACCCCCGGCCCAACACTGCTCTAATGCCAGAAAGCCCCCCTCCCCAATTCGGGGTTCAGTCCACAAATAGGAACAGGAAACACAGCGTCCTGAGCCACCCTGACACATAAGGAGCCAGTAGGTGCTGGGAGGTATGAACTGTTCTCCTGGTCACGGAAAGGCCCCAGGCTGGGCTCCGAGTTTGGGTCCAGGCTCCTTGCAGAAGGGGGAATCGGTCGGGCAAAGGGCTGGAAGCTGGAAATCGGAGGGGGTTCCCCTCGCTGATTGGCTTCTCCTCATTGGCATGGGGAGGGATGGGTCGGCAAGGTCCAGGCCAGCCTCTGGAAGCCTTCTCCCAACTGGTGATGACGGCCCCATAGGGACCCCTTAGGATTGGGGTCTGCTCTCTACAACAGGATGGGGACGGGGATGAAGTCATCAGGGCACACGTGAGCATGAGATTAATGTGTGAGTGTGTGTGCGTGTGTGCGTGCGCTCATGCCTGAGTCAACCTCTTCCTTGCAGAGCTGGTGTGAAGATTCAGTGAGATCACCTGCATGTGTCAGGCCCCAAGCAGGTCTGTGATAAGCGATGGTTAAAAATACAGAAGGTGTGGGCATAGGTGGTGTGGGGGCAGGGTGGACATTGTATCTGGAGGTGCTGGGGTGGACAGCCCATTGGTGGGAAGTCTGGGTTGGATGGTCCATGTGAGGGGCGAGGGGACAGCCCACGGAGGGGGACGCCACGCGGACAGCCTACGAGGAGGCAGGAGCTGGGGAGAGAGCCCGCGAGTGGAGAGCACAGAGATGGACAGGCTGTGCAGAGGTCCTGGGGCAAATGATTCAGAGGCCATTGTGGAGGGCAGGCTGCTGGGGCGGGGGGCCCACAAGAGGACGGGGGGATGTGGAGTGGATGGCTCTCCCTTGGAGGGTGTGACGGCATTGGGGAGGGCGTCCGCAATGTATTGGGGTGAAGAGAGGATCAGGGTGCCTGGAATGGGGACGGGGTTGGAGTGGAGGATCCTTGTGTGCGCTGTGGGTCTGGGTTGCGGAGGCGTGGTTTCCGCGGGAGGGGTGGGGCTGGGTTAGGGTGCAAGGCTTGTAGGCAGAACAGAGGGTGGGTGGCTAGTACCCGAGGAGCTGGGAGTGAGGTGTTCCAGTGCTGGATCTGCGGGAAGGGTGTAGGCTTGCTGGACGTGCTTTCCCAGCCCGAGCTGGGCCACAGGGGGTCTCTAGGCAGAGCTGGGGTAAGCAATGCTGGGGAAGTGTTGAGGGCTTCGGGGACCATAGTGTGAGTGGCCACATGGAAAGTTATTGGGGCCAAGGTCTCTGTAGGGGTGTTACTAGGACACATGACCTGTATCTGGGGATACTGGCAAGCACGGGTCTAAGTGGGCAATAGGGTCCACAGCTTCCGAGAGGCGCTGGGGTGTGTGCTGCATGCAGCGCAGGGAATCTAGCTATGTGGGACGTTGCAGCGCGTGGTCGGAGTGCAGGCTGGTGGGGTTCCTGACCCCGTGTGCTGACGAGTTGCGGTTCCCGGGGTATCGTGGCGTGCGGGCACCTGACATGCGGATAGCGGGGGCCTACGGTGTCCATACAGGGGTTCCTGGGTACCAGGCCTGTGTGTACATACAGTTGGCGGAAAATGGCCTGCGGGGGATGCTGTAGGAGTGGGGGGTCCCTGTGGCGGTGCTGGGGTGTTCTGGAGTAGTGATACGGAGAGTCAGAAGGATAACATGGGGCTGTTCATGAGGCTGGGCTTGGGGCCGGCTGAAGTCGGGCTGAGCACCTCTGCAGGAGACAGGTGGGTACTGTGAGATACACTCCTGGGGCTGAAGGCTGGCTGGTGGAGGACCTTCCGGGACGCTGTGCTGGGGGCTGGGAGCAGTGCAGGGGCTGGGGGGCGAACTGGACAGCTCCTTCCCCAGGAGAGCCGGTCGGGGTCGGGGGGGGGGGGGGGGGTCCTGGAGCCCGGGGGGAAAGATGTTCGCAGGAGGATGGGCAGGCTGTGCTGTGAATGAGGGGGGTGCAGAGGGATTGGGGGACAGAGCTTTCGAAGGAAGGGGCGCTAAACTCGGGGCGCTGGGGGTGCAATGCTGCAACGGACAGAAGGGTGCCTGTGCACCCGGGGAGGACGAAGGAGACTTCTCTGTTGTCTCTCAGCTGTAGAAGGAACCAAAGCGGGTACTGCTCACCGATAAGCCCGGGCCTGGGGTGGGAGGTGGGGCAGCCCCAGAGGGGGCGACTAGGCAGGGCGAGATGCTTCCAATGCCGGCTCCCCCTCAGGGGCCACTGTGCGTGTCCCTTGGCGGGGATGGGGTCTTTAAGCCCAGCTTGGTACCTGCGGCTCGCCCTGCGGGCACAAGGACCTTCCGGGGTGGCTGTCTGTGGGATCCTTCCTGCGACTGCCTGGCAGGCACCCGTCCCACCCTGGGAGGGCCCGGGCAGCCTGCAGGGACCCGAGGCCTCTGGCGGGGAGCGGCCGGTGGCGCGGGGCTGGGGGTCTGCGTGCAGGCCTATGGGCTGCGGCGGCGGGGTGCCCAGTCTGGTGCCCGCGCCCTTACCGTCCTCGGTGGGCACGTAGAGGTTGAGGTACAGGCAGTCTTCGCTCTGGTTCTGCACGTAGGTGGCGGCCGCCTCCAGGTTGTCGGTGAACCACACGGGCAGCATGATGGCGGGCAGCGCCCCGTGCAGGTTCTGCGGGCAGGCGGGCGGCAGGGTGGTGGCGTTGCGCACGCCGGGCCACGAGGCGGGGGCCTCGGGCGGCTGGAAGCGGCGGGCGCCCAGGGGTGGCGTGGCGTAGGGCACGCCCAAAAACTGCACGACGGGGCCCAGGATCTCGTTGTTGAGCTCGCGCCGCACACCGCGCACTCGCCCATAGGCCGTGTTCACCACTGGGAAGCGCTCCTCCCCGAGGCTGCTGAGGCCCAGGCCCGGGCCGCCAGGGGAACCGCCGCTGGGACCCCCAACCCCCCGTTGAGCCCCTGCCAGCCCCACCAGACACAGCGCCAGGAGCCACATGCTGATCGGGGGACCCCCCCTCCCTCCCCGGGACCCCCCCCCTCGGAGAGAGAGAGAAGGGGGGGGAGAGGGAGGGAGGCCCCCCCTCGCCCCAGTAGGGAGGAGGGGGCGGGGGAAAGGAGGGAGGAGGGGTGTGGGGAGGGACCTGGGTTAGACTGGACAGAGAAAGGGTCTGTTCCTCTCCATGGAGGGGGCAAGGGGTGGGGAAGGGGAAGGAGGTGGGAGAAGGTGAAGGCAGGCCGGAACTGCAGGGCGGAGGGCCCGGGTGTGCCAGATACAGACAGACAGACAGAAAAATACAGAGAAGGGGAAGCGGGGAAGGGAAATTGGACAGGGCAGACAGGAGGAACAGGGAGACAAGAGACAAGTGGTTAGTGACTTGGAATTCAGACCAAGTTGCCCCCCTCTTCCACACTCAGGCCCCCTGCCGCCCCCACCAGCCCCAGCAACCCCCACCCCAAAGCAGGAACCCAGAGAGAAAAGTCTAAGGCTAGGGATAGGGTCGGGAGGTGATATAAGCCCAGGCAGAACCAGAGGAGGAGGAGGAGGGCCAGCTCCACAGACCCGGCACGCACCCCCCTTCCAGCTGCTTTATCCCTCCCAGACAGGCTCTCCTCAGGGACTCAGGAGTCCCAGTTCCTACCTCCCTGGGAGGGATGAGATAGACAAGGAAGAGAAAATAAAAATACCAAGTCATTAATTAGCAGGAAGTAGCGGGTTTGTTTATATGTGTTAATTACTCCTGAGCTGTAATTTCAGGGCACTGAACCCCCACTCCAGGCCATTCCTGGGGCCACACAGTCCCAGCACCCTTTCCTCCCTTCAACAGCCCGTCCCTAAGGATCTGTGCACCAGAGGAGGGGACGGATCCCTTTCCCCCCAGGTCTTCCTCATTTCTTCCATCAGAAGTTAAGGTGCCTTGAGGCAGGGGCTGGAGCAGGGAGGGGATGCTGCTGGAGGGGCAAATCCAGGGACAGATGCGTGATCCTGCAGCCGGTTGCTGGGCGACGGGGATGCTGCCCCGCAATGTTACCTCGGCAACCGGCTGCAGCTTTAACCCTGGAGGGGGGTCTGGAGCAAGAGGGGAAGGGGCTGGCTTGGTTATGGGGTCCATTCAGAGTAGGAGGGCAGAGGCGTGAGTGAGAATGCTAGAGTTTTCCCCAACCTTAGCAGAGAGAAAGAAGTGTATATGTTGAGGGGAGCGGGAGATTGGGGCATAGAGAACCCTAAAGACCCGCCTCTTGCCCCTTGTCGGCCAATCAGAGCCTAGCCCTAGTGACCAGGCCTCTGGCTGGGGAGAAGCGGTGCTGAGGTGGGTTTGGAGGGCATCAGATGCAGCCCCGACACCCCCCCCCCCCCCCCCCCCACAGTCTCGAACAGCCCTGGAGCCCAGATGCCTCTTGCACGCATGGCATTCTGACCCACGTCCTGGGGGCACACCTCGGCTTTCTTCTCGTCCCAGTCCAGCTCTTTACCTCCCCTTCCCCTTGCCAGCCCCCCCACAGTTGCTGTTCTGATGCCTGGATGCTCAGGACAGCAGGGGCAGGAAGAGAGACAAGATCCCACAGAAGGGGCAGACACCAGGTCATTTCAGCAAGCCCCCCCCCCCCCCCCCCCCCGCAGCCGCCAGAGCTGTTTGCTGACGCGGGCTTTTCGGAGCCAGGCTCTCTGCAGGTGTCAATTTATTCCAGAGACGAGGACACAGGAATCCTTACCACACACACCCAGTCATGCCCTCCCCCTCTTCAGGTCTTAAGCTCCAGTCCCCATCAGCAGGAGGGGGCTTGGGGCTGGCTGCCTCAGGATCTCCTCTGTCCGTGCAGGG
>ML104798.1:20443-78077 GCA_003697995.1 Taxidea taxus jeffersonii
TGCAGTGGGGAAAATGGCTTGGCCGGGAAGGGGAGAAGGAGGGGGAGGGGAGATGGGAACACACGGGGTCTGTGGGCCCATTCAAAGGATCATTCATGGGCTGGAGAGAGGCAGAGACAAAGAGACCGAGACGCAGAGACACGGCGAGAGCATCCCTAGGCGGAGACACGCAGACAGAGCAGGCTGGGGGGAAACCAGGCGCAGGGAGAGAGATGGGGAAAAGGAGACCCCAGTGGACCGCCACGCACCCCCCTCCTCCCGGCCCGGCTTAGCTCCTACCTGGCTCAGCCCTGGGGCCGTGGTGCCTCCATCCAGGGCTCCGAGTAGGGGGCGGACGGGCTTCGGGAGGGGGGCGGCGGCCTCTGAGCCCCCGCGGCCCCGCAGGCCCAGCCCCCGCCCGCAGCGCCTCACCGGGCGGGGGAGGGGGATCGCCCCAGCCCCGGGGGGCGGGGCCGGGATCCAGTCGATCCCCGGGGAAAGGAGAGGTAGGGGATGGGGTCAGGAGGAACCCGAGAACAGGGAACCCCGCAGTGGGGCCGGAGGAGCGAAGAAGGGACAACGAGAAAGGACTGGATTGGGGATCTACTGGCTCCGTGGGCCGTCTTCGAGGGACCAGAAGGTGGTATAGGCGGAAGATCCTGAGGGATCGGGTGCGGGAGGAGGTGTCCACGGCAATCCCCAGGGGCCCGGAGCCCGGGAGCGCAGGATCTGCGGTGCAGGGGCAGGGATCCAGCCGGAATCCTCGGGGAGGGGGAGGGATCTAGTCGATCCCGAGGGCGGGCGGGAGGGGGAGGTCCAGGGAGTCAGAGGAGGGCGGGAGTCGAGTCTGAAACCCCAGGGTGGGGGTCGGCAGGGCTCCTAGGAGGGGAAGCGGGGGTAAGGGGGAGGCTTCGGGGGACGCTCAGCAGCCAGGAGGCCCGGACTCCCGGCTCCGCGCGCTAGGGCCCACCCGCCCCGCGTCCATCCCAGCCCGAGAGTGATGATCCGCCGGCGGAGCAGCCGCAGCAGCCCCGCGCGTCACCGCGCGGCCGCCTCCCCCGCCCCCTGCGGAGAGAGCGGCGCACACCCCTCGCTCGCACCCGCCTGCCGCCCGCCCGCCCTCCAGAGTGTGGGGGGACTGGAGACGGTGGAAGGGGGCGGGAGCGGACAGACCGACGGATGGACGAAACGGGCCCGGGCAGGGTGGAGACATCCCCCCCGCCTAGGTCTCCCACCCTCGGAGCTCGGGGGTGGTGGTGGGTTGGGGGCGCGGGGTGGGGGAGGGGACTACAGGGGGCGGGGCATCCCGTGAAGAAGGCGGGGCCTTGCATCTGTGGGAGGAACCGTCTCTACGGTGGGCGGGGTTTGACGGCGATGGGTGGGGCTTGGCTGTCCGAGCGGCCGCCTCTTTTTGGGAGTGGGTTTGGTTTAAAGCTGGAAAGGAGGAGCCAGTGGGGAAAGGGGCGGGACTTTGCTTGGGGACCGGGATCTTTGGAAATTGGCCGGAGGTGGGGGGAAGGTGTTAGAAGAAGCGATCAACTTTGAAAGTGGGCCAATCCGTGACGCAAATCCTCTAGTCCCGCCTCCCAGCCCCGCCCCTCAGTGCTCGGCTCCTCCGGCCCTAATTGGTTCCCGTTTCTCCGCCCGCCAGACGGCTTCGCCACTCAGCAGAGGTTTTACAAAGGCGCAAGTACCCGGGTGAGGACCCGGACGCTGAAATGAACACGGCCTGGATTGGGCACTTGCGGACCTCATTTGCATGGGAGACCGGGATTGGCTGGCCTCTCGGGTGGCCTGGGCGGTGTGCGTCCGGCGCGTGACCATCCACTGCCATGGCCTGGCCGGGTGGTGTTTTCCGCCGCGTGGGCGCCTTGTCCGGAGCCGGGGCCTTGGGCTTGGCCTCCTACGGGGCGCACGGTCAGGGGGCTGGGGACGCAGCTCACGCCGCGCTAGCGACGCCCGTGGCGGGGGCGGGGGCCGGGGGAAGTGCCAGGCCGCCCTGGGAGCCCCGACCCTTTTACAGCCCCTCCGGCCGGGTGCAGGTCCCAGCAGTGCCCGTGCGTGCTTCCGCCGATCAGAGGCGTCCTGGGGACACTCCTTGTCGCCGGGGCCCCCCGGGTCCCGCCGGGAGCTGGGGCGGGCGAGGCCGGCGCTGCCACTGGTAACCTCTGCCTCTCCCTCCACAGGCGCCCAGTTTCCGGATGCCTACGGGAAGGAGGTGAAGTACCTGCGCTGGGGCTCCCCGCTTCTGCGACGCCCAGAGTCGGGGGTCGCCGCGGGAAGCCGCGGAGGGGCGGGGCGCGGGGCCCCGGCGCGCCCGGGCGGCCGGCCTGCGCCGTGGGTGCCCGCGCGGGAGGCCCGCCGGACTCAAGCCGGGGGCCGAATGCGATCCAGGCTCCCGCGTTGCTTGGGAAGTGGCACCCACCCCCAGCCACCTTTCTCTCTTTATTTCAGCTGTTTGACAAGGCCAACAAACACCACTTCATACACAGCCTGGCCCTGCTCGGGGTGCCCCATTGCAGAAGACCCCTCTGGGTAATCTTACCCCGCGCCTAATCGACCCCCCCCCCCCCCCCCCGCTCCCGCCCTGCGTGCCCTTCTCTTACTGGCCTGGGCTCTTCCTTGTATCTCCTTCAGGCAGGGTTACTGCTGGCCTCGGGAACCGCCTTGTTCTGCACCAGCTTTTACTACCAGGCTCTGAGTGGAGACCCCGGCATCCAGACTTTGGCCCCTGTGGGAGGGAGCCTGCTTATCTTGGGCTGGCTTGCCTTGGCTCTCTGAGCTTCCTTGTGTTTGATTTCTGGGTACTTCTTTGAGAGTTGGAGCAGGGAGGGGATTAAAAGAGAAAGGCAAATAAAGTAACCTGAGTCTTTGTTCATCTTGGAGGAAGAAGGGTAGGGATGGTGGACCTCTGGGCTCCCTCCCTTTCCTAAGACTGAGTCTTGGGTCTGGGGATTCTGTTCACTTCAAGTTGACCTGTTAGGAGGTTCTTAGACGGCGGGCATCAGAGCTGTAAAGTCCTAGAAGCAATGCAGAGTCTTACTGAAGTGTTCTCTGGTGCCTGTGATTCTGTATTCCGATAAGCTCATCCTGTGGTTCTGATGCTCAGGGGAACTTGAAGATGACCTTAGGGTGGTGGTTTTCAGCCGTGGCAGCCCACAGATCTACAGAGCCCTCACTCTAGCAATCAAGCCACACAGGTGGACGGCCATTAGTTATAAAATACTTTGGGGTTCGACACAGGGGCAGATCATCCTGTATGGGGGGGCAGTCAGGAAATGCTTCAGGGTGCCCGAGCAGAGGTGGGGAAGGGAAGAGTAATGAGCTTCTCGACTTTCATTGTGGGTGGGCGGAATTTCTGGGGCAGGAGAGTGAGAAAAGGTGGCAAGGCAGGCTGGCACCCGTGGTAGATAGGGAACCGGAAGAGATGTAGGGGGCAGCCAGGGCCCGTGAATTAGTCATCATGTGTCAGACACACATTACAAGGAAATTCAACTCTGAGCAAGATAGACGCCATCCTTTCCCCATGGAGTTGCCTGTCCAGGAGTAGAGACGGACTTGAACAACTCAACATACAATTGGGTCATTGTGAGTTGTGCTTTGTGCTTGAAGGAAAAGAACAGGGAGGCAGGGGGACGGTGGGGTAGTGGAGTAGGGAAGGGGAGTAGGGGGATGGGAAGCCGTCACAGAGGAAGTCCATTGAAGCGGGAGCTAATCAAGTACAAGTTTGGACGGGAAGCGTATATATATGTTTTTGAAGATTTTATTTATTTTTTTGACAGAGAGAGGGAACACAAGCAGGGGGAGTGGGAGAAGGAGAAGCAGGCTTCCTGCTGAGCAGCGGGCACAGTGCTGCAGGGCTCAGTCCCAGGACCCTGGGGTCATGACCTGAGCCCAAGGCAGACATTCAACAACTGAGCCACCTAGGTGCCACCAGGGGAAGCATATTCTAGACAGGAAGACTAGCCTTCAAAACAGACCACAAAGAAGCCACTCAAACTCCTTGAGGCAGGAGAAAATCAGGTGCGCTGGAGAAGGAGCAAAACCAGTGTGGCTGATAGGTAGTGATGAGGGCCCCAGATTGCGGATGCCCATGCGGGCCTTGCAGCGAGCGGTGAGACACTTGGAATTCATCTGTAACGCAGCAGTACATGGTTGAAAGGTTTAAAGTCAGAGAATGCCGGGATCTGATGTATATGTTTAGAAGACCTGGAGAACCCATCGGAGGAAGGCGGGAGAGGAGGCCCAGGTACGAGATGATGGCGGTGGCTTGGCTTAGGGTAGACGAGATGGTCAGAAGGGCCCAGGTCAGATTGCATTTCGAAGGTGGTGCTGATGGGACCCGCTGATGGACTGGATATAAGGGCTGAATGAGCGGGAGACTTCCGGGTTATACATCTGCTGGAGGTGCTGTTACTCGGATGAGAAAAACAGGCAGATCGGAGGAGGCAGGTTAGCAGGTGTTGGACGGGCTGCTTCTGAAATGCCTGGGACACATCCAAACAGGTAGTTGGGGAGCTCAGGGACGATCAGGACTCAGGCTTACTCATCACCCACCGACCCTAGCTGGTCTTCCATCCCATCTCTTCCCCATAAACGCCCTTGGAAGGATCCTGTGACTCGCTAGGACCTCTGGGTGCGCGATCCAGTGGATGGGTTTCAGTCCTGTCGCCTTCGGCCTCTGCATCATGGGACACAGTTGGCCACACTGTCCTCGGAACACGACCTTTTTTTTTTTTTAAAGGTTTTATTTATTTATTTGACAGAGACACAGCAAGAGAGGGAACACAAGCAGGTGAGTGAGAGAGGGAGAAATAGGCTTCCCGCCGAGCAGGGAGCCCGATGCAGGGCTCAAACCCAGGACCCTGGGATCATGCCCTGAGCCGAAGGCAGACGTTAACCACTGAGCCACCCAGGCGTCCTGACAACCTGTTGCTTCTCTGTCACTACTCCCGCTTTTCCCTCTCGCTGTGGCTGACCTACCAGCTTCCCCTTCGCCACCCAGTTTAGATCCATGGCCTTCAGATTTCAATGAAAAGTTAGAACACTTATGTGTATGTATTTTAACATCAACTTTATTACCTTCCATGTTTGTGTGTTTCATCGAGTGCATATCTGTGTGGTGTGTTGGAGGCACATGCTTCATTTTTCAGAAGGTGTGCATTCAAAGAAAGTACAGGCCGTTTCTCTAAACGAGAGGGTTTTGGGGTAATCTCCTCGAGCCCCCTATCTTCAGTTATAATCTGAATATTTTTAAACCTAGGATTTCTGTCTCCCGCCCTAGTCCCTTCTGAGCTCCGGACTCCTGTAGCAGCTGCAATGTGCGAAAATGTTCCGTGGGGACCTGAAGGTGAGCGGGCGGGGGTGTGTTCCACACCAGGACAGGAGCTTTTGAGGCAGCCCTGAAGCAGACAAGAGCCCAGTGGACTTGAGACCTGAGAGAATTCCTGGTGGCCAGGGGTGCCCGGGTGGTTCAGTTGGTTAAGCATCTGCCTTCAACTCTGGTCATGATCCCAGGGTCCTGGGTTTGAGCCCCGTGTCGGGCTCCCCGCTCAGCAGAGAGTCTGCCTCTCCCTCTCTATCTGACTGCAATTCCCCCTGCTTGTGCTCTCTGTCAAATAAATAAAATCTTTAAAAAAATTTTTTTTGGTGAATGTCTTGAAGACCAGGAGAGGGTCGTAGTGAAAAATGTGGATACTGGGGGCCAAAAGGTGGGGAGCCTCGGGCTGAGAAGTCGGGCTCTCTTCTGAAGGCAGCGGGGAGCCACAGAAGCATCTATATCCAGGGAGGGGGCATGAGTTGAGGTGTATTAGTACAAGATCCCAGTATTTCTTCAATTTAGTGAGGACGAAAATGCAGCCTCAGAGGGACCCCCCAGAAGGGCCCAGAGTGCCAGTGGCAGAGCCAGCAGGGGATCCCCAGCTCCAAGCTCCCAGTCCAGGGGTCCTGCTGCATTTCCATCCTTCACCCCAGGCAGTGCGTGGGGCGCGGGGAACCTCCACGTGGAGGAGACCCCAGCATCGGGAATGGCAAGCTTCCCTGTACTGTGATCCTTAACACCTGAGCTTTGACCCTGCCAGTTGGGGGAGGGGGGCCCTTAAGGAACCAATATAAATAAGGCCGGCTTAGTAATTTGTCCCTGTTATCAGTTCTTGCCGGTCCTACAAGGCAGCGGGAAGTGAAGCTAGCGGAGGGGGAGCAGCTCGTTCTGTATCACAGCCGGGTGTAAGGCGGGATCCAAACTCCCTTCTGTCCGGCTCCCTGTGCTAAGTCCTTTCCTTCTTGAACAAGCCAAGACATTCAGACTTCAGCAGTGTAGACAGACCCTAGCAAAAACAGTTGCAGCATGATCAGTGTTACATGCAGGTACCGAGGCAGGCTCCTTTTGCTTTGGGGGACTGGTTCTGCCCACCTGCTGGCACCAGCGTGAATAGGTCACCAGCAGGAAAGGGACAAACTACACTGTGAACAAGTCTGGGGCGGGAACAGCAGCTTCTGGAGCGCAGGATGCAGCGGGCAGGCAGGAAATGACCAAGCAGGAAGAGCAGAGCCCCGTCAGGAAGGGCGTCCCGGGCCCAGCCCGAGTCACCTTCGCTTGCCGCACATTCTGTTTCCCAATGTTTCCGCACATTCTGTACCCAAGCAAGCCATCAAGGCTGGTCGGTTTAAATGCAAACCCGGAATCTCAACCCCTGCCCCTCACCTACCGCTCCAGGCCCTGGTTCAAGCCCCCGCCTGAAATGTTCTTCCCCAGAAGTCTGCCTAGCTCCATCCTTGACCTTTAGGTCTTTGTTCTATTCCCACCTCCCGAGGGGTACCGTCCCCGCCCACCCTCTTCAGTAGCACTATTGCGGCCCACCACCCTGTAGCCTCCTTACCCTGCTCTGTTTTCCTTCAGAGCACTTGTCACTGTTGGCCCTCTAGAATAGTTGACATTTTCTGTCTCTTCTCTGCTAGCACGCAAGCAGGGCATTAGCAATTTGTGTTAATCTCTCTTTTAACTGCTGTAGATTCCTGGGCGCCCAGGTGGCTCAGTCGGTGAAGCGTCTGCCTTGGGCTCAGGTCAGGACCCCAGGGTCCTGGGATGGGGCATGGGCTCTCCCTACTCAGTGGGGAGCCTGCTTCTCCCTCTTCCTCTGTTCCTCCCCCTGCTTGTGCTCTCTCTCTAATAAATAAAAATCTTAAGAAAACAAACAAAAACCCCACCGTGTGTTCCTATCAGTGCTGTCTGACACAGAGCAGGTGCTCACTGAGTCTTTGTTGAGTAAATGAATTTCCGTTTGTTTCTAGGGTTCGGGCCAAGTCGGATCTGAGGTACTAAGGGGTACCAAGGGAGAGGTCAGGCACTTGGGTCTGAAGTTCACGATGACGAGAGCTGTGGCAGCAGCTGACCAGCCTGGAGGAGCATGGACATAGGGGCAAAGGAGCCCCACTGTCACCCCCAAACCTGCTTCTCCCTGTGTCCCTCTTGAGGGGTGACCTCAAGGGGCGACCTGGTCACCAGACAGGGACGGAACTCCTGACCTCCACATCTCACCCCTCCAACAAGTTCTATGTAACCGTCTAAGGGTCCCCCAAGTCGGCCACGTCTATCTGTCCGCACTAACACAGACAGCATCCTCTCCCCCAGCGACTGTCAGTGACCCAGCCCGGGTGCCTGCACGGTCCATCTTGCGGTGTACGTGGTTTTTCTAAAACACAAAATTGGCCTTCTCCTTGGGTCTGAAAGTGTTGCGGTGGGCTCCGGGCGGTCCCCGGGGCCAAGTCCCGGCTCCCAGCAGGCCCGTGCACGTGCGCTGGCCTCCCTGTCTAAGCTCCTGCCTTAACGGCTCGGCCCGCAGGGCCCCAGGCTCAGGGCTTCCTCGCAACGGCGGGCCTCTGCGCAGGACGCAGGAGAGGCCACTCTTCTCGGGAGGCTTTGCTGCCCCCCGCGCGCCACACAGTCCCTGCTGACACCGGCGGCGGCCCGTCACCACGTGGCCTGGGGTCCCTGCAGGCACTACGGTAGTTGCGAGGTGTGGGTGACTGCGGCGTCACGGAGAGGCGCCCGCGAGGCAGCCCCGGGACCAGTCCTAGAAGCCAATGAGGGACAGTGAGGCTGTTCCGCTGCGTCAGCGGCGCCCGAGCCGCCCTGGGGAGGAGGAGCCTGGGGTCCAGCGCCGCGCAAGCTGCCCTCGCTTCCCCCGCAGGGACACGGAGCCCTCTGCGCCCGCAGACCTGGCGGGCTCGCAGCGCCAGGGCTCCGCCCGCGGCCCTCTCCAGGCGAGCGTCCTCCGGCCCGCGGCTGCCGAGCGCACGAGGAGCGGACGCCCACCGCCCCGCGCAGCCCGCGCTGCACCGCCCGCGGAGAGCCGGCCTCCTTTGTGCGCAGGCGCGCCGCCCGGGCCGGGAGGGGCGGGGCCTGGACGGGTCGAGGGGCGGGGTCAGCTCTCGGGCCCGCCTCCCCGAGCTCCTGTGAGCCGCCGGGAGCTGGGCACCCCAGCTCTTCTAGGGGCTTCAGGTGAGCAGGGGGCACCGAAGGGTCAGGAGGCCTCCCCGGAGGTCGGGCCGTTGGTCGGGCCGCGGGTCCATCTGTCCTGCCGCCTGCCAACAGCCGCCTCCGCGGAGAATGGGAGAACAAAGGGAGGGGCGGTCCTGGGGCCCCCGCGGGGATGCAGGGTCGCAGGTACCCCGCCCTGCCCGCTGACGGTTTCGGTTTCTCCCTGAGTCAGAGGCGCCGCCCGAGAGACCCTGGGCGGGCGGCGGGCGCAGCCGCCTGTCCGCGTTCGCCTGTCCGTCTTCGTGTCTGTCTCTGCGTCTGTCTGGCTGTGCCCGAACTTGCCTCCGCCGCTCAGACTAAAACCCCCGGACACCCGGTGTCCCGCCACGTCGCCCCTCTCCCATGGCAGGTAAGAGGGCGCCGGGCGCAGGGTCTCCGTTATGCCCCCACGGACTCGGGGGCCGGGCGTCGAACGCATCCTCGGGAATGTGCTCCGACTGGCTGCGTGGGCCCCTCCCTTCCTCCCGGGAGCCGCCGCCCTGCTCCCCCGCCGCATCTTTCTCGGCTCTTCCCACCACACCCCCTCCGCAGCCTCGGGCCGTGGCCTGAGGGGAGGGGGTGAGGCCGCGGGTCCCCCTCTAATCCACCCCTGTGCCCCTCGACAGGCTACTTGCCCCACAAAGGGCACGCCCCTTCACCCCCGCTTCCCTACCCTGTGACCGCTGGGTACCCGGAGTCGGCGCTGCACCCCGCGCCCGGGCCCGCCCACGTACCTGCCCCTGCGCCCGGCTTCTCTGTCTTCCCGTCGCCCGGCC
The DNA here is from genome assembly GCA_003697995.1 of Taxidea taxus jeffersonii. Taxonomy (NCBI): domain Eukaryota; kingdom Metazoa; phylum Chordata; class Mammalia; order Carnivora; family Mustelidae; genus Taxidea; species Taxidea taxus. Next base: position 29,717 of record ML104798.1, read on the forward strand.
CCGGAGCCCCCGGGCCTGCTGCCCCGTTCTTGCCACTGCCGGGGGTGCCTTCCGGCCTCGAATTCCTGGTGCCGGTGAGTGGGGGGGGGGGGGGGGGGGGGCGTGAGGCGGGGACCCTGGCGTCCAGGCCAGCCCGCTGACACCGCCGCCCACCCTACTCTCTTTGCAGATTGATCAGATCCTGATTCACCAGAAGGCTGAGCGCGTGGAAAGTGAGTGGAAGGAGGAGTAGGTTGGGCCTCTTGGCGGCGGGCAGAGACAGTGCGCTCTTGGGGGGCGCCCGTGCCTGAGCCTCAGCCTGTCCCCCGTGGCAGCCTTCCTAGGCTGGGAGACCTGTAACCGGTATGAACTGCGCTCGGGGACCAGCCAGCCCCTGGGTCAGGCGGCCGAGGAGAGCAACTGCTGCGCGCGTCTGTGCTGCGGCGCCCGCCGGCCCCTGCGTGTCCGCGTGGTGGACCCCGGTGACCGCGAGGTGCTCCGCCTGCTCCGCCCGCTCCACTGTGGCTGCTGCGGCTGCTGCCTCCAGGAGGTGGGCGGGGAGGGCTGGGGCCCGAGCAGGGGTTCGGGCGCGGGGGCCGGGCCATCGAGGGGAGGACCACTGACTGAGCACGGCCCACTCGGAACGAGCGTGGGCGCGGGCCGGTGAGATGGGCGTCCGTGAGGGGGGTGACAAGTGGTCTAGCGAAAGGGACGGGAGGTCTCGTGAGGGGAGACAGGTGACGGAGCCCGACCCGTGAGAGCTTGGGCCGGGTGCCCTGGCTCGGCAGTGACCCTGTCTGCCTCCCACTCCAGATGGAAGTCCAGGCTCCCCCCGGCACCACCATTGGCCACGTGCTACAGACCTGGCACCCCTTCCTCCCCAAGTTCTCCATCCAGGACGCGGATCGCCGCACGGTCCTGCGGGTGGTGGGGCCCTGCTGGACCTGTGGCTGTGGCACAGACACCAACTTTGAGGTACCGGGGATAAGGGGAGATTCCTGGGACCTTTGTAAACCCAGATGGCAGCTTGCGTGAGGTGCGATGGCCAACACGAAGGTCAAGACCCTGAGCTCTAACGTCCAAACCCACTGTGACTTGCACCGCACTTCCAGGGCCCCTCCACTCAGGAAGGGATGCCCCTGGGGTCCTGAGAAATGAAAGCTTGGCAAAGAGGGTTTCATCTCAGGGACCAGTGCTGATGGTTGCCTGCGGCCCCGTGTGGATGGGGAAGGAGTCTGAGGCCGGGCCTGATTTCGGGCAAGTCCCCCATCTCACAGACACTTGAGTTCCCTCAGGGCTAATCACCCGTACACATAAGGGAGGGATAGCAGGTGGAAGCCCACACTTCCCAAGGCTGTGGGTGAGGTGTGTGGCCTAAGCCTGCTTTTCAAATCGGAGTCACCTTGGCGTGTGGGCGGAGGTTCCGCGTCGGGAAGATCACCGGTGAGCTCTGCGTGGGAACATGGAGACCTCGGCGCCCTCACAGGGCCAGTCTCCCTTTTACCTAGTTGTGAAGGGTCCCTATTTGGGGCTGCAGTTGGGACCCCAGGGCTGGCCGGGAGAAGCCCTTGCTCATCTTGAGGCTGGTGTGTGTGAGTGCCCCAGCTCTGGGTGACAGGAAGGGCCTCGTTCTAGTCATGAAGGCTAAGCCTAGGAAAAGGACCAGGGGATCACTGTGAGTTCCCACTCACGGCGGCAGGGGCTCTTGCTGCTGGGCCCAGAGAGGCCCGTGGAAATCTGGGTCCTCACAGGCCACTTACTGCTGCCCCCCATAGAGGCGGGTGGACAAAGCTGGCTTGTGATGTTGGACAGGGCCCGCCCTACTTTGCAGATTCGAGGAAAACCACCCCTTCGGGTAGCCACAGCCTTCCAGGAGCCTGGGGGGCTCATAGAGCTCAGCCTCCCCGGCCCCACTTGACCAGGCCACTGTGTTCAGGGCACCCACTGCACCCACCATGGGTGCCGGGTACTTTGGTGACCAGAACCACCCAGCAGGCAGCCCTGCGCTGAGACGAGCACATCACACTTCCACGCCTCCCACCGCTGATGTTCTGTTCTCACGTATGGCCTTTTAAGAGCCACACATCAGAGCCCGAATTCTGATTTTTGCTATACACACGCAGCATGACCTAGGCTGACTCAGTTTCCCGCGATGTCACATGGAAAGCCGAGGCTTTCGGAAGGATTCCCTGAGTGGAGGGCCTGCATGGTTCTTGCGGGGTGATGGTGGGAGATCAGTCGCATCCTTCCCAGTTGGGTTCTGCCCCCCACCCCCCACCCCCAGGTGAAGACCCCGGATGAATCCCGCAGCGTGGGCCGAATCAGCAAGCAGTGGGGGGGGCTGCTCCGAGAGGCCCTCACGGATGCAGATGACTTTGGCCTGCAGTTCCCACTGGATCTGGACGTGAGGGTGAAGGCCCTGCTGCTGGGAGCCACATTCCTCATCGTGAGTTGGCCGCCCCGCCTCCCCTCCTGCCTCTCTCTGCTCTCACGCCAGGCTTTGAGCTCTGGTGACAGTGCCCTCCCTTCAGGACTACATGTTCTTCGAGAAGCGAGGAGGTGCTGGGCCTTCGGCCGTCACCAGTTAGAGGCCACCTTAGGGTGAGGAGACCATCACCTCAACGGGGATCCAAGATGGCGGCCTGCCCCAGCCCCTCCTCAGAGGCAGCCCCTTCCCTCGATGCACACTGCAGGGACAGACCAGGATGCCTGAGAGTCTAGGGGCCACGCGGCCCTACCCCTACCCTCATTCCCCGGCCTCCTCCACCTTGGCCCCCGGAGAAGGGTATATAGGAGAGCCCTGCCCCTGCGACCTCCCACCACTGTCTCTGGCGAGCCCCCAGCGCGCAGGCATATCCGCTTTCAGACTCTCCCTCCCCTCCCCGTCCTCTCACCCCCTACCAGGCCTCTGCTCCACATGTGGTCTGTGGAATCCAGGGCCCTGGGGTTTCCTGACAGCTGGGGCTGGGGCCCTGCAGCACCAAAGATGGCGGCTAAGGCCTGTCTCCCCCCGCACCGGCTGGGCCGTTGAGTCCAGCCTCAGACCGTGGCCCTCTGAGGGGGGATCCCCGCCTCCCCATCAAGAGCTGTAGGGCCTACCCTCCCGGGCCAACGTCCTGCCCCCTTGGCCCTGCCGGCAGCCAGCGCTTATGCAGCTCCCATGCCTTACGCAAGCATCCCATCCTTTCCTCGCCGAGGAAGGAGGCTGCACCTTTGTATGTTATATTCATATAAAGTTTGTAACTTTTTGGATACTGGGAGATGTATGTTATGGCAGAGTAGAAGCGCGGGTGCGGGAAAAAACCCAGGGAAATAGGTGGGCTGGGTGGGGGCTGGCCCGTTTCGCCATCCAGGCTGCCCAGATCCAGTGTCCTTGAGTTCAAGAGGGCAACGCCATCCTCCATCATGGCCCCGGACCGAGCCAAGGCGGTCTGGGCCACGTACCCCGAATCCCATCTGGGATGGCTGCGCGCACAGAGTCCGGTGTGGTGGGTCCCGGCTGCTCGGGATGGCTGTTCCCGAGGTCCTCCTGAGCAAGCGGGAGCATCCTGTGCGTGTGATGTGGGACAGCTCTGCCCCTCCAAGTTCTCTGGGTTGGGAATACGGTAGGCAGACCGACTAGATCCTCCTATGGACCAGCCAAGGGGGCTGGAGCCTTCAGAGGCCAAGGGGCATGGGAGGAGGCGCTCGCCCATGCCCGGCCCCGGCTCCTGCAGCTGCCTCCTGCACAGTCTCCCCAGGGGGGAAGTTCTGTCTTGGTGGGATCCATTCTGGTTCCGCTTGGTCCCACACAGCCAGGCCGTCCATCCAGGCCCGTATCTACGCCCAAGGGGGCAGCGCTCAGGGCCGGGCCAGGACATAGCGACTGGCCGCGGAGAGATCCCACTGGTAATGCTCCAGGATGCGTCGGCAGTCGGCTCTGGACCGGCTGCTCAGATGGAAGAGCTGGTCCACCTGCGGGGCGGCAGGGGTGACAGTGAGCGCCGGGCGTGGGAGCGGCGGGAACCCGGGAGCAGCATCTGGCTTTACCTTGAGGTTCCGGATGGCAGAAACCACGTCTCCCCCAGTGGCCCTTAGTGCCTCCTGGCACTCCTGGTGGGTGACTCCGTGCACGCTCAGCTCCACCTGCGGGGCACAAAGCCTTGCTCAGGTCACTGCCCCTGCCCGGAGCCCCCTCCGGACACCAGCCACTTCAGGGAGAGCTCACCTCCGTAATCCTCCTCTGAAGCTCGGGGTCAGGCAAGAGGCCTCCAGAGGGGACGGTGGCTTTGCCAGCTGCAGGCGCTCCCAGGGGCTGGCTGTGGGGGGGTTCCCTTTTGGGCCAGGGAGGCCGCTCCCTGGGGGGCTGGCTGGGCTGAGAAGGGCTGGAGGCAAAGGGAGTCGGGGATGGCAGGCCTGGGGGTCCCTGGGGCACAGCTCTGGCATGACGAAGTTCGGGGGGGCTCGAGCCACCCCCTGTGGGGCGGGGGCCCAGGGACAGAACAGACTCCAGACTCTTAGAAATGACTGTACATTGAGAAAAAAAATAGAGCTTGAGAGGAAGCACAGGCACAGAGCCCTGCCTTCTCCCCACTCTGTGCCCTGCTCTTGGGGTGACCCTTGGCTAGGGGTGCAGTAGGGTGTGCCTAGCAGACACCCAAGCGAGGCAGGGGAGGCCCCAAAAGGCCGAGGTAGCAGGAGCTGGAGTTGGGGTGGACAGTCAATTGCGCCGAGATCGGGATTCCAGGCAGGGGCAGGACCAGAGAGTCGCTCTTGATCCCCTCAGAGACCGGGAGGCCAGCTCCCCACGACCACACTCACCTTTCATCCTCTGCAGGGGCACATTCCTGTTCCTTCTCTGGGCCCTCACAGGAGAAGAATCCCGAAGCTTTGCCTTCCCTCTGTCCCTGTGGGAGACAGTGATCCCATTCACTCTTCACACCCCTACCCCTGACCCGCCTAGCCGTGTCCCCTCCCCCAGAAATGTTGGGGGGCTCTCCCAGGCAGGCGGAGACTCAGAGGGGACCCTCCAGCCGGGAGGCAAGCCCAGCCTTCCCTGCAGCCCCACCCTGGCCCCCTCCCCAAGCTTCCCTTCCAGAGAAGTTGCTGGACTTGGTTCCCCCAGCCCAGCTGTGTCCCCCCACCCCGACCTACCCCACTCTTTCAGGTGCTCACCCATCTACGATTCCCTGCTGTCGCTCTCCCTGGGCAGGGGGGACCCTGTGGACCGGACGAGTGGCTGGTGGGCCCCCCACGTCTGCCAGGGTCACCGCCGAGGCTGGGAAGCTGCCCACTTTGAGTGTGCGGCCGTTCTGGCCCTTCCAGGTCGCAGAGTCAGGGCTGTGGGAAGAGGCGCTGGTGAAGGGCGGGGGCTGGGCGCGAGCCCACATTCAGCGCGCAAGCATCTGCCTGGAGGAAGGGAAGCTTTTTTCTCCTGAACACAAAAGGGCTCTATGGGCTTGGTGGCTCCAGCCGGAGGCATGGTAGTACAGCTCTCAGTGGGGAAGAGGGGAGGCAGAGGAGCAGGGTTCAGGGAGCTGGGGAGCAGCAGATCGGACCGCATCAGGAAGGTTGGCTGGGAGTCCTCCTCCAGGGGACGAGTGGGTGGCAAGACTCTCAAGAGGCTCTCACCTGCCCTCGATGATGGTGATGGGGTCACCAGTCTGCATCCTTAGGGCGCCTGGCTCCATGACATCCATGACACAACGTCCCTCAGGAGGCCAGGCCTGCAGAGACAGGAGGAGAAGGTGGCAGGGGGTGTGGCCTGAGTCCAAAGGATAATTTCGTGGGCGCAGGGAAGAAAGGCAACTCCTCTCTGTTCTTGCCCCCAACAATGAAACCCATTCCATCTATGTCCTCGGTCCCCGTCCCCCAGCTGTCATCCAGCAGGGGAGGCAGACCTGGAGTCCATGCCAAGCTGGACACAGCCCAGGGGTCAGCGAGCCAAAAAGGGGGGCCCTGTCTCTACCTAGGAGAACCAAGGCGAGTGTTGTCCCCTAAGCTGATTTTACTCCACACACTGCTCTGCTTCCCGGGGCCTCCAGAAGTTTTCCATTTCTTTCCGGCCCCACTGCCTTGACCGTGAAGCAGACATCATTTCATTCCTGCTTCGCAGCCCCTGTCACCTACCTGCTCTTCCCATGTTCAGTGTCCTCCCCCCCATCCCTTCTTGCACCAAGCCAGAGCGACAGAGCATATAAAGTTGGCTTGTGACCCCCCTGCTCAAAACCCTTGCATGGCTCCCAGGTGCCCTCAGAGTAAAGACTAAACTTCAACAACAGAGTTCAGTGGTTCGGGTCATCTGACTGGTTCCACTGACCTAAGACCGCTCCTCTGCCTACTGTGTGAATTTAGGCAAAGCACTTCAATGTCAATGCCGTAACTGCCCCATCGGTAAAGGCCACAAAACAGTGGCCTTCCTGGATCGTGGGAATGAAGTGGGTGATGGTGCAGGAAGATTCTAAGTGTCTTAGCACAGATCAAAGGCCCTGTGTTAGCTCTGGTTATCTGTGGCTCCTTCCTTATCCCTGCAGGACGAGCCCCTGAGGTCCCTGCGCTGTCTTCCCCGGTTGCCCGCTAAACTGCTTTAACCTCTGCCTGGAGACGCCCACAGCAGCCCGCTGCTCTGTGCACCCCCTTTTCTGGCCCAGCCCCCAGCCCTTGAGCCCGCATCTGTGTAGGCCAAGCTGCTCCCCAGGGCTCCAAGCACCCTGCAGGTAGAATCTAGAATAGCGGGAATCTGCTGGTCGGTCCCAGACCCCAGCCCAGGAGTTCTGTTAGTCTTGTGCGTGCAACTCTGGGAGAAAACAGGGAAGTGAGACGGGTGTATGTGGGGAGGTAGGGGCTCCCACCTCTTGGAGAAGCCCCTCCAGGTAAGAAAAGCTAGGCCGGTCGGCGGGGTGGGGGGCCCAGCAGCGCCAGGCGAGGGCGTAGAGCGCCCTGGAGCAGAGGGGAGGCCGAGGCAGCCGGGCCCGGTCCTGCTCCAGCCGCTGCAGGATGAGGTACGGCGGGACCCCGGCCCAGGGCTCCTTGCCCCCGGAGAACATCTCCCACAAGGTCACCCCAAACATCCACACGTCGGACGCAGAAGAGAAGGCCCCCTGGCGCAGGCTCTCCGGCGCACACCTGCGGAAACGCTGCTGAGCGGGGCCGCGGCGGGGGGCGGGGGGCGACTCTACCCCAGCGCGACCTCCGCGGCGCCACCACCGTCCGCGGTGATCTCCTTCCCAGACCCTTCCAGAATCCTCGTCCCGGCCTCCCTGGGAGGCCTGGCGCGCCCGCACCGCCCGCATCCGCACCCCCTCTGCCCCTCACCAGGCGTAGGGGATGGGGCGGGGCCCGCCCATGACGTAGCGGCCCCGGGCGCCCCGCAGCGGCCGCACCAGCCCGAAGTCCGCCACCTTGACCGTGCGCGGGGAAGCCAGCAGCAGGTTGCGTGTGGCGAGGTCTCGGTGCACCAGCCCGCGGGCCCCCAGGTACGCCATGGCCCCCGCCAGCTGCCGCAGGAAGAGGCAGAGCAGGGCCACGGGCAGCGGGGGTGTCGGGGCCGGGGCGGTCAGGCGCGCGTGCAAGGAGCCCAGCGGCGCCAGCTCCATCACCTGCGGGGCGCGGCGCCGCGTGAGCAGAGGTCTGCCCCCCTCCCCGCCGCGCACCGCGGCCTCCGGCCCCCTCCCACCCTCCCATCGCGCCCCTGCCCTGGGAGCTGCTGTGCGGGCGGCTCACCATCTGCAGAGGCTGGCCCAGTACGAGGCCGTGCAGACGCAGCACGTGCGGGTGCTCCAAGTTCATCATGACGGACACCTCTCGAAGGAAGTCCCCCAGCTCTGTGCCCACGGGGCCTCCAGGACCCACCCGGAGGGACTTGACAGCCACTGGGACCTGGGGCGTCATAGGGAAAGGACACTCTCTGGCGCCCAGGGCAGAGAGGGCATGCAGGGCAGAGGGGTAGCCAAAATTAAAAAAAGAAAGAAAGAAAGAAAGAAAAAGCAAAGACCAGAGCAGCAGCTGGCCCCAGCACCCAGAATGAAGGAGGCTCCCCAGACTCACACTCTGGCCACTGGGCAGCGTCCACAGCCCTCGGTGCACCATGCCAAAGCAGCCAGAGCCGAGCAGCTCCCCTCTGCACACAGCACTGTCCGGGATCAGACACTTGAGTCCCCCCTCAGGCTCAGGGAGAGACAGGGGGCTGTCGGGAGCTGAGGTGGTCTCCTTCTGCTCAGGTGCCAAGCCCCCAAGGATCTGAAGCAGGGGTGGGGAATTAAGTGTGTGGAACCCTGTACCACTGCTCCCTGACACTCGGCCCGCCCCAGTCCCTGGCCTAAGCTGGCCCTTTAAGCCTGTTGCCCCCCCAGCCCAAAACACACACCTTGTAGACCCAGTTCTTGGACTTGAACCCGGAACGGTGCTTCTTCAGAGCTTCGGCGAGTCTGCGCTGGGCTGGGGAAGGTCAGAATCAGGGGCCATGGGTGGTACATGACGGGCCGTGGGGGCAGGTGGGGACGCAGAAGGGTTTACAGGCCAGAAGAGGGCTGGTGGGGGCAGGGAGAGGGGGGTTAGAAAGTATCGGGCTGAGGAAGAAGAGACCAGGGGCCCCTTACCAGGCCGGCCCATTCCAATGCTATCCAGGTCCTCGGGCCTGACAAAGTCAAAGTGCTCCGGCCGGGTCACATTGAGCTCCTCGAGGATGGGTCGGTAAAACTGGGCCAGCTGGATGTCCCGGAGCAGCCTCAGCAGCCACAGCGAACTCGCCTCGGGGAGCATGTCTGGAGAAGGCGTCCCGGAGGTCCATGTGTCCAGCTCCAGACACAAAGCCGATGGGACTCCCGGACAGCAGAAACGGGGCCTCGAGCTCCACCCCCGACCCCATCAGACACACTCAGGTGCAGAGGGAGGGATGCATCAAAGAAAACCAGGAATCGGGCCACTCACAGAAACCCCAGGAAAAAGGCTCCCTATACCTGCCACCCACCTCCGGTCCCCACCTCACACTTAAGATCCCAGAACTCTGCAGACCTGACGAGTGTTCCTCTTCCCACTCTATTTTTTTTTTTTTAAGATTTTACCCATTTATTTGACAGACAGAGATCACAAGTAGACAGAGAGGCAGGCAGAGAGTGGGGGGGAAGCGGGCTCCCCACTGAGCAGAGAGCCCGATGCGGGGCTCCATCCCAGGACCCCGGGATCATGACCTGAACCTAAGGCAGAGGCTTTAACCCACTGAGCCACCCAGGCACCCCACCTCTTCCCACTCTTGAGATAGGATGGCACCCTGCCCCTGGGCCCCTAGGACACCCGGGTCCCACATCCCTGCCGGGATGCCCAGATATGCAAACCACACAGTGCCTCCGCCCTGCCCATGCACACGCCCAGACACAGGGGTACCTGACTCCACACTCGAAACACTGCTACACACACGCACACACGCACACGGAGACCTACAGACATGCTGCAAAAGATGGCTGAGCCACCCAGACACATGGCCTTCCAAGTCCGAGATGTTCCAGAATGCTGCTCTGAACCACGCCGGACCTGTCATGCCCGGTGCCTACCGGTGACACTGAGGTTCACGGCCTCCGAGATACACCGCCCCACGTGTGGGAGACGTCAAGGTCCACACAAACACACAGCACTCGAGACGGCCAGGGGCCGTGTGCACACACCCCTGCATTCGGCGGGCATGCCGCCCCTCGGCTGGAGAGGCTCACTGCGCGGTGGGCAGCGAGGCGGCCACGCCTGAAATCACTGGGCATTTGTGACTGGCGGTCAGGTGCAGGCTGAGCTAAGCTCGGGCACTGCCCACGGAGCCGGGTGCTGCCGGGTGCACAGTCCCTTCCACACCCACCTGCGCTCAGCTCCGGGAGCCCTGCCCGCACACCTGAGTCACTCGGCCCAACTGGGCTTCCAGGCAACCCCCCCAGCCTGGGCTAACCAAGGCCGGGAGCTCTGGGCGCCGCGTGCCTGCACCGCGCTCTCCCTTACACGCACCCGGACCCCCCCTTTAGTTAAACCCGGAGGAAGGGCTGAACTAGGGACCGGACGCGCGGACGGGCGAGGAGGAAGGAGGCGGGGACCCAGGGAGACCGCCAGCAAGGTGAGGTGGGGACAGTACGCGAAGCGGGACGGGAGGAAAGGCGGCCGCGGGAGGGAGGGGAGGCGAACAGGGCATCCGCGGACGCACCCCACGCGACGGCCGCTCCTGCAGCCCCTGTGCCCCGCGTCCCCGCTTTGCTGGACCCTCACCTGGCGCAGGCGGAAGCGGCGGTGGCGGAGCCACCCCTGCCGCCAGCGCTAAACCCCGGGGGGCGGGGCCAGAGGCGTGGGGGCGGGGCCGCAGACCGTAGGGGCGGGACCTGGCGCCGCGCGGGGGAGCCCCACCACGCCCCTCGCCCCCAACCCGGAAAGGCCTGAGGCGGGGGGGCGCCGCCCCCGCGGCCGGCTGGACCTCCTCCTCCGGGCCAGACCCGCAGAAACCCTTCTCCCGTCTTTTCCCTCTCTCCTCCTCTACATCCTCTTCTCAGCCTCTTTCACAGAACTTTTCATCCCTCCCAGACTTCCTGGGACCATGGGGTCCTGTGCCCCATGCCCCCTCTCCCCAAATCTTTCACCTCTCCCGGCCAGAGCCGCACACCTTACGCGGATCTGCACCAGATGGAGAAAGGCTGCGCAGGCCCTGGGAATGTGAGGCTAAACCCGACCTCGTCCCTGCCCCCCAGCAGGGGAGAGGATGTCCTAGCCCCCACGGCGGGGAGGCAGGGTAGGGCAGGGCGCTCCGAAATGGAGCCAGGGCGGACAAGTGTTGCTGGTGCAGGAAGTCAGCCCTCAGCCCACGTGGTCTAAGACTGGAACCCTTGTCCCTGGCCCAGCTCTGAATGTTGGCCCAATGTGCTGCCCCGAAAAGGGACCTTTTGGGAGCTCCCCAGGGTAGAACACATGGGAGGTCTTGTGTATGGGTGGGCTCCTAACCCCCATCCCAGCTTGGTACCTGGTCTGGGTGGCCAAGGGCAGCACCCCATGCTTTAGGGCACCCCTCCCCATAACTGGCACTTAACTGGCCACGTTCTGGCTCAATCCTCCTTCCCCACGTAGTCTCTGTACACTGGTTGTGGGGATGGGGGCCACAGGTCGAAGTCCAGAAACTCCAAAAAGGCTCTGAGGAGGAGCATCCCTCTTCTTTTCCCTCAAGGGTCCCAGGGAGGAAGTCACGAGTCTCAGGACATCTGGTGTGTCTCCTTCTGTCCCAAGGAAGGATGTGCAAGCTGTCCCCAGAGTCCCTTGGGGGGAACACCCACCCCATCTTGGTAAGCATACAAGATATTCCAACACTGATGGGAAATTTTTTATAGTTTACAGTTCAACCTGTTTGATTTCCTTGCCTTCTCTTGCCCTCCAACGAGGCCAGCTTATCACACTAGAATAGCCCCTCCACATCTGATGTCCCTGCTATTCTGTGGGATCCACATGGTAGGGGCTGGATCTGTCTTGTCTATCCTTGTGTTGTTGTTTTTTTTTAAGATTTTATTTATTTATTAGAGAGAGAGAGAATGCACAGGCAGGGGGATGGGAGAGGGAGAAGCAGGCTCCCCACCAGCAGGGAGTCTGAGGCAGGGCTCAATCCAAGGGCCACAGGATCATGACCTGAGCTAAAGGCAGATGCCCAACCACTGAGCCACCCAGGCACGCCTCATCCTCGTGTTCCTAGTCTTAGTATCTGGGACAGTGTAGGCATGTAATAGGTACAGTGCATATTGTTTGTGAAGAAGTCTGCTCAGTCTGTCATTCCTCTGTCCCTTCTCCCTGGTTTTAAGACATCATTGGTATTTTGTAGTTCTATTAAAAAATATCTAGGTATGGATTCTTTTTGACTCATTCTGATCAGTGTGTTGTATTTCCTGTATCTATGAATTCATATCTTTCATCAGTTTTGGAAAATTCTCAGCTAGTATCTCCTCAAACATTATTTTTCCTCCATTCTTTGGCTCTCCCCTTTGGGGACTCTGATTAGCATTATGCTAGATCTTTTCATTCCAGCCCTCATGTTGTTTAAACTGTCTTCTATATCTTTCGATCTTTGGGTCACTGTGATGCCATCCAGGTAATCTCCTTAGGTCTGTCTTCCAATTCACCAATTCTCTCTTTGGTTATGTCTGATGTGCTGTTTAATCCATAGTCTGAGGGTTTTTTTGTCATTGATACGAACATTGGCAACTTTGTATGCTGACAGTACTTTATTGAGGTATGACACATTTAGGAACATGCCCAGATTTAACTGTATAGCTCAATGCATTTCTTTCTTTCTTTCTTTCTTTTTTAAGATTTTTATTTATTTGAGAGAGAGAGAGAGAGAGTGCATGAGCAGAGACAAGCAGACTCCCTGCTGAGGAGGTAGCCCTGAAGCAAAGCCCAGTCCCAAGACCCAAGCCCATGACCTGAGCTGAAGTCAGGCATCTAACTGACTGAGCCCTCCAGGTGCCCCAGCTCAATGCATTTCAACCGATGTACAGGTGTATTGATGCTGATAAAGACCCAGAACATTCCAGTGATCCTGGAAACTTGGCTTGTGTCCATTGTTAGTCAATTCCGGTGACTAATCTCATGTCTAAAACCCATAGATCACTTTTTCCCAAAGATTTTATTTATTTATTTGACAGAGAGAGATCACAAGTAGGCAAAGAGGCAGGCAGAGAGAGGGGGAAGCAGGCTTCCTGCTGAGCAGAGAGGCGGATGCGGGGCTCGATCCCAGGACCCTGAGATCATGACCTGAGCCAAAGGCAGAGGCTCAACCCACTGAGCCACCCAGGCACCCCCATAGATCACTTTTTCTTGCTCCCAACCTTCTTATCGATGGAGTCACAGGCTGTAATTGCATTCGGCTTCTTGGACTCCACACATTTTTTGAGACTTGTCTTGGTGTTGTCCAAGTTCTTGGTGGGAATCACATGGTTCCCTGAGCTTCTTGGGGGAAGAACGTATGGCACCTGATTTTCCTCTGAATGTCCAGCGTCTTCACAGATCTGGGAGCACCAGAGGTCCTCCGGGAGTTGAACACATACGTGTGGAGGACATGGGGATAGAGGAAGGCAGCTGCTGCCAGAGAGGCCGGCAGGAGCCAGGTGAGGCATCAGGTTGTCCTTCAGGAAGCTCTCACTGTGTCAGGTTCTAGGGATCAAGCAGACATGATGCCTGGCCTGATGGGGTTCACTCTGCAGGGCCTTGGAGAACACGGTCAGGAGCTTGGGCCTTATCTGAGGGCTCTGATAACTGCTGGACGGTTTTAGGAGAGGAGTGAGAGAACCAGGCGGCTGCGTAAGCAACTGAGAAGAAGGGAGAGAGGAAGGACAGGGAGCTCCCGGAAGTGGTTCTCGCCAGTTCAGGGGAGAGAGGCTGGCCCTGCTGAGGCTTTGGCAATGCCATGGAGGTGAGGTAAAGATAGGGGCCTAACCGACCGGACTCTGGGCCTTGGTCCTGTGCTCCAGCAGGAAACCAGACATGGAGGCTCAGCCCCACCTTTGCCTTTAGCTTGGAAAAAACCCTCTTTTTTTGATGAGAAGCTTCTTTTTTCCTCCCCTTCTCCCTCTTCACGTCTTACTTCTGGAGTTAAGCTTCTCTCATCCCCACCCCTGTGGGAAGAGCTGCCTGGCGGTTCTCGGGGGGCACCCCTTCTAAGCTGAGATGGGGCATCCTGCTAAGCCTGGAGGCCCGGGTTGGGCACCAGTCCCAATCTGTCTGCCTTTCCCCAACCCCGGCCCTGCCCCGCGGGCTCTGCATCCGAGAAAGATGAGCGCACGCACACCCCCGGCCAAGTCCTTGCCCAGAAGGCAGAGAACAAGAAGGGTAAGCAGAGAGGCCCTCTGGTATCTTCCCCACCTACTGCCTTGGGTTTGGGTGGGGGTGGGGCCCATCTCTCTGTGGCAAACTCTCCTCTCCTACTGGGAGCCATATCAGCTCCCCCTTAGCTCCTCCCTTCCTGCTCCGCTCCCTGAGATCACGGGCCCTGCCATCTTACCCATGCCAACCTCTCAACAGGGGAAAATCCCTCTCTCTCTTTTGGGCCTTTGTGGGGCTGTTCCCTCTGCTTGGAAGTCCTCCTACCCTTCTCCTGATCTGGCTAAGGGTGGGAGGCCTGAACCCCAACATCCCTGTGCCTTCCCGTTATCGCACTCATTGCTCTTCTGACCTTGCCAGTAACTTGTCTGTCTCTGCTGCTGTCTGTCCAAGCTCCAGGCAGAAAAAGACTTGATCTTGTCTGGGTATTGCTGTGTCCCTCCTGCCCAGTCCAGGGCCTGGCTCACAGGGTAGGTGCTCAGTAACCTTTTTTGAACAAATGGGTACGACGACGTCATCTTGGTCAGGGGAAGCCAAGGAGACTTTTTGGACATCAGGAGCTCCTTTGCTGGGAGTAATGCTGATGTGAGAGCCCAAACTGTCCCCATCAGCAGTCCCCGGTGGATCTGTCCCTGCCCCTCTCCCTGTCTGGCCCCCTGTGCTTGGCTCTTCCTAGACCCTGGGGTGAAACCCTCCCGTTCCATCCCCCCGTCTCCATCCCCCCGCTCCTGGAGTCCCGTCCCTTCCCAGTTTGGATTTGCCTCGCTAGAGTCACCAGCCAGCCCGCCACACTGTACGTCCCTGCTGGTTTGCTTTCCGAAGTGGGAAGCACCCCTGAATCTACCCTATTCCTTCAAGCTCACCAAGGAGCACAGCAGCTTAGAGCCCACCCCCGGGGTCTGACCGCCGGTGCTGGAGTCCCCACCCTGTCGCTTGCCATCGGTGACTCTGAGCAAGTTACTTCCCATTTCTATGCCCCTGTGTCCACGTGTGCGGCAGCCACAGTGGAGGCTGGTGACCCCTCGTCCGCATTAACGTCGTTGTACAGAGCGCCCTCCCCAGGGGGAGCAGGGCCGATCCGGGAGATGGGAGGGATAGCGCAGGAAGGACGGCCCGTCTGAGACAGTGTGGCTTCCGCCTTCCTCTCTCGAGCCCCTCACTCGGGAAGTCCAGCCACTGGGTCATGAAGATGCCCAAGCGGTCCTAGGGAGAGGCTCCCCACGCCGAGGGACAGAAGCCTCTTGCCCACAGCCAACGCCAACCTGCGAGGCATGCGAGTGAGCCAGCTTGAAAATGATCCTCCTGCCCAGGTCAGACCTCGGATTTCCGCGACCCTGACCGACATCCGGACAGTGCCGTCCTGGGAAGCTGCGAGCCAGAACCACACAGCAAAGCTGCTCCCGAATTTCTGATCCACAGGAACTCTGAGCCCAGGTTTATTGTTTTAGGCCATTAAGCTTTGGAACAATTTGTTACGCGGCTATAGGTGACTAATACAGAGCACCGAACGCTTGGAATCACGTCGGACGCGTCGCCGCCCTACGGGGTAGCCAGCGTTCACGTTCGTTTTACAGGGAGGAGACTGAGTCTGAGGCTGGCGAGTGGCGAGTGACGAATGACTCGTAGCTGGGAAGGGCCCGTCGGTGCCAAGTCCTAGGCTCCTTTATCTGCCCCACTGTTCCAGCGATCTGCTGCGAGCCGTGAGACCTGGGGGCACCGGTCGACTATCTGATCGTGCTCCTGGAGTCGGAGAGTCTGGACTTCCACCAAGACAGGGTGGGGATGGGTTTTCTCTGCTCCGCTGGGTCTGGAGGTGAGTTGACAGCTGGGGGCTGTCTTATCCTCCCACGGGGACAGTCGATGCTGCCTTTTGTCCCAACTCCTCAGTGTGGACCCTCCACGTCCAGGGTGGGTTTCTGAGTCGATGTCCGAGGAGACAGAGGGCAGAGGTCGCCAGTTTCTTTAGGACGTGGCTCAGGAAGTGGCCCAGTGTCACTCCTGGCACATTCAGCTGGCCAGCGGTAGATGAAGGCGTGCACAGACCCTGCCTGTCCACAGGAGACATGTCAAAGAATTTAGGGGCCATTGTTTGAAACTGTCAGAGCCTGAGTAGCCTCTGTTCTTGTGTGAGGGGCTCAGGGAAGATTGTTTTTTAATATTTTATTTATTTATTTGACAGAAAAAGAGAGCACAAGCAGGGGGAGTAGCAGGCAGAGGGAAAAGAAGCAGGCTCCCCACCAAGCAAGGAGCCCGACACGGGACCTGACCCCTGGACCCTGAGATCATGACCCTGAGCCGAAGGCAGACGATCACCATCACCGACTGAGCCACCAGGCGCCCCTAGAGGGAAGTTTCTAAGGAAACACCACCAACCTGATGTAACAGGTGCCACAGGAGAGACGTCTAGGGAAGGGACACTCCGCTCTGCCTGAGGAGCTCCGAGCAGGCTTCTTGGAAGAGGTGTCGTCGGAGCCAAGGGAGAAGGGCATCGGGGTATGCAAACGAGCCCAGGCAAAGGCAAGGAGTTTGGGCAACTACCAGTGGTTCAGTGTGGCTCTGGGGTGGGCAGAGCTGCGGAGATACGGAGCCCCAGGGATGTGTGGGGGCAGACTGCAGAGGATCACTCACAGCTGAGCAGTACACACGCTTGAGAGCCAGGGATTGTCCGCCAGACCCTTAGCGCTGCAGTTAACCTTGAGGGAGAAGCCAAAGAGGAGGGGGCGGGTCTGGGAGGGAAGTGGTTTGGGACTGGGAGATTCTGAAAGGCTCCTGGGGCATTCGGGTAGAGATCCCACTTAGAGCTGGGTTTGGTCAGCTCCGGGATGAGGACCCCATAAGACATGGGGAACCTTGAATGTCAGGGTCAACAGCCGGGTCTATATTCCATAGGCAGGAAAGAGCTAGGGAAGGACTTCAGTAAGAGATCGCAAAGGCTAATGCTTAACGAGGGCCCAGCGCGTGTTGGGCACCGTCCCAAACATCGTCCCTGAACTTATCTGGACCTCGCAGTAAGCCTGTGGGGGTCAAGTGCTGGCAGAGTTCCCCAAAGTGAAGAGATCACCACTGGTAATATAGAACATAACGTGTCTTCGAAGGTGGAGCTGTTAAAATGTAAACAGAATAAAAAAAGAAAAAGCCAATGACTCAATGAACTGCATGATTTGCCTTTCAAATAGGAGGAAAAAGGAACGGAGAAGTTACGCTAACTTGCCTGAGGTCCGGTGAGACACAGAGCTAGGATTTGAAACTACGAAGCCCTACGAAGCCCAAGTTCTGAACCGTCTTTTGACGCGGGACAGGAGGCCGTCCACCGTGTGGCGCTTCGAGAAGACCCGTGTGGCCACGGAGGGTGTGGCGGTGGAGAGGGGAGTGGGCTGTCGGATGACACCCTTGGGAGACTGGAGTCTGCAGTCAGAGGGCTGGGCCACAGGACAGGAGCGAGGCACAGACAGAGTAGAGGTCCTTCAAGAAAGGGCAGAATTGGTTGACCCACTGGGCGCTGAGTGTGAAAACAAGGACAACTCCCACATGTCGAGCCTGGAAAATGGGTACAGTGTCGGGGGGTATGAGGCAGCTGGCGTAGACCAGAGGGAAGCCGTGGGGCCTGGGCGGTCAGCAGCCGTGGCTTCTCATCCCGGCTGGGGCGCTCACTAGGCATCTGTCAAAGGAACCGATGAACGAGCTGTATGATCTGGGGCAAGTTGTAGGAATTTGATACATGATCTCTGGGTCTCCCTTTTCTTGGGTGTAAAATAACAGATTGGACTAGAATGTGTGAAACAAAATGGAAGGTACTTTCCAGAAGAGGTAGGCATTCCTCTCTCCATGGGGTGTGCTTCATGGGCACCCAAAACAGGGGTTCTAGCCTTGGCTAGCTGTAAGATGAACCGAGGCCCCATTCAACACCGCTAAATCCAGCATTCCTGGATATAAGGCCCAGGGATGCATAATGGGTGGGTTGTTTTTGTTGTTGTTATTGTTTCTTAATTTTATTTTTTTGAGAGATAGGGAGCACGAGAGAGCATGAACCATGGGGAGGGGCAGAGGGAGAGGGAGAAGCTGGCTTCCCCTGCGCAGGGAGCCGGACATGGGGCTCGATCCCAGGACTCGGAGATCATGATCTGAGCCAGAGTCATGCCCAAATGACTGAGCCCCCCAGGCGCCCCAGGACGGGTAGTTTTTGAAGCTGCCCAGATGACTGCAATGGGCGGCTGGATGACAGCTTTTACCCTGGAGCCTCTAGGTACCCAGCTTGAAAACCAGGGGTCTAGGTACAGGCTGGGGATCCTTTCCAGGCCCAGGCCCAGGCCCACAGACTGAGACTTGTGGCTGGTGACGGGCTAACTCTGTTTCATCTTCCACCCACCCAACCGAAACCTTCTGACAGCTGGGGGAGCCCAACGCCAGGGTTTCTCCAGCACACACAACTGAGGTCCTGGGACGGGAGAATTGTTGGAGAGGACTCCCCTGTGCGAGCCCAGCACCCCCTGCTTCCACCCACTGGATGGCAGGAGCACATCCCCCAATCAAAAACGTCCCCGGATGTCGCCAAAGTTCTCTTGGGGTGGAACCCCTCCCCACCCTTCCAGCAGAGAACCACTGTGCCACCCTGGGTCTCCCGTCCCCCTCTGCCCTCCCCAGTTGCAGACAGAGGCCAGGCAGGGGTGGAGGCCATCTGACAACAGTTTTACTTGGCCTTGGCAGGAGGGACGCCTCTGTGGGAGCCATGGCTTCACAATGTTAAATGGAGGGACAGCCTGCCAGCAGGCTGACTGATGCGGTCTCAGCTCTAAAGGGAGGGAGTTTTCCAAAACACTCATTCCCGGATTCCCAATCAGTCCCAAGAGGGCCAGGAGGAGCTTCCGGGGCAGGCAGCCCCTGCTTTCCGAGAACAGGCGGGAGGGGGCGTGGGAGGGGTGGCGAGGAGGGGATTCTTTCCTTCTGTAGATAATTTCCTGGAACCAGCAGCTGGCTGCTCCTGTCTGATTAGTTGAGGGCTGGAGGGGAGGAGACTTCCAGTTGGGTGCCTGGGTCCCCGGGGGGCCCTCTGACACTGGGATCAAGGGGATGTGTGGGCTTCTGGGTCTGGAAGGCAGAACCTCTGGGATTGGAACTAAGGGGCTGGCTGATCCCCTGGGGGGGAGTGTAGGTTGTGGGTTCATGGTCTTTAGAACTGGAGGCTAGGAGGCCGTCAAAACCTTCACTCGTCCTTTTCTCTTCCAAGTAACTGGACCTGAGGGGAGACAGAGAGTGGGAGGCCTGGGATGGGCAGGGCAGGGCGGAGTAGGGGGAGGGGCGGTGGGGGAAGGTACTGGGGGGCTCAGAAGAGATGAGGCCCCTTCCGCCCTTACCCCGCCCCGACTCACTCCACCATGAGGCTCAGAACACCCAGCAGGAAGGCAGCCACCAAGAGAGCGAGGAGCAGAACCCTGGCTTCCCAGAGGTCGTGACTTCCTGCAGGGAACCCAGGGAGCAGTGAGGGGTCCGGCGACCTCGCCAGTCGTCGCGACGTGGGCGGGGGGGGCGGGGGGGCGGGGGGGGCCGAGAGCTCCGAGGCCTGAGCCAGGAGAGGCCGGCAGAGGGGTAGAACCTGGGACGCAGCGCTTTCGGGGCCAGCAGCAGACGTTGAGCTCCTGGCAGGTGGAGCAGTTATACACGACGGTGCTGCCCCCTGCAGGACACAGCGGGAACGAGCTGGGCGGGGGAAGCCCCAGCCCTGCCTCCCAGAGTCCCCCCGCCCCCGCCCCCCTGCCGCCTCCGCCGCAACTGCCAGGCTCTCCTCGGGTACCCCAGATGCCCGTGTCCTCACTCCTCTTCCCTTTTGTACTCACGGCAGGCAGGCGCGCAGAGAGCTGAAAGCAAAGACAGGAGGGGTGGGGGGGGGGGGGCCGCCCGGCCCCCCCCCCCCCCCCCCAGCGCCCGGGCGCCCCCATCCCTGGCAGCACCAGTACCTTCCCTGGTGTACGCGGGGAGCTTGGTGTTTTGCAGCCAATGCCGATACAAAGGGAGGGAGGAGAGAGACCCTTTGATCTCTGGGGAGACAGAGGGCAGCAGTATCGCCCGGCGCCTTGCCAGGGCGGGCTCACCTCCACCCTTCCCAAGCAGCACCTCCGGGATCGCGGATCACACCTTCCCGGCTCCCCCTGGCCGTCCTGCCCCTGCCTCCCCGCCCCCTCCCGGCTGCCCCTCCAAGGCCCTGGGTCGTGCCTTGCCCCTTGGCCTCACCCATGACCCTCAGGACTCTGTGAGTCTTCTCTATAACATTGTTCATGGACGTCTCATCTGTGGAGACGGGCGGGGACCTGTGATTCTCTCCGCGGGGGGAGAGGCCAGCGTGTCCAGAGAGGGCTGTGGTCTGAGGGGGCAGCTGAGGGGCCCAGATGGGAAGCCACAGGCTGCGCCACTCGGGGTGTGGTGGCCCCGGTCCCTGGATGTCTGAGCTTACCTAAGGCAAAGGCGGGGAAGCTCCAGGAGGCCCTACAGTCCTTCCACCGAGCCTCCACTCGGCTGCAGAGTTGAGCCAGGCGGCCCGCCAAGTCACGGTCTGGGAGGTGGCAGAGGACACAGGCCTGGGCGGTCGCCAGGAAAACTCCACCTAAGGCCAGCATCCACATGAGGCCTGCTGGCGGGTGGCAGACGGGTGCCCGCCCCACTGAGGCCGCGAAGGCCTCCGAATGCTATGATCCTAGTTCCAACTCTTTGCCTGGAGATTCGAGCGTGTTCCAGAACAGTTGGGGATTCTAGAACATTCTGGAATGGTACCCCTGTTCCATCTCTGGCTGGGGCAAAGGTGGGGCCCAAGGAACTGAGGATCAGAAGACCAGGGCAGAGAAAGCAGGGCTTCTGCTGCAAAAGGGACAGCGCCCCCCAACCTGGCCCTCAGCAGTCTTGACAAGTTTGAGGTTCCGCAAAGCAATTTTATTTTTCTTCTTGTAAATCATGACCAGCGATAAATAATGAGCGAGTGACTCCCCCGGTGAAGAAGTTGTGCATGAGTCTCCCATTCGTGCGGGAACCAGAAATCCCACCCCTTCCCCTATCCTCCCCCCACTCTCCCCACCTCTTCTGTTCATCTCCCCTCTGCCCTGGGCAGCCTGGGCCTTCCCAGCCATCTCCTAGCAACGTGCCCATAGTTGCCTTAGTAACGGAGAGTTCTACACGGGCCTCCCAGGCCTGGCTGGGCCCAGGGACTTCTCTTACCTTCCACCAGGAAGATCCTAGTGGCTCAGACCTCCACCGGCCTGCCCTGCCTACGTGGTGATGTGAGCACA
The DNA here is from genome assembly GCA_003697995.1 of Taxidea taxus jeffersonii. NCBI lineage: Eukaryota > Metazoa > Chordata > Mammalia > Carnivora > Mustelidae > Taxidea > Taxidea taxus. Next base: position 50,767 of record ML104798.1, read on the forward strand.
GATGCGTGTGCACAGCCCTCCCCCCACTCTGATGAAACTGCTCACTCTCGGTTTACTCGAAAGAGTTGCTGTGCAACCCCAAACTGGCCTGGGCATGCAGAGCCCACGGATACCGTCTCCGGCAACGCAGACAGGAACCGGGACGGCAGAGACCCACACGTCCGCCAGACACACTGGCTGGCACACGTCAGCACGGAAACGAAGCAAGCCCAGGACCCGAGCAGATGCTGCCCTCTTCCCTGTGGCCGGCTCCAGCAATAAGGGGCCCTGGAAAACACTTGGGTCTCTAGAGTATGGACATTCTCCCAGCTCCCTATGCCGACCCAGGGTAGGGTGTAACCCTTCTGTCTCCCTTAGTAGGTGACCTGAGACACGGCAAAGAATCCCCCTTCCCATATTCTAGAGTATTCTGGCCTCTCTTTGGTTGGGCCAGAGCAGGCCCATTCAGCAGCAGCAGAAGCCACGGTCCTGGAGACCACATTACACCTGTCCGAAGCCCTTCTCCCACACTTCAGTGTCCCTCCAGGGTCCTGCTAGGCTGAGCCTGGGCAGGGAGGTGTCCCGACTTTTCTAGAACCTTGAATACTGAGCTCCAACAAGGAGACGCTAGAGGCCGCCAGTCTCAGGCAGGACCAAGCCCCGGGAATCTTCCCCACCCATCCCAGAACTAGCGCCAGTCCAGACCCTTTCTGTGGTTGTGAGCCCTCAGCGGGCTCAGACTTGGGAGCTGCTGCCCACACCTGGGCTCCAGTCAGGTGCAGCGGGACCCCTGACTCTCATGGCTCCAGAGGCAGAGCTAAGAGGCTTCAGAGGAGGCCTTCATTCCCTTTGCTGTCCGCCCTCTCCCCTACCCCGGCCGGACGGGAGGGCGGCAGGCTCAGTGCCGCACGAAGCGCAGAGATCGCGAGTTGAGCAGGTCTTCGGGGTCAGGGAAGACGGAGTCTAGACGGAAACCGTGCTCCAGAGCCACCCGCAACACCTCCTCCAGGAAGCTGGGTGTGCCCACCACCTCCCGTAGCTCTCCGGGCCCCCCCGTCCACAGAGGCTGCAGCCCCAGTCTCCTATACTCGGCCTCGGGGAGTTCTGCGGGACACGGGGCCCACTCCAGACGGAAGTGCGGGCCTCCCTCTGCCCTGCCCTCACTGGCCACCCCAAATCGGGCCCTCATGGCCCCCAGGCACTCGGAGTCCGTGCAGAAGATGTTGGCTCGGAAGGTATCCACCTGCACGGAGCTCAGCTCGTAGTGGTGTGGGCCCCGGCGAGCGGAGAAATGCACCAGGCGGGGGCTGGCATCTACATCTGCATGGAGCAGGGCGGCTGTGGGTACAGGGGTCCCCCGAGAGGCCTCCAGTTCCCGCAAGGCATCCAGGAGGGGCTGGATCTGGTAGAAGTCGGCCTCTGCCCTGAGAAGTGCTGTCTCCCCATACCCGCGGGGCAGGTCTAGGCGGCCCAGCCGCAGGAAATTGAGGATGTGCCGGAAGGCCTTGCCATCTCTGTCGATGAAGTAATGGCCGCCTCCCTGGGGGTTGAGGTTAGGGGGTATGGGGGTGCCCGCCCTAAACATGGCCCCCAGCATGGAGTCTGGGAAGCGAGTCAGGGTCTCCAAAGTGGTGGAATATAGTGTGCCCCCCACATTCAGGGTCACAGGGCCCCCAAAAGAGGGGGGCGAAGAGGGCACAGGAGGAGGCGAAATTTTGGGGGAGTACGGGAGACAGGGAAAGAGAAGAAAAGGCGGAACTCCCTGGGTGTGGGCAGAACTGGGTCATAAAGTTCAGACTGTCTCAGGGTTGGATGCACAGGTTGGAGCACAAGGCGGTAAGATCTGGGGTTCACCCCAGCTACCTTGGTAGTGGGGGAGACGGTTTCCGGGCACAGACACGGCCGAAAGCTTGAGAGAACGCTTGAAAAGCGCGAAGCCAGACAGGGAAGGGAGACTTCGGTCCAGACGCATTCGATTCTGGGCGGAGGGTCCGCAGCTCTCTGAGGTCTTCAGACAGCGAGTTTCCGGAATCCAACCAGCAGGTGACGGTGGCGAGCACAGGCCGACCCTTGGAAGGACCCAGCTTCCGAGTTCTCGGGCAGATCGCTGTCTCCGCGGGCGAGTGCACGCAGGGCCCCGGGAGCCCGTCGCAGGCCTGGCCTGGCCCGGCTCCCGCGCGGGTCTCGGGAGGCAGAGGCGGGGCTGACGGGAGCGGGCGCCGGAGGTGCCTCCTGATCCGCCGAGGGCCGGGGATGCGCGCTCAGCGCCAGCCGGGACCACCGGAGGACTCTGATGGGAGCAGCCGGGAGCCTCGGGAGCCTCGGGACCCGGGCGCCGCCGCCTCCCCGGGTGTCGCCGCAGCCGCCGCAGTCCTCTCCGCCCCCAGGAAGTGGCCTAAGGGCAGCGGCCGGGGGCCCTTTAAGAGGCAGCCCCGCCTCCCTGGCGCCCCGCCCCCCGCCCCCGCGGGGCTCGCGCGCGGCCGGGGGGAGGCGGGAGCCGAGAGTCAGGAACCGGAGAGACGGGGCGGACGGGCGGGGGTGGGGTCCCGAGGGTGACTCAGGCGCGTCGCTCCGGATGCGGCCGCGACCGCCCCGCGGGCCCCCAGGTGTGCCCGACCTCACGTCTGCGGCCCGGCGCGTGGCCCGAGGCCCGGCCGTCCCGGGTTTGGGGGCGGTGTCCGCCCGGTCGCTCCCGTCGGGAATTCCCGAGGGGGCGGGTGCTGAGCCGCCGCATTCCGGGGATGCCTGCCGGCCGGGCTGGCCGCACCCCGCCTCTCCGACCCGGCCCGACGCCAGCTGCCCCCTCCGGGAGGCCGGCCCCCGGCCCACGCGCGCGGCCTCTCCCCGGCCGGACGCGTCTGGCCACGTCGCCCGAGCCCGAGAGCCCCGCCCCAGGCCCGCCCGGCGCCAGGGCTGCGGCCGGCGCGTCCGCCTCGCCGGCCCGGAGCGGCCCCTCGCGCGGCTCCGGCTCGCGGACCCCCCGCGCCCGCCGCCCGGCCCGGCCCGAGGGAGGCCCCTGCAGGGGAAGCACGACGCGAGGCGCACAGCACAGAGGCTTTAATGGCCCAGGGGCGGCGGGGGTCGGGGGACACGGGGCCGGGGGCGCGGGGATCAAAGCGTGTGGAGGTCGTGACTGCGGCGGCTCAGCTTCTCCGGGTCGTCCGACGCCATGAGGGAGAAGTCGCGGAAGATGTCCAGATACGTCTCGTCTCCTGAGGGGAGGGAGGCCGGGCTGGGCGGGCGCTCGGCGGGGATGCGGGGATGCGGGGACGTGCGCCCTCCCGCGCGCCCGGTGCGTGGCTGTGGACGCGGCCGCGCGGGCCTTCGGGGCCCAGAAGCCCAGAAACGCAGTGTGGGGCGCGGCGGGAGGCTCTTTACCTGCCTGGCCCTGGGCCGCTTCCACCTCCCTCATCTTCGCCAGCCGGAGCCTGCAGGGGAGGAATTACGGCCCCGAGACTTTCTCGTGGCGGCCCCACTCCCAGCTTCCCACCCTCGGAGCTGCGGTGGTTAAAGTCACCGGCTCCCCCGGGGCCAGTGCTTGCAGACGCGCACGGGCCACGAAGCCCCTCGCTCGGACGGACCTCACCGTCCGTGGACCCTGCCCGCCCCCCTTCCTGCTCCACGCCCCAGTCTACACTCGCAACAGCCTCTCCCCGGCCGGGTCCCGAATCCCGCATCCCGCATCCCGCCTGCGGCTCCCCCAGCTCCGCCCACACGCGGGCCCCGGCGTTAGCTCCGCCCCAGGTGGGTCGGGCAAGCGCTAGCCCCGCCCCCGGGCCGCCTTACAAGGTGACGATGTCGGCGTTGGCCGTTTCCATGGCGATGGTCAGAGGGTCTTTGCCTTCCGAGTCCCGAGCTCCCAGGTCGGCCCCCCGTTTCAGGAACAGGCAGGCCAGCCTGGAAAGGATAGCGGGGTTCAGCCGGCCACTCACCCCATCCGCGCGCCCTTCCTTCCCGCAGCCGGAGTCCCTGCCCGCCCCTACCCCGTGTGGCCCAGAATGGTTGCATGGTGGAGCGGCCCCCGGCCGTGGTTGTCCGCTTGGTTCACGTTCGCTCCGTTCTGGAGGAGAAACTCACAGGCCAGAAGAGAATTCTGCACAGAAGGGTTGAGAACGGGAGAAGGTAGCATCTTCAGAAGCTGACCCACGATGTTCTAGGCTGGGGTCAGTCCAGGGGCTGGGGTACGGTGTGGCAGGCTCTGCTCTACCTCTTTAGCTGTATTGACCCGTGAAGTACAACAGTACAACCTCATGAGGTGTGTTACCCTATTTTACAGATGAGCAAACTGAGGCACACAGAGCGCTTCACAACCGTGAGCGGTGGGAGCTCGGATTCAAACCCAGGTGGTCTGCTCCCAGACCACACACACCCCTAGCAACCAGTGTCTCTCGGTTATCATTCCTTACGGGGTCGGAGGAGGGGTGAGAGGTGGGCCCCAAATCAGAGCAGGGATCAGAGGCAAGGAGCCTAAGGGTGGGACGGGGAGGTCAGTGAGACTCACAGCAGCTGTGGCCTGGATCAAGGGAGTGGCGTTCTCCTGACTGCTGTTCACCCAGTTCACATCAGCTCCATGGGCGAGGGCATCGGCCATGGTGGGGAGGGAGGGGGGGTGCCCAGCAGCTCGAAACAGCAGGGCCCCGGGGTGGAGGCTGCCCAGGTCATCGGACGGGGGCTCTGGTGGAGGGAATCGGCTGTGAGTCTGGTACGAAATCCTCAGCACAGTCCCCAGATGCTCTGCAGGGAGGCCTGCGGGACTCCCGGGACTGCAGTGGGAGGTGGAGGGTTGGGGGTGTGTGCCAGGCCGGGGGGCATGGGGCAGGGACAGCATCACTCATTCACCTCTTCCTGTTCATCTACCTGGGCGGCCTAGACCCCTAAGTAAGCGGACATTCAGCCTCCGCGGCCCTGTTCCCTGCACTCCAGCCAAGCTCACGGCCTCCACCGGCCTCTGGGGTCGCCAGCCGGCTCCTTCTCACTCCTGACTTTCTTCACGCAGTTGAGACCCTCCCTGCCTGTGTCCAGCCCTACACTCCCTCCCGTCCTTCACTTAAGCCCTGAAACTCCTGCCTTGTGAAAAAAAGAACCCGTGCTGGTGTGGTCCGCCCCCCAGCCCCCAGCACTGGCAAGGGGAAGGCCGGGGCCTCATGCTCTGTGCCTCCCGGCAGAGTGCCAGGCACACGGCTGGGCTCCGTGAATGAGCAAGGCTATACCTGGCCTGGATCTGAGGCTCCCTGGCCGGGGCCTGACAGAAGGTTTGGGGGGCAGAGGAGGCTGTCCCTTGGGGGGGGCCCGGCCGCCTCTTCGCCCCCGAATCTCAGGAAGCTTGGTCAGGAACTTCTTCTCCACATATTTGGCATGAATCCAGGCCTCCTTCTCCTGCCTGGCAGAGTATGGTGGGGAAGAGGGGGGCCGTCTTCCCTCCTCCAGTCCCAGACCCTCTTCCTTCCCGTAAGCACCTCCACCCCACCCTCACCGGGAGCAGCTGGGCCCTGGTTTCTTCACGGCCATGGCCTCCACGCGGGCCTCGTAGATCTGGTTGATGACGACATTCCCCAGCTCGCACATAAGCTTCCGGAGGCCCAGGCAGAGGCAGAGACAGACAGGTGGGAGGGAGGTGAGTGTCTGAGCCCTCGGGGCTCGCAGCTCCGAACTCACCCCGCCCCCCGCTTCCCATCACGGCGCCCCAAGTCACCTTCACCAGCTCTGGCTCCCACGAGTCAAGGGTCAGAGACCGGACTTTGGAGAAATGAACCCCGAGGCTCCTGGAGGGCCAGAGTGGGAGTCAGGCTCGCTGTGGGGCCGCAGGCGCTGACCAGGAGGCCACAGGGCTGGGGGCCGCCGGGCCTGGCTCTGCCTACTGCTCCCTCTTCTCCCTTCTCCTCCAGGCCAGTTTTCAGGCCTCATCCTTTCCGGCCACCTCCCTTCTCTCACCCTGTGGGTCCCCCCCACCCCCGACCCCCGCTTCCGCCAGACTCGCAGAGGCCTCATGGCCTCTCCCCTCTCTCTGCTCTCCGTGGGTTCCCCTGCCCTCAAGAGCCCTGACCCCACACCCCAGCCAAGCCCTTGGGCAGGACCAGCACAGGGTGCGCGGTGTGAGCCAGGGCAGGGTGGGAGGGAGGGTGGAGCCTGTATGCTGGGCTCCAGCTGGCCCCCTCCCCATCCCCCAGCAGGACGGCACATGGGGCCCCCACGCGGGGGGGCGGGGAGTGACCTGTGGATGCCAGAGCACTGGATGCAGAGGGTGACGCCCAGGTTGATGCTGGCCCACTCCGGGGCTGGCTCGCGGCAGTCGCAGCACTGGGCGTTGCCATCCACGCCCTGCACCTGGGCGGCCACGTGCCCCACTCCACCAGGCTCCCTGCCCCCGGCCATCCTGCCACTGCCCAGGGTAGCCGAGGAGCCCATGGCCAGGTATCCCAAGCCCTGGAGGAGACGGGAAGAGAGAGAGAGTGGCCCTGGGGCCTGGGGAAGGGGTGGTCTCCCCTCCCTGGGACCCCCCCGTTCCCTGCACCCTCCACGGGAAGGCACCTGGCCGGGCCCACGGGGGCTGTCATCCAGGCGGGCCTGGCTGAAGGCCGAGGCGATGCTGCTCTGCACGGCGCTGACCCACAGGTGCAGGAGGCGCTCGGAGTCCGCCTGCAGGAGGCAGGACCTGCGCGGGAGCGGGCAGCAGAGGGGGCGGTCTGAGGCCCGGGGAGCCCCGTGCCAGGGTCGGCTGGCTGACATGCGGGCCATCGTCCCGACATGTGAAACACCGGCCGAACAGAGATTTGGGAGCACGTGGTCCAGTCTTTCCAAATATACCCCATCGCCCCATCCCCTCCCTCCAGGACACCCCCCGGATGGCCTCCCCCCAAGTCCAGCCGCCGAAGGGTTAATGCCTGGTGCTGCATGGGGGCCTCCAAGAAGCCTCTGTGATGGGCCCTACACTCACTTGCTGGGGGACACGACCTCAAAGCAGAACCGCCTCTCCGAGTCTGGGCAGAGCTTCACCGTGCAGAGGCGAAGGTCGTCCACCACCACAGTCACGGGGTCCTGGAAGGGGAAGGTGACCAGGGGCAGCCAGCCAGCCAGCTGCAGCAAGGGCTGAGGGTCCCCGGGCCCCGGCGTCTGGGACACCACCTGCCTACCTTGTACTTCTTCTGGTAAACCAGTTGGTTGCTCTGAATAGTGAACCAGCGTCTGAAGGAGGCCGAAGAGAGGCGTGGGCAGCATCAGGATGAGCTTGGGACAGGGACACTGCACAGCCTGTGCCCTCTGCCCCATAGGGATGGCGGTGAGTGCCGGGCAGACCCTCCCATCCCGTTGGGAGGGCACAGGGCTGGGCCCACGGACACAGAAGCTGCTCGAACCCCAGGCGACCCAGGTTTGAGCAATTGTGAAGACAACTTTCCAGCAGATGGCAGTAAACTGCTTTTTTCCAATAAAATTAGGTTCCTGTATAATTTTTTTTTTTTTGAAGTATTCACCACACCCACGTGGGGCTCGAACCCGCCGCCCCAAAATCTAGAGTCGCAGGCTCCACCGACTGAGCCCGCCAGAGGCCCTGAGTCGCTTGCCAGTTTCTTTGACAGAAGTATCTTAGGGAAGGGGTGCGGTCTTCCAGTTTGCACAAATATCCCCTATGGGAAGGAGCCGAGTCAGAGCAGATGACCCCCCTGCCCCCCCCCTGCAATGGTTCCTAAGTCCCCAGGGAAGCCTGCAAGGCTCTCTCCTTGGCTCCGGCTTCATCCCCCCCCTCCCTGCGCCCTCCTCCCTCTCTCTGTCCACACCCCTGTGCCCCTCTCGGTCCCTCTGACCCTCCAGGCTTCGGCGCTGGCTCCTCCTCCTGCCTAGAACATTCTCCCCCCAGGTGTCCTTCAGGTCTTCACTGGGAAGTCATCACCTTCGCATGAAGCCCGCCCGCCCGACCACCCTCTCTAGAACTGCAGCCCCTCACTGGCTCTCTGCACCCCTGCTTTCTCACGTTTCCAACGTAACAGGACTGACTGGACGGCTTTACTGATGGGGATGGAAGGTCTGTGGGGACAGCGGGTTTTGCCTGTTTTCTCACCACTTAGTACCCTGTCACCACTCAAAAAACGCTGCGTGGAGCGGGTTTGGGCGATTGGGGCCCCCCCGCCCCTCACCTGCTCCAGGTCTTAAAGGCGTTGCTGGCCCGCTTGAAGAGATGGCCTTCCATGAGCAGCCCGCCAGGCCCTTCCTTTAGGCTTGGCTCTGGCTCCTCCCCTCCGAGCTCCTGGGGGCACAAGGGGGTCAAAGGGCAGCTGAAGCGGGCAGAGGGGCCTGAGCCAGGCCCCACGGACCGGGATGCCGAGGCGCTCACCTTCTGCTTCAGCAGCACATGCCTCTGCTCCGCGTCCCGCCTCTCACGCGCCGAATTCAGGACCAGCTGGTGCAACTGGGCGGAGGAGGGAACATTTCAGATGTCCCCCGACCTCCCCCAACCAGGCCCCTCCCGTCCCTCCACCACCAGCCCGCCCACCCCCATCCCCCCCAGCCCCTGCCGGGGCCCTACCTGGGCGCCCAGCTCCCTGCGATACCGGGCCAGCCGGCCCAGCTCCTCGTGGCCCTGCTGGAAATGGGTAGCCTGGGCCTCCACCAGACGCAGCACCTGGGCGACAAGGTGGGCAGGGTGCAGAACTGATGGGACCCTTCTGGCCTTCCCTCTCCCCTCCGGGCCCCCATCAGCAGGCTCCTCCCCACCCCGCCCTCGCGGACGCCACAACTCACAAACTCCATGATGTCAAACTTTCTCTTGTCCTCAATCACGTTGATCTGAGCCCCCAAAAGACCTCAGGTCAGTCTTGAAAACACAGCGCCCCTTCCCAATGCACAGGGGCCTTGCCAGCCCGGAGGGGCCAGAGGCCCTGGGATCCCGGGGGAGGGGGAGGGGGACAGGTGGCAGCAGGCACCTGGAGGGCATAATCCAGCGCTCGCCCCTGGTACCCCGCCCTGGCGGTCTTCAAGGCAGCTCCGGCCTCTTCTGCCTCCTGGGCCCGGCGCCTGGGGACCTCCGCGTTGTGGATGAGAGCGGCCTCCAGGCTCTCGGCGCCCCTCCAGAAATCCCGGCGAGCCTCTCGGAACCCCCGGAGATCCCTGTGATGGGAGGGAAGGGGTAGCAAAGAACAAGAACAAGATAACCCCTGCCAGCCCCTGCAGAGAAGTCCTAGGTGGGCAGCCCACGCATGGCCTTCCAGTCGGGACTCCAAGGGGGTGCGGGGATGGGGGACAGCCGTCGGGCCATCAGAAACCCCCAACCTCACAGCCCCTCCATTCAGGGGGGCCCTTATGGTGACGGGAAGAGGGACAGAAGACTGGTTCCCCTCTCAACTCACTCCTTGACCAGGGTCTGGATTTGCTGCTGCAGTGTGTGCTGGGTGGCATCTAGAAGCTCCTGCAGGGGTGCGGGGAGCAGACACGGGCAGGGGAGGGTCAGGCCACACACAGTGCTGCTCCCACCACCAGTTCCTCCTGTGCCCCCCTTACCGCGTGGCTGTCCAGCTTGTGGTTAAGACTCTGGGTGAATTTGTCCAGACACTCCTGGGCACGGAGAGGCAGAGACAGAGTAGCAGGCGTGGGCCGGCAGGCTGTCTGCACGCAGCCTGCCAGGGCTCTCTCGGGCCGCAGCCCCAGCCCTGCTCCGGCCTGGCACCCGAGACCCCAGGCCGCCCCCCTCCAGAGGATCTCTGCACTGCAGACCCCAGCCGGCTCGACATACCGCCATCATGGGCTCTGGGGGACCCAGGCGGGCCAGGTCACAAATGCCCGCGACGAAGGTACGGCCAGCGGCAAGGTATTGGCGCCCACTTTCCAGAAGGCCATTCCCCAGCTTGAGGAGCTAAGAGGCAACGGGGTTAACGGGGAGTTATGCCGTGTGCCGCACGGTGCCGACACCCCCACACTGGTCGTCGCCCCTCCTCTCCCTTCCGCGGAGAGATTTCTCAGTCTGCGTCTTCGCTCCCACGGCTCTGTGCCCGGCTGAAAATCCCTCCCAGCCTCTCACCAAAGCCAGTGTTGCCTCCCCCGCCACGTCCCTCCAAAAAAAAGTCTCCCTCCCTGCCCCCAGTTGCCTGGGTGCAGCTCTCCCCCGACACCCCAGCCTCGGGCAGTGTCCGGCTTGCGGCATAAATGGCCACCCGGCTGGAGGGAGGTTCGGCAGTCCTTCCCTGCCTGGTCATCCCACCCCGTGCTCACTGAGCATCCCCCTCATAAAGATTAATTAGCCATCCTGCCACGGGGCCAGGGCAAACAAGGCACCTTAGGGTGCTCCGGGGGCCCACTGCGTCTGGCCTGGTCCCTCTGGAAGAGCCAGGCGGCTGAGTCAGAAACCGAAGTGAGGTCTTCTGACCTCGGGCCCTAGTTTGGGAACCACTGTCCCCGAGGTGACACCACTTGGCTCTGACCTGAGTCAACACAGCTGGGACAGAGTGAGTGTCCAAGGACCCTTCAGCTCAGCCCAGGGGGGAGACCACCGGGGAAGTTGTGTGGGGAAATCCCAGGGCGGCGGGGGCTCCAAGAGTTGGGGCCCTGGGTCATCAGTGAAATATGGTTGAACTGAAAGGCACTTTCGAGGCCTGGCGAAGGCTGCAGGGAACGAGAGCTGGACCTGAAGGTGGCCAACAGGGTCAGCAGTGGTCAGGAGACCAGCCACGAGGAGACCAGCCACGATCCGACCTAATCAGGCATCACCGCGAGCTGTCTGTGGTCAGGCGCAAGGACCCAGATGCTCACAGTGTCACTGGCTGCAGCTGGGATCCTGAGCACTTGTTTTCTTCCCTACCCACCACCCTTTCCCCAAAAATGAGCCTTCCTGAGACCGAAGTAGGGATAAACTGGTCCATCCATGCCAACGGTAGAGTGCTCAGTGGCGCAAAGGCACGGACTATCCACACAGGAACTCCTTGTGCTGAAACCTAACAACTTGATGGGCTTCAAGGGCATACTCCGAGAGAAGAAAAAGAGAGAGCCACATAATGGGCGGTTGCACTTATGGAACATTCTAGAAATGGCAAAAGTCTGGAGAACAGATGAGAGCTTGCTGCGGGTGACAAAAGGCAGGGGAGGGTAGCAGGACAAAGGGCTGCACCGAAGAGTTCCTTCTGGTGGTAGAGTTTTGTGCCCTTTTCTCCCCTTCCCTTCCTGCCTTCCTTCCTTTGGAGAGACCAGCCTGAGGGGTGGAGGGGAAGGGGGAGAGAGAGAATCCTCAGCAGACACCACACTCGGCCCAGAGGTAGATGTGGGACTTGATCTCATGACCCTGAGATCATAACCTGAGCCGAAGGCAGACGCTTAACCCACTGAGCCACCCAGGCGCCCCGACTTCTGTGTTTTGAATGTGATTCCGGTTACAAGAAACTATGCAGGCGATTAAATGCCCTTGAATTACAGACAAAGACTTTCTGAGAAAAAGAGCACAATCAACCTTGAATATGGGTTTGAACTGCGCCGTTCCACGTCTAAGTGAACTTTTTTGGATAAATACAGTACAGTACTGTAAATGTATTTTTTCTTCCTGACGATTCATTGTTTGGAAAATTTCATTTATTTTTTTTTTAAAGTAAGCTCTACATCCAACACGTGGCTTTCTTATTTTTTTTTTTTAAGATTTTATTTATTTATTTGAGAGATAGAAGGAACACGAGCAGGGGTGGGAGGAGGAGCAGAGGGAGAAGTAGATTCTCCTCTGAGCAGGGAGCCTGATGATGCGGGACTCGATCCCGGGACCCTGGGATCATGACCTGACGCTTCACTGACGGAGCCACCCAGGCGCCGGACCCAACATGTGGCTTGAAATCACGACCCGGAGATCCAGGGTTGCACGCTCTCTGGACTGACCCCACCAGGTGCCCCTCCTCCTCCTGACTTTCTTGATAACGCTTTCCTCTAGCTCCCTTTATTGTAAAAACAGTATACAATACATATGATACACACGAAATGCGTGTTCATAGACTGTTTCCGTTATGGATCAACGCAGGCTATCAGTAAGGTTTTTGGGGAGTCAGGAATTATATGTAAATTTTTGACAGTATGGAGGGTCAGTCCCTCTAATCCTTAGGTTGTTCAAAGGTCAACTATATATGCAAAATGGGTCTCTAGACCCAAGTAAGGTCTCTAGACAGTTCCTTGTATCATGCCCTCGTCACTTTCCTGGTTTGGTAACATACTAGCCTTATACAAGAGGCCAGCACTGGGGGAAGCTGGGTGATGGGTATGTGGGACCTTCCTATGCTTTCTTCGCAACTTCTTGCAAGTCTGTAATTAACAAGAAGGCTTAGGGGCCCCTGGGTGGCCCAGTCACTTAAGCGTGTGATTCTTGATTTCCGCTCAGGTCATGATCTCAGGGTTGAGGGATGGAGTCCCATGTGGTTGGGGGCGTGGAGAGGAGACGGTCCACATTCAGTGGGGAGTCTGCCTGAGAGTCTCTCTCTCTCCCACTGCCCCACTCGTAGGCTCTCTCTCTCTCTCTCTTGCTAAAGTAAATAAATCTGTAAAAAGAAATTTAAAAATAAAAAAATTATATGTAAAAGTGTTATCTATTAATTGGTGGTTGGCTAACTTTCAGATTCTGGTATAGGCACTCGGATTGAGCAAAAACAGAACATAAAAGTTCTTCATGGCACCTACGTTCTAGTGGGGGAAAACAAATGAGAACACATATTGGCAGGTGCCTGGGTGGCTCAGTGGGTTAAGCGACTGCCTTTGGCTCAGGTCATGATCCTGAAGTCCCGGGATCGAATCCCGGGATCAAGTCCTGCATCAGGCTCCCTGCTTGGCAAGGAGTCAGCTTCTCCCTCTGACCTTCTTCTCATGCTCGCTCGCTCACTCTCACAAATAAATACATAAAATCTTAAAAAAAAAAAGAATACAAATTGGCAAGTGTGACAGACATGCTCTCAGATGACCCTGAACGGTCCCCTCCCTTGCATCACCCCCCCCCGTGCCCACCCGCTAGCGTGAGACACATGACTTGATCCTACCCCAACGGAATATGGCCAAGGGCACAAAAAGTGCTCCCGTGATCAGGTCATGCCATGTGGCAGAGGGAGGGGACAGTCACCCACAGCTCCTGTGGCTACATTTCCATCCGATGTCACCTTAGCAGCACACACTGGAGAGACCCTCCCGCGGGCCTTGGCTGCCATGATGTGAGCTACCCAGGGCCAGAGCCACATGGCAGGGGACCGTGTGAGCAGGTGGAGGTCTCAGGGCTGCCCCGGCAAGGCCCTGGAGTCTGCTGACGCCCTCAGGAGCTTGGAGGGGAGCCCTGCACCTCAGGTGGGACTGCAGCCCGTGAGCCCCTGAGCAGAGGACCAGCAGGGCAGCACCCCCCTCCTGAGCCTCAGACACTGTGCCAACAAGTGCGGGCTGGGCTCCATCACTCCTTTGCAGCAACTCGTCATGGGCAGCAAAAAGCAAATATGTCAAAGAAAGATCCCAGGGAAGAGTGGGGTGAAGAAAAACCAAGGTGAGGAGGGGGCAGGGAGTGTGCCCATTTTATGAAGACTGGCCGGGGATGGCCTTCCCTTCCGAGGTTTAAGTGTCTCACTCACTGGTTTATCTCCCCAAGGCCGTCTGTAGGCCGCCCGGGGGCAGAAACTGTCTTGCCTCTCTGTGTCTGGAGGCCCAGGGCCCCGGGGGAAGGCTGGGCTCACAGCTGACCCCAGAAGCCCACACGGAGCCTGGTCTTCCAAGACCCTGTGCTCCTTGGGGGTACAGAGCCCCCACCTCCTTCTCTGTAGCCCCCACAGTATTCACCCCGCACGGTTAGCATTCAACAACGCCCGGCACTCGCTGGGGGTCTCCACGTTTCTCCCTAGCCCGCCCCTGTCATCTTCATGCCGTCCTGGGTCACCTCTGCCCATCACCTTTTCCAGCCGGGTCTCCAGTTCTGACACCTCGGCTTCCACCAGCTCGATGGAGGCTCTGGGAAGAGACGCACGGGGTCACGGGAACAGAGCTTGGGTGCATTGGGTCCGTGCCCCCCAGGAAGGCTGGCGTTGGGGTTGGTGGGTAATGGGACAGACAGAAAAACGGATGGGTGAAGGGGACCTGACCACCCGCCCTCTTGTGCTCCCTCCCTCTGCGCAGCGTGGGAGCTCATGGGGCCCAGGCTGAGCAGGAAGGGTAATGGGAGGGTGGATGTGGCCCAGGCAGGAAGTTGCTAACCGCCCCAGCAGGTGCTGGGGGAGGGGCAGGGGTCCCCAGGAGCAGGAGGAGAGAGTGTCAGCTCCGGGGGTGGGGGGGGGGGAAGAGGGGCCGGAGCAGTCCCCTCTGCCCCGAAAGGGGGTGGAGAGCATCAGAGCCCGGGGTCGCACAGAGGTGCTATTCTGGCCCTCAAGCTTGATCTTGTCCCTTTGTGAACTTGTCCCCTAGAAGGACATCTGGCCTGGGGAAGGCTGTGTGCTATGTGCGTGGTGGCTGTGTGTGTTAGGGGGGTCGGACTTCACCCCACTGTGCCCCCCAGACCTGTGCACACTTACCGGAAACGGGGTGAGTCCTTGAGACACTCCTCGAAATCCAGCTTGACCGTCATCTCAGCTTGCCTGTCTCGGGCCTGACGGGCGTGGGTACACGGTGGAGACGCTCCCTGCCCCAGGAGGGGTTGATGAGGAAGGAGGAGAGGGTCCTCTCCTGGGGAAGAGCCTGGGGGGGGTGCGCTCAATTCCTTCTCCAAAGGTAAGGGGTGTCCAAGGAGGACCTCTCACCTCACACTTGGTGGCTCTGCCGGGAGGGGCAGAGGTGGGGCCAGGCAGAGAAGCCACAGCCCCGCCCACTGAGACTCTGCTGTCCCCTTCCTACTGGGAGCCCTGGGCTCTCTGCCTTTGCCCTTGGGGGACACGGGGGTGCGAGGGCTGGCAGATGTAGGCTCAAGTCCTTATTCTGTCTCTCGGAAGGACCCTGGGCAAGCTCATTGATTCCTCAGGTTAGCTCATCTGGAAGGTGGGGATGATGCTCCCCCAGAACCCCCAAGCTTGTTGGAAGAACTAAAGATGCTAAAGATGGTACATTTAGGGTTGGTCGAGCCACACCAAGCGCCGTCCCCCTGCTGCAGCCCTGCTTCTGGGCCTCGAAGGCCCTTGCTGGGTCCGACAGGCTGCTCCCAGCTTTCTTCTCTGCTCTGCCCCGCTGTGGTTTCCTGTGTGCAGAGGTCCCTCCCTCCTCCCCTGTCCTCAGTGACTGAGCAGGCCCATCCTCCGTGAACGAGTCACACCACCCAGGCTCTGCACTTCTCTTTATTGTCCACCTGGAAGGGGATGAGGCCTGGGAGACGCTGGCCCCCATCCCATCCCAGGCTGGCTACATTTTTCATTGTCTGTTTTCCTCCTCTTGTGTCCATCGAATCTGCAGGGTTTCGTCTGGACGGAGAAAGGAATGGGTCACCGGTTTTCTTGTAACAGGTGGGAGATCTGGCCCGCATCCCCCTGAAACTCCCCAGAAGCTGCCCACTCAGGCCCTCTCCCTCCCTGGCCAGCGTGGGCAGCCCCTCGCCCCTGCCCGGGCTCACATCTGCACTGGTTTTGGTGTGGAGAGTGTGGGCTGCTTCCAGGTTCCTTTTCCAAGCTTTCTGGGCTTTGCCAGTCGAGCTTCGTGGATATCACCCACTGACAGCAGCCTGACTGTGCTCTGTCTTTGAAGCACAGGGCAGCCCCTGCGACGGGGTGAGTGGCAGAGAGGAGTCAGGGAGGAGGCGTGGGGCCAGCGGGTAGTCCCAAGCTAGAGGGGGTCCCCGTCCCTTCTGAGCCTCCCCGGTTCCTCTCTGTACAACTTGGGCTTTGCACACCAGGATGCTTAAGGCTGCTCTTGGCATCTGTTGAGATCTACCCCGGTATGCAAAGAAGGGCGGTTGGGGGGATGGGAGCAGGCCAAGAGCCAGGCCTTGGGGCCCAGTGCCCTCACCAGGCTGCGATGTTGTCCCTGCCAGGGACTCTTCGGAGGCTCGGGAATCCTGAACGGGGCTCCCTGTGTGCTCCAGCAGACGGACCTCGGTGCTTATGGGACTCTCAATCACCCAGTTAAAATTTGCAGAGCCTGGCAGGATCAGGGGGTCAAGGTTGGGGCACCCCTTAGTCTGTTGGTTGTCGGCACCCCCTGCCCCGGGCTGACCCCGCCCAGCTCTCACTGTCCTGCTGCTCGGGCTCGTCTTCTGTGTCCTCCTCAAGCTCTGGGTGGGGAGAGCATCTGAGGTACCTTCCCTTGATATAATACTCCTTCCGCTGCAGATCAACGTCCTGGTCCCACATGACAGTGGCTGGAGGTAGGGACGGATATCCGAAGGTAGGGGGATCTGAAGAGTCATCCCGATCACGCTGAGTCTTCTGGCTGTCTAGTGCATCCAGGGATCCACAGGTGTCCATAAGAGCCCCCCCTGCACAGGGGAGAAGCTCAGGCACCGGGTTCTCATCTCCACTCTATGCCCTCCTCCCATGTTAGGAAACCCCAGGGACCTCTCCATCCCCCACGCCTTTCTCGGGCTTCCTGAGGGTTGTACTGAGGACCCCACCCCAGCTGCTTTCTGTCTTCCCTGGGCTTGCCTCCCATCACCTCTCTCTCAGGGCCCACGGCTAACCCTTGACTTCTGGGATGTGATTCCTGGTCACCAGGCCAATCTCATCTTTGACTTCTCCGGTCAGTTCTCCCATCCGGCCTCTCCCCTCAGGCCTGGGCTCCAGGTCCAGCAACATGACCCGACTGCCGCTGCCCAGACTGGAGCTAGCCCCATGGCTGGGCTTGTTCTTACTGAAGGGAAGGCTTTTCTGACCCTTGAGGAACTTTCCCTCATCGTAGTGTGACTTTCGGTGCTTGTCAAAATCACTGGAGTCTGTGGGCCATTGTAAGAGCCGGGCTTTCTCAGCAGGCTCCCGCGGAGGCTTCACTCTGCCTCCCCTTTCCACTCAGCCCCCACCCCTCATCTCACGTGTCTTGGAAAAGATGTCTGAAGACCCTGAGCTTCTGTTATTACGGTACCGCAGGACCTTGGGGTAGAAACTGTCCATTGCTGCAAACCTGAAGGGGCGGGAGACTAGTTGGCACCAAAGCCGAGAGGACAAGGGGGGCGGGTGGTAGATGGGGCCTCGCCAGCTGGCTCTCTCCCACCTTGGCCTTGGTCAGTCCTGATGGGAAATGAAGTACCTCCCATTCTGGTGGCCAAAAAGCAGAGGGGGCTCTGGCGCCAGGGGTGGAGGAAGGAAGAGGCCCCACAGCCCTACTGATCTCGGGCGGGCCTCTCACCTTTCGGCCAGCGCCTGGGGAGTCACTGTGTGAGAGAACGCCCCAGGCAGGTCCTCATCGCTGTCCGGCAGCCTGCAGCGGAGTGAGGGAGCAGGGCTGAGAGGCGGGGCATCAGGCAGTATCCCGTCCCTGAGACCTCTCTGCCTCCCGGGACCCCCTTTGAATAGGGAAGGGTCTGGGCTGAAGGTTAGGGCTGAGAGCTCTGCACCTGTGGTAGGGGGTGCTGGGCTCATCCACCTTCATGAACCCATAGTCCTTGTCAGCTGGGTGGTAGGTGGCCAGGATATTCATTTCATCCCACCGCTGGGACTTTTTCCTGGAGTAGGAGAAGGACACAAGAAACGGGGAGGAAACCTCCCCGCGACCTCCTCCTTACAGCCCTCCGTCGTTCCTTCAGCCCTTCAAAACCTTTTCCTTGTACCTCTCGTCGTGTCAGAGGCAGAGGAGCCTGGGGATCGGGATTACACCCAGTGGTCTGCACGCACTGTGCAGCCAGCGTGGACCCGGCACCCGCGGCTCTCGGGTTTCCCACCCAGCGGACCTCAGCCCCCCCCTCGCCGGCTTCCAGGCTGTCGGGACTGCACCCCCTTCCCCAGCCCCGCCCCCGCCAGCGTCCGGCACCGCCCCCTCGGGGCTCGGCGCCGATTCCGTACTTCTCAGCACTGGGGGATTTCTGCATCAGGATGGTGGTGCTGGTCTTTAGGATGCTGCGGGGCAGGCCCTCACAAGCTTTGTGGAGGTTCAAGCAGGTGGACCCGAAGCGCGATGGGCTGCATTCCCAGCTGTACAGCCCAGAGCCCCCCGACCCGGGGCTGCAGGTCCCGCACACACTGGCTTCAGGGGAGGGGGCATTCAATCCGTCAGGGTGTGTCCCGGACCCAGCGCCGAGGCCCGCAACCTCCCCCGGGTGCCGGCGGGGCCCCGAACCGAGGACAGCTATGCCCCCGGTGGGCCGGCTAGAACCAGGACCGCAAGTTACGGTTTCCCCGGAGTGCGGGGAGGGCCTAGAGCCGTGGGACGGGCCGACACCGGACGGCGGCCCGGCGTCGGCCTCGCCCGCTCCGATTCCTTCTGGCACACCCTCGGGTGCCCCTCCCGGGGATTCCCCGCGGAGGCCGCCGGCAGCCCCCAGAACCTCCCGCCTCTCCATAGTCCCACCCGGGGACCGCTCTCGGCGGCCCCGCCCCGCCTCCCGGTTCCGCTTGGCCCCGCCCCGCGGCCCCACCCCCACCGCGGCGGGGTGGGCACCGTCGGGCCGAGGCCCGGGTGTCCTTCCGCTCGGCCCCCTGAAGCCGCGGCCCCGGAATCAGGCTTTATAGGGGGACCTCGGGCCCCTCCCTTCGTGTCCCACCCAAAGGCCTTCTTTCTTTGTCTCCGGGATTTGTTCCCGCCCTTCTGCCCCATCACCGCCTCCCTCCGCACTACCCAATCACAGTCAGGGTCCCGGGCCGGCGCCAGAGGCGGTTGTGACGTCACAGCCCCCCCGCGCGAGCTCGGGGCCCGGCCGGGAGCTCGCGCGGAGCTGGCGGTTTGGGGCAGACGGTCAGCGCGTCACGGGAGACCGCCGGCCAGGGTTTCAGGGGACTCTATCCGCGGCCTGACGACCTACGGGTCTGGCTGGCTGGGAGTTCAAGGTGGGCCTCCTCAGAAATGCCGCGGGCCCTTGTGCCCCCCCAGGTCGGCCCGCTTCGCCTCTCCCGAGAGGGGCGACACCGTCGCGAAACATGCGCTCTCGGGGTGCGCGGGGCCGAGGTCTTCACGCATAAAGCTGCGGGGTCCCTTCTCTGAGCCCCACGGACGCGGCGCGAGGGGACCACCGCTCTCCCCTCGCCGGAAAGCGACTCTTTCCAGGACTCGCCTGCCTCGGCGAGGGCGGGGCCGTCGGGGCCGCTGTCGCAAAGCTGAAGGGGGGGGGGCCAGCACCCCTGCGTCGTAAAGACGCCTGCGGCCGTCGTTTCTAGCGCTGTCGCAAAAGCCCCCTGCCCCCGTCCGCCCGGCGGTCGGGCCCACTCCGTCACCGCGCCGTGCCGTAAAGCAGGCCCGCCCGACCCCGTCGTCCTTCCGTTCCCATCGCGGTGGTCATTAGTTCCCCAGCCCGGGAGGCGCCGTCGCCCGGCAGTGCCGTAAAGCATACCCGGCCCCAGCCCCGAGTCCTGGTCCCCCCGGGCGTCTGTGCATCGTGGTTGCCACGGTGCCGCCAAGCGCGGCTGTCGCGCGGCCCCGGTGTCAGCGGCAATGGCGGCGGGGTCGGGTGGGAGTGGGGGCTCTGGGGGAGGCCCCGGGCCGGGGCCGGGTGGGGGTGGGGGTGGGGGTGGGGGCCCCGGCGGGAGCGGCGCAGGGCCGGGGTCCGGCGGGGCTCTGGGCAGCGGCGCGGAGCTGCACCCGCGCACTGGGCGCCTGGTGAGCCTGTCGGCCTGTGGGCGCACCGCGCGGCGGCAGCAGCCGGGCCAGGAGTTCAACCACGGGCTGGTGTTGAGCCGGGAGCCCTTGCGCGATGGCCGCGTCTTCACCGTGCGCATCGACCGCAAGGTGCGGAGCAGGGCCGGCGCAACCGAGACGCGTGGAGGGCGGTGGGAGGGGCGAGCGGGGGACGCGGGGCCGGGCCTCCGGGCTGGCTCGCATCGCCGGCTGCCGAGAGGGCAGCGGCCCGCGGGGCACCGGGCGACGGGCGGGAGGGGAGCATGGAGCGGAAACGTTCGCCCAGACGGGGACAGGGACGGGGAGAGCTGGCGTTTCCTCAAGACCCAGGGGCACGGCCGGTTAGGGACCAGGTCTCCCGGGACCGTCCTGGGAGGTGGAGGATGGAGGGATGGCAGGGATGGGATCGGAGGAGGGGGAGAAGCAGGGGAAGGACCAACCACTGGCGGATAAACTCCCGCGGAAAAGCGGGTGAGGACCGCCACGGGAGAGGGAGGGGTGCGCGCCGCGCGGGATGCGGCGCAGAGGCCAGGTGCATCTCCAGTTGCCGGGAGACGTGGGAAGAGGGGACACGGTGGTCCGGGACATGTGGGTTCCTAGTGGTGGGAGACCCATGGGGGCCCATCCTGAGCCTCTGTACACCGCCTTTATCACAGGTCAACTCCTGGAGTGGCTCCATCGAGATCGGGGTGACCGCACTGGACCCCAGCGTGCTGGACTTCCCGAGCAGCGCCACGGGGCTGAAGGGGGGCTCATGGGTCGTGTCAGGCTGCTCCGTGCTGAGGGATGGGCGTTCTGTGCTGGAGGAGTACGGGCAGGACCTGGACCAGCTTGGGGAAGGGGACCGTGTGGGCGTGGAGCGCACAGCTGCCGGGGAGCTGCGGCTGTGGGTGAACGGGCGGGATTGCGGAGTGGCCGCCACGGGCCTTCCCACCCGAGTCTGGGCCGTCGTGGACCTTTACGGCAAGTG
The DNA here is from genome assembly GCA_003697995.1 of Taxidea taxus jeffersonii. Taxonomy (NCBI): domain Eukaryota; kingdom Metazoa; phylum Chordata; class Mammalia; order Carnivora; family Mustelidae; genus Taxidea; species Taxidea taxus. The sequence continues at coordinate 71,366 of ML104798.1, forward strand.
CACCCAGGTCACCGTGCTGCCCCCTGAGCCAGGTTTCAGCCCCCCTACTCCCATCCCCACACCTCCCCTCGAGCCCTCCGCGCCCCTCGAAGATTCCGCCTTGACCGAGCAGGGGACCTCCGGGGATGAAGGTGAGAACGTGGGGCAGTGGTGCAGGGGTGGGGCAGAGAGAGTGGAAAGGGAAAGGGAAAGGACAACAGACAAGGGACGGAAAGACAAAGTGAGAAACGAGGCTGGGTGTGCGCAGGGTCACTCAGACTATACCCCCCGCCCAGTCTGTTGAAGGGGAAGGCAGGGGCTAGAGGAGGGGGGTCTCCTGGCTGTGGGCCCTGCAGCAGGGGCTGAACCCTTATTCCCCTCCCATCCCGCCTGGTCCCCAGCCTTCATGGTGTCCCCAGCGCAGGCCCGGCCGGAGACGTTTCCTAACAGCCTTGAGTCGCATAATGGTGAGGGCTTCTGGGAGGCTTCGGGAAGGGGAGCGGGAAGTGAGGTGGACGAGGCAGGGGAGGGGCCTCAGGACAAGGCTAGGGGGAGAGTGGCGAGCCTGAGGAGGTAGCGCCTCATTCCAGCTTCCCCCCCCATCCCACTGCCGTAGACTTTGCCAGCATGGAGCTTTCCGAGGTGGTGGGCACCGCCATCCTGTCTGCCTACAACGGGGGGCTCCTAAATGTGAACCTGAGCTCCCCGCCCGCAGGGGAAGGACTGGGGTCTGGCGGTGCCGCCACCTCGCCCGTCCTCACTTCCAACGATGCCCTGCTCTTTCACGAGAAGTGCGGGACGCTCATCAAACTCAGCAACAACAATAAGACCGCCGAGCGCCGCCGGCCCCTGGATGAATTCAACAACGGGGTGGTCATGACCAACCGTCCCCTCCGGGACAACGAGATGTTTGAGGTGTGTGAGCTCCCGGGCGCTGTCTGGCACCCCGCCCTCTGAGACCCAAAGACGGGCTCGATCTTAACAAGTGGGGGCGGGGGGCAGAGAACAGCCGAGGGCCGAGGGTCCTTTCTCGGTATTTACCCGCCGCGTCTCCCCCCTCCTGCTGTCACTCCCCCCCAAGATCCGCATCGACAAGCTGGTAGACAAGTGGTCGGGCTCCATTGAGATCGGTGTCACCACCCACAACCCCAACAACCTGGAGTACCCGGCCACCATGACCAACCTGCAGTCAGGTACCAGCCCCCAGCAGGGCGGAGGCCCCTTCCTCGGGCGAGGGCCGTGGTGCTCTAGCCGGGCTGTCCCCACTTCCCCTAGGCACCATCATGATGAGCGGCTGCGGCATCCTGACCAATGGCAAGGGCACTCGCCGCGAGTACTGTGAGTTCAGTCTGGACGAGCTGCAGGTGAGCGCAGCAGGGCGCAGCGTGGGGGCCCCTCTCCAGGGCTGCCCCACCCCCCGCTTCCCTGCCCAGGCCCCATGGCCTCTGCTGCAGCCTAGAGTGAGGCCTCTGTCCTCTCGCCTGAAGTTTCTTTCTGAGAACGTAGGCTTGTCCGATAGTTAGACTTGCAGATCTGGGGAGTCAGGGGTCACTCTCTCACCGTGTGGCTGTGGGGCAGTGACCCAAGGTGAGAAGCTCAAGCGTTGTCTCCCGTAGGGGCTATTTGTTTTGTCCTTTTTTTTTTTCTTTTAATGTCTCAGCTGAGCTCATTAGCATTTTGTAAACTGCTTGGAGAGGTGGGTGAGATGATGTTTATAAGGTGGCTTCCGGTGGGGAGCATTCCGGGGCTCGGGACTCCAGCATCTTTGCAGCCGTTCCCCTGTGGCCTGGGCGGGAGGACAGGTCTGAGCCTGAAGGGGGAATGGATTCGAGACTGTTGTTTTTCTGCTCTGGCTAGGAAGGTGACCACATTGGCCTCACGAGGAAGTCCAACTCTGCCCTACACTTCTTCATTAATGGCATCGACCAGGGTGAGGGGACGCCCAGAGCGGGCCGCCGGGCCCCGGCTTTCGGGGGCAGGGGCTCCGGATCTCCTCGTTCTGCCTCTCTTTGATGCTGGTTCCCCCACCTTCCCCCCACCCAGGCGTGGCTACCCCACTGACGCCCCCCGTGGTGTATGGTGTGGTGGACTTGTACGGGATGGCCGTGAAGGTGACCATCGTCCATAATAACAACCACAGCGACCGCCTGCGCCGAAACAATGCCATCCTGCGGGCGCTCTCTCCGGAGGGGGCCCTCCGCCGCGCCGCCCCCGCCGCCCAGGCTGAGCCCGAGCGCCTGCTTTTCCACCCCAACTGCGGGCAGAAGGCAGCTATCACCCACGAGGGACGCACTGCCCTGAGGCCCCAGTATGGCCCATGGGGTGGGGAGAAGCCTGCAGAAGGGGCTCTGATGGGATTGGGGAGCGGGGAGTGGAGAAGTAGGAGGCAGAGGGATTCTGACCTGGGGAGCTCCGGACCGGAGAGTGGGGAGCCTCGCAGAGAGTGGAGTTTCTCTGGTTGACTTGGAGCAGTGGGCGTCAGGCAGGCATCGTTGGGCTAAGCTTGGGCGTGCTCGGAGCGCGGGTTCACACCTGGGTCCCCGTTCGCTGTCCTCAGTGCCACCGATGACTTCAACCATGGCGTGGTGCTGAGCAGTCGGGCCCTGCGGGATGGAGAGGTGTTCCAGGTGCGCATCGACAAGATGGTGGACAAGTGGGCCGGCTCCATTGAGATTGGGGTCACCACCCACAACCCTGCCTACCTCCAGCTGCCCTCCACCATGACTAACCTGCGCTCCGGTGAGCTCCCAGGCAGGGCAGGGCCAGGAGAGGGTCCCGGGGAGGGAGCTGCCCCCAGAGCCCTGACGCTGGGTCACCAGCTGGGTCTTCCGTGATCCCGCTGGTGACGACTGCTTCAGGGGCTGAGCACCACCACGTGGACTGGACCCGTGGGTTGCAGGGATGTGCAGTTTTCTTGCCCGGCCCTGGGAAGAAAGCTGACCGTCACGGAGGGCAGGCTGGGCCAGCGGCCTTGGGGAGGGACATGGGGACTGCTGTGCAGTGGAGCGAGCCCTTGTTTTCGCTCATGTCCTCTGCCACTCCCTGTCCCCCTAGGGACGTGGATGATGACCGGGAACGGGGTGATGCACAACGGGACGACCATCTTAGATGAATACGGGCACAACCTGGACCGCCTCAAGGTGGGAGAGTGGGGCCACCGCCGGGGTGCGGCGAGCAGGGAGTGGGGAAGGCGGGGCTGCCGTCGGACCAGCCCCCCCCCCGGAACTCTGCCTGACTCCTCACTCCAGCCCCCCTTCTCCCAAGGCAGGGGACACGGTGGGCGTGGTACGGCGGGAGGACGGGACTCTGCACTTCTTTGTCAACGGGATGACTCAGGGCCCTGCGGCCTGGAACGTGCCCCCGGGCGTCTACGCTGTCGTGGACCTGTACGGCCAGGCGGCCCAGGCCACCATTGTGGACGACGTGGGTGAGGGCCGGGGCGGGGGCCAGGGCGGGGGGTGGCCTCAGGGGGCCTCGGAGACCACTGCAGGATCACACGCGCCGTCCCCTCTCCCAGAAGTGCCCCCCGTGCCTGAGCCGCTCCCCGAGGGGAACAACCAGGCGTCCCCCAGCTCCCCGTCGTCAGGCGCCGGGGGCTCCGACCTGCGCTTCCATCAGCTGCACGGGAGTAACGCCGTCATCACCAACGGGGGCCGCACGGCGCTCCGCCATAACTGCCGCAGCGAGTTCAACGACGCCATCGTCATCTCCAACCGGTCAGTGTCGGCGCTGGCTCGGCCCCTGCCTCCCGCTGCCCGGCCTCGGCCACCACGCAGGGCCTGTCTGATGGCCACCGTGTCCCCGGCAGGGCCCTGCGGGACGGAGAGCTGTTTGAGATTGTCATTCAGAAGATGGTGGACCGCTGGTCAGGCTCCATTGAGGCTGGTGAGGGGCGCGCGCGTGGGCCGGAGCGGTGCGGGCTGCCTGTTGCCGGGAGCTTGGCTCTGAACCCCGCTGGCCTCCTAGGGGTGACTGCTATTCGGCCGGAGGACCTCGAGTTCCCCAATACTATGACGGACATCGACTATGACACCTGGATGCTGAGGTTCGGCTCCCTGGCTCGGGGGTGGCCGGGCAGGCTGGGTGGCGCCGGCGAGGACATGGGAGTCCAGGCGTGGGGCCTGCGGTGGCCGCAGATGAGGACATGCCTGCAAGGGTGGCTGCCCCTGCCCTTTGCCGCTGGCTGGCCCTCCTGTCTCCGAACGCCCTGGGGAATCCCGGAGGGCTGGGACACCGGACCGGGTCTCCGACCCCAGGCTGAGATCCCAGTCCGAGTGCCCGAGTGGGTGCTCAGCGGCCTGTGCGTGTTGCCCCGCAGCGGCACGGCCATCATGCAGGACGGGAACACCATGCGCAACAACTATGGCTGTGACTTGGATGCGCTGGGCACGGGCGCGCGCATTGGCATGATGCGCACGGCCAAGGGCGACCTGCACTACTTTATCAACGGCCAGGACCAGGGCGCCGCCTGCTCAGGCTTGCCCCCGGGTAAAGGTGACTGCTCGGTGGCGCTCGGCCTGCCAGCCTCCTGCCGGCCCCGCCCGGCCATCCAGCCCCTGACCCCTTCCTCCTCCACCCAGACGTGTACGCGGTGGTGGATCTCTATGGCCAGTGTGTCCAGGTGTCCATCACCAACGCCACCGGCCCCATGGACAACAGCCTGGCGACCAGCAACACCGCCACCGAGAAGTCCTTCCCCCTGCACTCCCCAGGTTCAGCTGGCGGGGAGGGCAGGCGGGTGGGCTGTGCTTCCCAACGGGGGTGGGGGTGGGGCGGCCGGCAGCTGCAGACAGGGCAGGGACCGAGCAGGGTGGGACGCCCCCAGGAAGGGGGTAGGGGGTTCTGGCTGGAGCGTGGACTGGGCACCCCCCGCCCTCCACCCAACCATGGGGCCCCATCTGCCTTGGGAACGGGTCTCCCTGCAGGGAGAGGCATCCAAGAAGCGACGGCCAAGGGGGCCTTTAGGGCAACGTCCTGTTTCACCTGAAAGCTCTGCACCCCGTCCTTTCTGGAGCCTGCGGCCCCCATGCTGCCCCTCCCGGGGGTCCCGTCTCTCCTCAGTGGCCGGCGTGACTCACCGCTTCCACAGCTCTTGTGGCAAGAACGTCACTCTGGAGGAGGACGGCACGAGGGCGGTGCGCGCGGCGGGCTACGCTCACGGGCTCGTCTTCAGCACCAAGGAGCTCAAGACGGAGGAGGTCTTCGAGGTGGGCGGTGGGCCCTCTGCCGCGGGGCCAGGCTGCCGCTGCCCGTCCCCGCGCCCGTGGCAGCCGCGCGCTCTCTGTCCGCCAGGTGCAGGTGGAGGAGCTGGACGGGAAGTGGGCGGGCTCGCTCCGGCTGGGGCTGACCACACTGGCGCCCGCGGAGATGGGGCCCGGCGCGGCCGGCGGCGCAGGTCTTCCCCCCTCCCTGCCTGAGCTCCGGACAAAGACCACCTGGATGGTGACCAGCTGTGAAGTGAGGCGCGACGGGCAGCTCCAGAGGATGAACTACGGCCGGAACCTCGAGAGGCTGGGGGTGAGGCAAGCGGCTCCCGGGCGGGGCGGGCAGTGGGGGGGGGGGGGCTGAGCCTCGGGGCCCATCCGCTCTGGGTCCCAGGTGGGGAGCCGCGTGGGCATCCGCCGCGGCGCCGACGACACGATGCACATCCTGGTGGACGGAGAGGACATGGGGCCCGCGGCCACCGGCATCGCCAAGGTCGGTCCGAGCTGTCCTTGGGTTTGTGGAGCGGGTTGGGGGCCTCCCACGGGGCCTGACTCCTGTGTCGCGTGCGCGTCCCCAGAACGTGTGGGCCGTGCTGGATCTCTACGGGCCGGTGCGCAGCGTGTCTGTCGTCAGCTCCACGAGGCTGGAGGAACCAGAGGGCACCCAGCCGCCTTCTCCCAGCTCGGACACTGGCAGCGAGGGCGAGGAAGATGACGACGGGGAGGAGCACGGCCTGCGGGTGAGAGACCGCGGCAGGGCACGGGGGGCCAGGGGACACCAGGGTGCTCTGGGATTCTCCGATTCTGCCCCTGTGGGCAGAGGCCTAGATGCAAGCCCTGTGTAAATGCCGGGGGGGTTGGCTCGGGCCTGGCATGGGCGGCCCCGGCAGCGCCGTCTCTCCTCCGCACCAGGGCCAGAATCAAGTGGCCGTTATGCCCATGGCCCTCGAGTTCCTGGAAAACCACGGGAAGAACATTCTCCTGTCCAATGGGAACCGCACGGCCACGCGGGTGGCCAGCTACAACCAGGGCGTCGTCGTCATCGGCCAGCCCCTGGTGCCTCAGCTGCTGGTCCAGGTGGGCCCCGGCTCCTCACGCACGGCTCCTCCTGCTCGGGGTCCCTGGGGGCCAGCCGTCCTGGAGGCAACGCCCCCATTTGAGGACAGAGTGGAGGCAACCCCCCCCCGGAGGAGCTTCCGGGGCCTTGGTCCGTACCCCGCAGTGGGATTTGTAGATCGATCCTCAGGAAGCCCCCCTCCCTGTGACTGGTGAGGGGAGCAGTACGAGGGCCTGGGGAGCCCCGAGAAAGATGCGTGGCCCTGCATGTGGGTGCTGGGAGGGCCTGCCCAAGGAGGGGGCCTTTCTGCTACAGACGAAAAGGTTTAGTCAGTCTGCTGAAGGCGGCCCCTGGGGATAGGCACCCTTGCCCGGGCAACAGCACCAGGGCTGACACAGGGAAGGAAACCAGTTAATCTGCAGTTTGCAGTCCCTCCCGCCTCAGAAGGGGCAGCACCCCTCCCTGCCGGGGG
>RCUC01142609.1:0-10288 GCA_003697995.1 Taxidea taxus jeffersonii
CCAGTTGGGGGAGGAGCAGAGGGAGAGGAAGAAACACAGTCTCAAGCAGGCTCCTAGCTGAGCACGGAGCCAACAGGGGGCTTCATCTCACCACCCTGAGATCATGACCTGAGGAGAAACCAAGAGTTAGAATCTTAACAGCTTAACCAACTGAGCCACCCAGGCGCCCCTTATTTTTCATTTACCTCTACCTCCCCCAGTATCTCTGCAAGGTAGGCATCCTCACCCCTCATCCTGTTACCCATGGGAAACTGAGGCTCAGAGAGGTCACACGTTCCCAGTCACATAGCCTATGGGTGGCAGAGTCACATCCCTCTGAGGAGGTGTGAGTCAGAGTGAATTCCTCTGGGAGCTCTCGACACCCCATCCAAGGGAGCACTGACCCAGGCCTCAGGGTGCTACCAGCTCTGGGTCCTAGAACTACAGCGCAGAGCCGCTTGGGGCCTGGTGGGGAGATCATGCGAATGGGCCATCCCCATGCAGGGTAATGGGTGTGCAGAGATGGGGGCCAGGCCCTGAGGGAGCCCAGCAAAGGGAAGACCTGTGTCAGGTGGGAGACTGGAGAGGTGTCACTGGGAAACCGACACTTGAGTTTATTTCGGAGAAGAGAGAGAAGTTGAGTGGTGTCAGGAGAGAGAAGCCTTCCTGGCAGGGGAAAGCACATACACGAGGATGTGGGGCGTAAAAGCATAGAACACGGTTGGGCAGCAGAGGGAGTGGCAGATGGCTAGGGAGTCATGGGGCCCGATCACAAGAAGAATTACCTGTAAATCAAGCAGGGAGATTGTACTTATCTCCATCAAGTCCCAGGATGGCTGAGGGCAGGGAGGCGGTGTGGTCAGCTCTCAATGTAGAAAGATCCCTCTAGAAAGATCCCTGGCGGGGGTAGGGGGAGGGAACCTATATGGAGAGCATGGGGACTGACTAGAGGCAGGGAGGCCAGGGAGGAGGCTGGGGCAAGAGTCCAGAGGATAAAGCCTGAGACAGGCCAGGGCCTTGGGATAGAGGAGGAGGGATGGGCAGAGAGAAGTGGGGCAGGAGAGACGAGACTGGGGGTCTGGGGTGCTAGGAAGGGAGAAGACAGAGAGACATCACACTTACCTTGCAGGGACACCTGGGTGGCTTAGTGGGTTGGGCATCTGCCGTCAGCTCAGGTCATGATCCCAGGGTCCTGGATCGAGTCCCACATCAGGCTCTCTGCTCAGCGGGGAGTCTGCTTCTCCCTCTTCCCCTCCTCCTGCTCCTGCTCATTCTCTCTCTCTCTGACAAATAAATAAAATCTTTAAAAAAAAAAAAAAACAACTTACCTTGCAGCCTAGTGAGATGGGATCCTGAGGGATGGCCAGGGAGCTACCCGGGGTCAGTGGGTGCACAAGCCTGGCTCAGGGATGTATGTAGGAAACAGTGTCAGGTTGGTGACTGAGGACGCAGGGAAGGAGGAGAAACTAGGACCTGGGTCCTAAGAGAGAACAGCTGGGGGGGGGGGGGGGGCTGCCCCCAGATCAGGAACCTGGGAGGAGAAGGGGATGCAAGAAGGAAATGCCGGGCTTCCTTTAGGTCCACGTGAGTAAGAGAAGCTCGTGGGAGTGTGAGAGGTTTGGGGGACCTGGAGTCCTGGGTGCTGAGGAGAAAGGAGTCTGGCTTCTACTCCTGGGGGGGATGTAGAGCCAGGCCCCCCTACCCAGGGAGGGAGCCCAAGAGGAGGGCAGGCTTTAGAAGCAGGTGGGTAGGGACACCTGGGTGGCTCAGTTGGTTAAGCAGCTGCCTTCGGCTCAGGCCATGATCCCAGCGTCCTGGGATCGAGTCCCACATCGGGCTCCTTGCTTGGCAGGGAGCCTGCTTCTCCCTCTGCCTGCCACTCTGTCTGTGCTCGCTCTCTCTCTCTCTAACAAATAAATAAACAAAATCTTTAAAAAAAATAAATAGCACCTTTCTTAAAAAAAAAAAAAAAAGAAGCAGGTGGGTAATTCTTGCAGGTGTCACAGCCCAGGAGACTTAACCTCTCCTTTTCCCACAGAGACACTTGCAGGGAGAGCTAGCGCACCTTCAGGGAGGAAGGAAGGAGCGATCAATGTGGTAAGAAGCTTGTTCCTTCCAGAGTCATCCCCCTGACTTGGGGTGACACCACATTCTTGGACATTGTACAAAGACTGGAAAAGCCCTGGGGGGAGTTGCACATCATTCACTCCTTCATTCATTCATTCCCTCCCAGTGAAGTGACCCTTGGCCTTTGGACCAGTTTGAGCCACCCCCAGCCCTGCCTTCAACATCTCCTGGTCTAGAGGGAGACAGACCCTGACCCAGCCCGTTCTGGGAGGACATCTGGCACTTCGAGCCAACTGGGGGGAAGGCTTCCCGGGGACATGATGCTTAAATGGGGTCCCATAGGAGCAGTACTCATATAGGAGACTCTTAGATAAGAAGACAGTTGTCTGGCTGATGGGACAGCTCAGTCACTGGGTCACTGTCACTGAACACACCTCTCCCAAGGCCTCCAAGGAATCCTGGGATGAAGGAAACCCAGACTGGCCCAGGGAGAACACCCAGGTACTTAAGAGACAGTCAGCGACTCTGGAGTCAGACAGCCTGGGTTCAAATCCCGTGATAGGGGTGCTATAAGCATTACTGTCCAGAGCCCCAGCCCTGTGATTGTTAGGAAGCTCAGTGGCAGGCCTCTGGGGAGAGATAAAGCACTAGATGTCTGGGCCTATCCTCCTCAGGCCTGGCCTTGGGGCCTGTGGTTTCCTGTGATGCCTCTCGCTGCACCCCCCCTTCAGGCTCTCGGCTGCAACAACTAATGAGCCGCCTGCCACTGGCCTCTAATTGGACTTGTCTGAGAAAGCTGAGATTGGGCAGGAGGGGGGCTCCAGAGCTACGACCCCCCAACCTGCGTCACCGGGGAAGGGAAGGGAAAAGGGGCTGAGCAGCAGCGGGAGTGGGGGCTGGACATTTGAATTTCCCAGGAGCAGGGCAGTATGACCCACAGCTGGGGAAGCTGGCAGCGAAGGAGGTAGTGAAACCTATGGCCCCTAAAGCTGACTAGGGTGAGGGCTTGGACCTTGAGAGGCGCTGGGGGAGGAGCCACCGGGGGCCCAGGTGGCCATCCCAGGAGATGAGACAGCTGTGTGTCTGACTGGGCAGAGGCTGGGGGCTTACCAGCCAAGATGCCTGTTTGGGTCCTAGTTGAAGACACAGCTGTGTCCTGAGGGTGTCAGGGTGGTGGCAGCTGGAAGGCTGGACCCCTGGTCCCCAGTGAAGGTGGTAGCCTGTGATATGGACGTCCAGGTCTCCAAGGGGCATCTGGGTTGGGCAGCTTGAGGTCTGAGTCCCAGAGGGGTATTTCAGGGACTCGGGCAGCTGCAACCCTCAGAGGGGCAGAAGCTGAGGGCTTGCCCACCGAAGAGAAATGATTTGTGGGGGAACTTGCTCACACAGTTGGCTTCTGGAATCTTGGTCCTAAAAGAAGACCCAGTAAGACTGACACTGAAAGCGGCACAACCCCCCAGGCACAAAGTGGGAGGCGGATCTACACCTCTGCTGAGTCTCCGCTCTGAATCTCTGGTGTTTGGGAGAGTAAGAGAGCAGAAGCCTCAGCTCCCAGCTGTAGCATCAGATAGCGGAAGAGAAAACCAGTTTGATCAAAAGACCCTCTTATCCTTTTGGGGGGGTCACACACTCTTTTGAGAGTTTGTTGAAATTTCCCCTGCAAAATATGCACAACAGACCTACACCCAGCAGCTTGCTCATGGGGCTCCAGGACACCCCCAGGCCCATCCGTGATGCCTGCTCCCCATTAAGACCCCTGCTTTAAAGGCTCATCCAGCCCCAAAGTGGGCGAATGGGAGCCAGGCCGAAGCAAGATGCTTGCAGTGACTCTGTTGTCCCCACAGGTTGCCCAGAAGAGAGGAAGAGGAGGAAGCAGCGCCCCAGATCATGGTAGGCAGTCCCCAGCACCCCTTCCCAGTCCCCACCCACTCTAGGGCCTTGAGAAGGGTGACACGGTGGCAGCTCTTCCCAGCCCTCACCCACACCCCCTCTTCTCCCCAGCAGACAGAAAAATCATTTGGCTGAGAGATAACAAGGCCCTTGCTATAGCTAATGAGAGCGGACAGCGCCGTGGGGGGAGGCCTGCGGGCCAGTGGGCGGCCAGAATGTTCCCGGGGGACCCCCCCAAGCACACACAAAGGGCCGCAGCAGCTAAGCCCCAGGCCTCACAGACGTGACTACACCTCCGGAATGCGAAAATGCACACGCACATGCGCCCACGCACAGGAAGGGGCCGGCCTGCCCCAGCCAGCCCCAGAACTCCCTGGGGCACAGCGCCTGTCACAGCTCCCCCGCCTGGCACCACTCACACCAGCTGCTATGCTCCTCGAAGCCGCAGGGCTTGGCACAGGTGCCCATCCCCATTCTCAGGCAGGGGAAGGGAGGGAAGCTCAGGGAGGAGAGGCAGGGAGCCCGGGGTAGGAATTCCTCAGGGTAGGAATATGAGAGCCCGAATGTGTGCCAGGCATCTGGGCCCCTTGGGTCCAAACCCTCCAAGATGGTCTCTCTGAGCAGCCTGACCCCAAAGCCTACCTCCCCCTTCCCCCCACGGAGATTGGACCCCACCTCAGCTGACTTTCCTCACAGCTGACTTGATGGATGATCTCTCCCCATTTGTTGGCAGCAGAGCTGGGAACCCAACCCTGCGGGGTATCACACTGCACTCCACCCCCTTCCATGTGGTCACTTCTGTCCAGTGGCTTGAACCAAGGGCCTCTCCCAATCCAGGACCCAGTCTCAAGTTTGTTTCCTTTGTCCCTCCAGGCCAATCTCCCCAGCCCTCTGGGGGACCCTCATCCTGGAGATGTTCTGGGAAGCCCTCCTGAGAGGTAACAGGACCCACCCGGACTGGAAGGGGCCTGGAGGCGGAGGAAAAGGTCAGCGTGATTGCCTCGCCCTCCTTTCTGTTCAGCAGCCCGACCGAGCCCGAGCCGCAGCAAGCGCTGGTGCCTGTGCCCAGAGAGCTGGTCCCAGTCAGGAGGCCAGGCTGGGGCCAGCTCTGCCTGCCCCCCCTGCAGCCTGAGCTACTCAGGTGCGTCCCAAAGCATCTCCAGGAGGATGGCCGGCACACGCTAGGGCACTACCCCCTGCTGAGACAGTCCCAGCAGCCCCCCGCCCTGGGGCCCTCCCTGAGCACTGGACTGCCTCCCACCAGGATCACTCGGCCCCCGCTGATCCCGGCCCCCATCCTGGGCCTGCTGCTGCTGCTGCTGCTGTCCGTCCTGCTGCTGGGCCAGTCCCCGCCGCCCACCTGGCCCCACCTCCAGCTCTGCTACCTCCAGCCTCCCCCAGTGTGAGCCGCTCAGAGCAAGGTCTAGTCAGAGAATTCCCTGGGGAATCCTACTGTTATTACCATTGTTGTGCCATTAGCTGGGAGGGCTCAGGTTTGGGGACCCTAGATACAGTGCTCCAGGATCCGCACCCCTGTATTGGGTTTTTATGTGAAGTCTTTTGTTTTTTTAACACTGGTGACTACACTTCTGAACAATAGCAGAACACACCCAACAATGGGTTAAATACTAGGGGTTTATCTTCCTCCTAAAACGAGTCTGGAGGAGGGCAGCTATGAGCCCAGAGCTCAGAGTCTCCACAGCTTGGGGGATGAGGGAGCTATGATTCTCTGTGATCCTCTCGGCCCTTCCCTCTTACTCAGGAGATGGCAGGTGTGGCTTCATACATCGCATCTGTCGGAAGAAGGGGACTTGTCCCTTCCTTTTTTTATAAAAAAAAAAAAAAAAGCCGTGGCCTTCCCAGAGCCAGCAGCAGACCTGTGTTCATGTCTCATTGGCCAGAAGTGTTTGTTAGGACCACTCCTAGCTGCAAGAGAGGCTGGGAGACTGAGCTCCTCTCCCCTCTCCTGGCAGAAAGAGGGAGAGAGACACATGGGCCTGGCACACATCACAGATGTCCCCTGCAGGGCAAACAGCCAGCAGGAAATGGACCAGTGTCCCACTAGCTTACTCATCACTTACTGCTCATCCATGTGCTGCGATTGGACCTTAGAAGATAAAGCTGTGGGGGTGTCTGGGTGGCTCAGTCCATTAAGTGTCTGACTTGGGCTCAGGTCATGATCTTGGGGTCCTGGAATGGAGCTCTGCAAGGTCTCCCCACGCAGGAGGGAGTCTGCTTGTCCTCTGCCCCTCCCCCACTCATGCTTGTGCTCTCTCTCTCTCTCTCTCTCTCTCAAATAAAATCTTTCAAAAACTCATTAAATTATTTGTTAAAGAAAGGAAGATAAAGCTGTAGGAAAACAGGCCCTCCAATGCCAGGCTGAAGAGCGCTGGTTTTCTCCTGAGGATAATGGGAGATTTCAGACATTTTATTGCTTGTTGGGTTTTTTTTTCCGTTATTTATGCTTTAACTGAGACATAACTTGCATACAGATAAATGGACATGCTTGCTTCAGCAGGGCATACACTAAAAATGGAACCGTATAATAAAAGCTTAAAAAATAAATAAAAATGGAACCATACAGATAAATGGACAAATCTTAAGTATCAGGTACATGAGTTTTTACATATGCAAATACCCACAAAACTGAAACCCAGGTCAAGATATGAACAATTTCAGCACCACAGAGGGTTCCTTGGAGAGTTTTGAGCAGGGGAGGGTCAGAGTCACACATATTTAAAAGCAGATAGTGGGGGTGCCTGGGTGGCTCAGTGGGTTGAGCCTCTGCCTTCGGCTTAGCTCATGATCTCATGATCTCAGGGTCCTGGGATGGAGCCCTGCATGGGGCTCTCTGCTCAGCGGGGAGCCTGCTTCCCCCTCTCTTTCTGCCTGCCTCTCTGCCTACTTGTGATCTCTTTCTCTCTGTCAAATAAAATATTTAAAAAAAATAAAGGCAGATAGTGATAGAGGTAGGTGTAGGTTCCATGGGAACCCAGAAAATGCACTTAACTCGTCCTGGAAGGATAGAGATATTGTCCCCATTAGGTAACATCTGTGTGCAGTCTTGAAATGTGAGTGAAGTTTGTTACATTGAGTAGGGACCAAAGGAGAGTGTCATGGGCAGAGAGAATAGTGTATGTGTGGAGACCAGGTGGTTGGAAAGCACCTCTGTGGGGAGAGAGCCATAGAAACCACCATGCTGCTGGGATTAAAAAAAAGAAAAGAGGAGGACGGGGCAAGGAGGATTGGGAAGAGAGCTTCTGAGCCTGCATGGGGGATGAATATGAAAGGAGGCAGGAGGTGGGGAGAAGGCTGGGGCTTGGTCCATGTGGGAGAGGATGAGGCCTGAGCTGAGCTGGGCACGTGGATGGGAAGAAGAGGAAGGACAGAAAGAGGCAGGGCAGGAAGGAGAGAGCCAGAGACTGATGGCTGTGAACGAGGATGATGGAAGGGGCAAGGACAGCGCGTGGATCTGACTGGTTCCAAAATGGGAACTCATGAGAAGGAGTGGGTTTGGGGGAACACCAAGCTCATATGGGATGGGGTGAATGTCAGTGTTCCAATAAGTGGCCAGAGCCCTGAGGCTTGAGCCCACAGTCTGGAGATGGCGTTCTGCCTGCTGGGAATTGCTGAAATTTCCTGGGGAGAGGTGAGTAGAGGGGGGAGGGAAGGGCTTCCAGACACCATTTTATGAAAAACCTCAAACATACAGAAGACATCCAGCGAGGAAATATGGGAGGAGTTCAGGCAAAGACCCCGCTACCGGGCCCTCCAGCCAAAAGCCAATGAAGCTCCTCACGGGGTTGTTGTGGGGCTGGCTCAACGAGCCAATAGGAGTGCAATATTTAGACGGGGGCCTGGCATATGGTAACTGCTCCTAACTTTACTCCCATTTCTCCATGAGAGTAATGGCAGGGTCTAGACCAGAAGTCACAGATCTGCGTTCCGGTTACCCTTTTGTCCTTTACTGGCCCCGGCAACTTGGGGAAATTACTCTTGACTTTAAAAGTCTTACTTACGAAACTTGGCCAAATCCAGATGGTGTTGAGGAATACAACTATTCCTTCATTGTTCAGTATTTCTGAGTGAGAGAAGCAGGCCCACCCCTACAGCCTAAGGGCCAATTAGGGCGCAGTCCGCCTCCCAGACAGACAACCCAAGCGACGGCTTGCCACTCACACGGCGCCAGCCCCGCCCCCTTCCCGCGAGCCCACGCGCCCGGCCCCGCCCTCTTCTCTAGGCGAATCAGCGCGCGATCCGCACCAGCCGCGCCCAGGGCGCGCTCTTTGGAGCCCTCTGCGTACCCCTCGGAGCAGTTGCCATGTCACCACTGAGCTTTGGGACTGAAGGGCTGGCGGGAGCAGCCAGGGAGAAAGACAGAGATAGAAACGGAGACGGATCCTGATTGGCTGCTGCTTCGCTTCACCTGCGCCTCAGCCCTGTGCCTCCGGGAGCCTGACGCCTGGTCCCCTCTGTCCTCTCCTCCCGCCCCAGCGGTCTCCTGGGACGGGCGCGGTCAGAAAACCCTGAACAAACTTCTGGAGGCTGCTACTAAAGGGGCAGAAACCCTTTTCTAACAAACGCGTTTTGCTTCGCGGGCGCCGGGTTGAAGTTGTCTCATGGTGTATGTCGGTTAATCCTCAGATGAGGGGGGAAAAGGCTCAGAGGTTAAGCAGCCCTTCCCAATACCACACAGCGAGGTCTGGGGGAACCTGGTCTTGAATGGCAGGTACATCTCGCCCCTGAGGCAACCCCCGCCCCATCTTTCCAGTGCGCCCAGGGCGAAGTCGGGGAGTGAGGAGAGAGCGGAAAAGGCGAAATTCGGAGAACATCAGAGCTGGAAGAGGGAGAGAGGGAAACGACAGAAGAAAGAAAAGATCTGAGGGAATCAGACAGAGAAAAAAAAAGAAAGCGATTAGGAATAGAAGGAAGAGTTTAAGAGGCAGAAAGAAGAGTAGAGAGAGGAGGCAGAGGATTGGGAAGCTGGGAGGGTGAAGAGAGACAGAAGTGCAGAGACTCAGAGAGATGGCGAACAGAGACACCCAGAGAGGGACAGAGACCTAGAGAAGGGGGCTGGGACTCAGGGAAACCAGAGACCTGGTAGGTTGCAGGGAACAAGAGAAGGGGAAAGAAACCCAGAGAGGAGGACGGAGAACCCGCAAGTGAGGTGGGAGCAGAGACGCGCGTGGGGAGGGGACAGAAGCGCCGAGCGAGAGGAGGGGACAGAGCTGGAGCATGGAGGGAGGCCAGAGGAGAAAGGCAGACAGAACAGGAGGGGGGAGGGAAAGACGACTGGGGGAGGGGGAGGTGGGAAGAAAAGAGAGAGAGGACGGAGGGGATGAGATACGCCGAAGGAGCGACGCAAGCCCCGCCCGCGTATCCCGCACACACACCCCGGGCGCAGGAAGGAGACGCAGACCAGAGCGCACTGCGGGATCTTTATTCAAGTGGGGCGGGCGCGGCGCTCAGGGCGCATCCAGCACCAGCAGCTTCTGCATGTACGAGTTCAGCCAGTGGCGGCGCTCGAGGGCGGCCAGCAGCCGCGCGCGCTCCCGGAAGGCCGCGTCGTCCGCCAGCGCCAGGCTCCGCCGCGACAGCTGGGTGGCGGTTCCCGCCCAGGCCCGGCCGGGGGAACGGAGGCTGCGAGGAGACCAAAAGAGCCGGTTACTGCGGGTCCCGGACCCCCGCCCGCCGCCACCTGTACCCCCCCGCGGTCTAATTCGAAGCCCTGTCGCTGCACTGTCTGTGGAGTGGCTCGGCGTCTGTCCTCTGTCCCCCTGCCTCCCTCCGTACGGGTCTCTTGTCTATTCACCGGGCTCGAAGCTCCCTGAGTACAGAGACGGAGTCGATGCCTGTGTCCACCCCCAGAGCTCAGCGCCCGGCCCGATGCACACTAAGAACCCAGTAAACTTCGCTCAAGGAACGAATCGCTGCTGCTTCGGCTCCTCTCAAATCTCTCAACGCTTTTCTCAGAATCTTCTTGTACCTCTTCCTCGCGCTGATTCCCTGTCCACACTCCACCTCTCCCCACCCCTGGTCTCCAACCTCCCCTGCTCTGTGTCCCTTTCTCCTTGGGTCTGGTCCCACCTGTCTGAATCCCCGCCCCTCCCTGGGTGCCCCCGGCGCCGCGCGTACCTGAGGACCCCGGCTGGGGGCAGGGCGACTCCTGAGGCTGTGCGGTCGCCCCAGGGCACAAGCAGCAGGAGCAGCAACAGCAGCAGCCGCACCCGGGGGCTCCTGGACACCTGGCGGGTCTCCATCACCTGTGGAGAGACAGGGAAGAGCTCAGGGAGGCCCACATCCTGGCCCAGAACCCCAGATCCCACCACCCACCCACCTCCTGCGCGCGTTT
>ML104799.1:0-32448 GCA_003697995.1 Taxidea taxus jeffersonii
CCGCCCGTGCGTCCGCCGCGCCGCCTCGCAGTGGTCCGCCCTCGCTCCCGGCGCCAGCGCGGTCCGGTGAGTGCGGGGCCGGGGCGCGGGCGGGCGGGCCGCCTCCGGGCGCCGGGGTTTGGCAGGGCCGCGGCCGGCGGGCGGAGGGCCGAGCGGCGCCGAGCGGCCGGCCCGGGCGGCGGATGCGGCGGAGACGGGCCCCTCCCCGCGCGGCTCAGGAGGCCGAGGACGTGGGAGGCCGAGGGAGGGGCGCGGGCGGACGCGGGTGTGGGAGCCCGGCGGCCCCGGGGAGGCCGGGGACGCGGACGGCGAGGGGGCGGGTTCGGGAGGCCGGCCTGAGGGGAGGCCGGCGCCGGAGAAGGCCCGGGGGGCTCGGGGCGTCGGAGAGGCGGGGGCTCGAGGCCGGGGCGCGCGGGAGGCCGGGGCTTGGGGGGGCAGCCGCCGCCTCGGGAGCGGGCCGGTCGCCTCAAAAACAAAAGGGGGAGAGAGGGAGGAGGAGGAGGAGGAGGAGGAGGGAAAGCCGCGGGGACCGCCCGGACCCGGGACGCGGACTCACTGGCCCTCGGGCAGGGGAGGGCGGGCCTCGAACCCGGGGCCGGGCCGCGCGCTTCCCCGCTGCCGGCGCTCAGCTCCTGGGCCCGGGGCCGTCCGGCGGCCGCCGCGGGGGCCTGCGGGGTTCATTGTGCCTCCAAGTTTCCGCTCGTGCCGACCAGCGCCGGGCCCCGCTGTCCACTGTCCCGGGGTCCTTTCTTCCTCGGGGAGGGTGTGCGCGCGTGTGCGCGTGTGTGTGCGTGCGTGTGCAGGCCCTCGCGTACTGCTCTGGGGCAAGAAGACATCTTCCTGCGGCGTGTCAGCGCTGTGTCCTTCTGGCACGGCCGGCCTGCAGCTGGGGTCCGGCCCTGAGGCCGGGATAATAGGGCAGTGTAGTGGCCGGCACCGGGGACGGGCGCCCTCGCTGCAGGCGCGTGAGATTTAGGGGTCCGCAGGTCAGACGACCCGCGCCGGGGTCTTATCTGGAACGTAGACGTCGTCCTGGTGGGGGAGATGGGCCGTTACTGCTCGAGATGAAGTGCAGAGCCCCCTCCGTAAGTGGTTTGTGACACGGGCAGGGAGGGGTCTGAGCGCTGGGCAGGTGTGTGTCTCTGGGCAGCGGGGCCGCGGCCCAGAGATTGGAAGGTGCATTAGGGGTCAGCATTCACCTTGCTCTTGTTGGGGTACAGTGCAGGTAGTTTTTTCATGCCGCTGCCCTTGGGAGATCGTTTTTAACATCCTGCCATATTTATACCCACGAAACTTTTAAAGTTTGTGTTCCGGTGTCTTTTTTTTTTTTTTTTAAGATTTTATTTATTTATTTGACAGCGAGAGAGAGATCTCGAGTAGGCAGAGAGGCAGACAGAGAGAGAAGGGGGGAGACAGGCTCCCCGCTGATCAGAGAGCTCCATCCCAGGACCCTGAGATCACGACCTGAGCCGAAGGCAGAGGCTTAACCCACTGAGCCACCCAGGCGCCCTGTTCCAGTGTCTTCATGGGTACATGGTTTTATATGTGGCTGCCCTGGGAGGGGAGGAACTAACCTGGCCTACCACTAGCGTCTTGAATACTTCACTGTACTAAATGCCATAGAAGCGGCAAGATCAATTATTCCTAATTCTCTGAGTCGTATCTTTCCAGTGATTCTTAAAAATCCAATTTAGTAGTGAAAACTGGGAAGAGATTGTTTAAAATTCCTTGCTTTTGTTTAAAGGGTCCCATAATCCACCCGACACTTGAGTATATGCACTCACCAGAAGGACCTGCACGTTGTTCAGAGGCGCTGACGCATCAGGAAGCAAGTCCTTGCAGGAATAAAGCATTGAACGCGAAACCTAGTATTTAAGGTTGGGGTGGTCTGCTGAAGTCGAGTTGTGTTAGATTAGGAGTGAAGGTCCATGAGGGCGATGGTGTGGGGGTGTCTGGGGAGACCAGAAGTTAGGAGCTGCAGTGAGGATCATTAAAACAGTTCTAACATCATTATTTTAGTGCTCCACGCTCATGGCTGGAAATGACAGAACTTGATGTCCCAATTCTTAAAGTTGGGTTCTTCAGCAAATCACAGAACTTTTCTCACTAGGAAGTTGGAGAAGTTGTCTAAATAACAGAATTGTATTGTTAAAGGTATCCCCTTTTGGGGCTCCTGGGTGGCTCAGAGGGTTAAGCCGCTGCCTTAGGTCGTGATCAGGTCGTGATCAGGTCGTGATTTCAGGGTCCTGGGATCGAGCCCTGCATCAGGCTCTCAGCTCAGCAGGGAGCCTGCCTCCATCTCTCTCTGCCTGCCTCTCTGCCTACTTGTGATCTCGCTCTCTCCCTGTCAAATAAATATATAAAATCTTAAAAAAAAAAAAAAAGTATCCCCTTTAAAAAAAAATACTGATTAGTTCCCGCAGAAAAAATTACAGTATATTCTGTGTACTGTATACACACTATAGTATAGTAGAGAATAGTTTTGAAAATTACTGTTCTTTATTGGATGTTAGTTTTGAGTTACAGAAGTAAGATCTTAGTTCATTTCTCTATAAAGATTTTATGGGAAACTGTTTTTCTATATTTTTAAGTGTCTTAGTTTTGAGAAAATAATTGTCTTAAGGGTGACATAACAAAAGATGAGATTCAAAGTCTTAATATGTAAATCTTTAACTTTCAAAATTGAACATTGTCAGTTTAGATAGTTTTCAGCTAAAATCTTGTTTTAAATTTCAATATAATTAAAAGTTAAATTACCTTTATCATTTGTGAAATGAATTTCTTTTGGCTTGTAAATGAGTAAAGTTTAGTTTCTGTAGTAGGCTCTTTTGCCTTAAAGCTCTAGCTTAAGAACTTATTTTCATTACTGTATCTCCTTACTAAAAATAAAAATCTCAGGACGCCTGGGTGGCTCAGTTGGTTAAGCGGCTGCCTTCGGCTGAGGTCATGATCCCAGCGTCCTGGGATCGAGTCCCACATCGGGCTCCTTGCTCGGCAGGGAGCCTGCTTCTCCCTCTGCCTCTGCCTGCCGCTCTGTCTGCCTGTGCTCGTTCTCTCTCTCTCTAACAAATAAATAAAATCTTTAGAAAAATAAAAATAAAAATCTCAAGTAATTAGCAAAATACTACTGTGGGGGTCTTTGAGAGTTGTTACTGATGCCTATATAAGTTCTTTAAAATGCACATTTTACAAACTTGGGCTAAGTAAATGACCTTATTTGAGTCAGTAGTAATAAATTCCAGGAAGTTTGTGGATGCAGTAAGCATTCCAATATGAAATCGCATCTGTGTTCTTAGAACAAGCCTCGGTGGAAAAGGATGAGAGTGTTTCCGGCTCCTGTTTGGGCATACCTGTGTTCCCCTGCCTCAGCCAGCTACATTAGGAAGTTGATTTTTACGTCTCTTTTGAAAACCACGTTTAGTAGTGGATTATTTGAACCGTTGATGCCTTTTCTCTCTATTAAGATTTTGGCAAGGTTGGGACGCCTGGGTGGCTCAGTTGATTAAGCGGCTGCCTTCGGCTCCGGTCGTGATCCCAGCGTCCTGGGATCGAGTCCCACATCGGGCTCCTTGCTTGCTGGGGAGCCTGCTTCTCCCTCTGCCTCTGCCTGCCTCTCTGTCTGCCTGTGCTCGCTCGCTCTCTGAAAAATAAAAAAAATAAATAAATCTTTAAAAAAAAAAAAAAAAGATTTTGGCAAGGCTTTTTTTTTTCCTTCATTTCATGACTACCAAATGGCAACCTAGTGTAGGAGAAATGAAATTCCTATCTACCACTTTCTGCCATTAATTTCTAGGAATTGTGCCAAATCTTACCATTCAGAACTAGATAAATAAATGTGTTTCTGATAATAAAGTAGCAGAAGAACCCCCTCTCTTCCTGTCTCTAGCAGCTGTTTTGGTGTCTTTGCTAGGCTGTGTCGTGCAGATACAATTCAGATAGGCAGATCTTTCAGGATAGATGGGACTTTTAGCAAATGATGTTAATTATGGTCTGACTTGCCTGAACACAAATGAAGTGGTTTTTAGAGGAACGTGTGACGTAGATGCTCTCGCATGAGCAGCGCCGTCGCCACTTTTTAGCAGTTGGACGCCTCCAAGGAGGAATCTAGTAGCAGCACCTCAGACTTTCCTTATTTGCCAGGACCCGAAGCTGTTTCCTTGCGAACTTCGTATTTAAAGTAATCCTGCCTAGATCTTCCTCGTGTGCATCGCTACTTACTGTAAACTCCCTTTTCAGAACAAGAGAAGTGACTGCAGTTACACATGGGAACGTTACCCCCTGATGGGGAAGAGATGTAATGTTGCCGGGTGCTGGTGTGGGCACTGTGTGCTGTCGGTAGGAGTTCCTACCTTTTGCCGACGAATTAAGTCCGGGACATGAAATGTGCCGGGCCTGAGCTGAGTGCTCTCACTGGGTGCTCTCTGTTCCTCATGAGAACCATTGAGTTGCGCTATTTGTGCATTGAGTTGTCCTCATTTTACAGATGAAACCCTGGCCATTTGGAGTTAGAGGAGCCTGCCGTGGGGACAGGCTTGGCCCGCAAGGGACAGATCCTGGTTGGCCAGGCCCGCTGAACTTTCTGCGCAGCTTCTAGACTAGGCAGGACCAGAGAAGCAGTTGTCTCACCTATCTGAAGGGGGAGTGAGTCGCGTACAAGCGTAATTACTGTGTCTGGGGAAGTTTAAATTACTATGTTTTCTGTTTGAGTCTGACACTTTCATATCATGAAGCTATGATGTGGCCACCGTGCTGTAGGTAAACACTTTAATGGACATACCAAAGTTGTTTATTTTAAATAAAAATATGTAATGCATAGTGCGGTGGTCGATGCTTCTTATTGTTAAAGGTTGTGCTGTAGTGACTTCTGCATCTAGAGTTGTTTCGTTGGTGACTTTTTCTGGGGGGGATGTCAGTGTTTAGGAATATAGTTTCATGGGAAGCAAGGACTAATGTGAGGGAAAAGTAAATGTACATTTATCATTCAGGTTTAATCCCCTTGTAGTACATCCTGGAATTTATGATCGCTAACACATTGCTGCTCCATAAATGTTTCTGAAGTGAATGTGCTCATTCTCCGATTTAGAATTTTCCTTCGCGCTTTTAAGACTTGACCTACTCTGTACTCCATTGTCTGGGGCCAGTGGAAACCAAGGCTCAGAAGAACCTATAAGTTGGATCTTTGGCTGTGTCTGTGCCTAGGATCTCCTTTCTGCCTCCATATTCTGTCTCGAAAGTCGTGCCATCTGGTGCTTTGGGTTCTGCTGTGAGTGGTCGGTGCTGGTGGGGTCTGCCTTTGACCAAAGCACCATGTGTTTGTCCTTGATGGACGGAAGAGCGCGCTGAAAGGACTTTATGCATTCTGTATTTGTGTCTTGAGCCGGGGGGAAAGACATTTCTCTGTCCCTTTACAGTTCTCAAATGTTTTTTTTCTAGAAATGGATTTGGTAGGAGTTGGTTCGTTAGGACTCATTCTGTGTTCTGAAGACAAGAAGTTGCTCAGGGCGGCCCAGAATGAGTGGGATTCAGCCAGGACCTTGACGACCGGCCTGGGAGCTGTAATGTGTCTTTTACGGATCAGCTGGATTCATCGCACACGTCACAGCCTGAAACCGTCTTTAGAGATGCAGCCCCCCAGCACCGCCCGTCCCGCGGCTCGCCAGCCTTCCGTGACCCGAGCCTCTCACTGCTCCGGGGTTCAGAGGGACGTTTTGAGCGACAGGTCACTTAGCCTTCACGCAGGCAGGAAAAGTCAGTACTTGGGTGAAAAAGAAAGGAGTCGTTTGTTCTTCTCAGCAGTTCCCCCCTTAGTCTTGCTGGTCGTGAAGGGAAGCCCACGCGCACACAGCCCTAGTACACCGGTGACCTGCTCGTCCCCGGCGGCTCGCAAAGTTTGGCTGCGCCACTGTCGCTGGACCTGGTTAGAAACGCGGATGCCCGTGCCCCTCCTCCGGCCTCCTGGGCCAGACCGTGTTGGCTTGCTGTGCTGTGCTTTTGTGGCACGCCAGTCCTGTGCCAGTCCTGTCTGCGAGCCGCTGCTACGGACTGTCCCAGGGAAAGGCAGGAGGTGGCGGGGGGGGGGGGGCGCTCCCGGGCAGGGGGGGGGGGGGGGGGGGGGGGGGGGCACTCGCTCGTGAACGGCAGAGGTGTGCGGGCGGCTTCTGACCGCTTCGATTTGCTAACGAGACTGCCTTCGCCTCAGGACTCCCAAGTGTGGTTTTTAGGATTTGGAGAGTCTTGAGAAGACCTCACAACTAATTTTGTTGAGGGATGTTGAATGTTTCATGCTGAGGTCATTTAATTCTTTTGAGTCTTGGTTTGGATTTTAAATAAATAACTTTGCATTGAAATAGCAGTTTGTGTGGCCCCGGACTTGCGGTTTTTGGCAAATAGCAGGAGAGTGTGTACGTGTGGGTGCTCAAGGCACGAGTTTCCTGGTGGTTTTGTTTCGGTGCCGAGAGGTTGGCTTGCTTACAGCGGGGTCAGGAGGATCTCCAAGCCCTCGGTGACTCCGCTAAAGCACTTCTGTGAATCGATTCTAGCATCAGAGTCACCCAAATTTAATACATGCTGTTTTTCCTTTGTCCTTCGTTTTTTCCTAAGACCAGAGCTAGATGAAAGTTAGCGTTCAAAGATAGGGTTGGTGACGTGCTTGCTTTCTCCTGTGCCTGCTGCAGAGTTGGACGCACCTGTAGGCACATAGAGTATTGTGAGCTCGGGGACAAGGACTCTGTCATTCTGTGCATATCCGCGGGGCCTTCGTGGCCTCCTCCCACTGCCAGAGTGGGTTGGCCCTCGGTGATTGGTTAAGAATTGAAGAAGGGTCTGTGCTCCTGCGGAGGGTTGCTACTAAGGCAGAGAAGAATTAGGGATGGACGGGTGGGCTTGACTGTGCCTGATGGCAGCCCAGAGCACAAAGGCTGTCCCCATGTCCCTCCTCTGGCACGCATCAGACTTGGGTCAGTGGTGCGGCTCCGTGATGGAGAAGATAAAGGGAAGGAGCTGGTGGGAAACAGTGACCTGGAACAACTTCTTTCACCTTACATAGATCGGGTGAAGTTAAAGTTAGAGTTTGTAGTCGGTTATAGACTGGGCCCCCATTCCATGTTCGTCAGAGCGCCGGGCCCGCGGGGCTGCCTCCTCTGATGACTGCTTCCGCCCCCTCTGGTCTTGTGGCAGTCGCGCCCCGTCCCGCCCCTTCTGGTGGTTTCTGTTGCGTGGCTGCCTTGTGGTTTTAAATAGCCTTTTCCTGGTTACAGTGAGGTTGCACTTCCTTTTATACATTTACTGGCCATTCGGATTCACTGTTTTTGCGAAGTGCCCATATTTTTCTCCCAGGTTATTTTTAAATTGATTTGTAGACTTCATATATTTAGGACATACATTCTTTGTTGGTTATGTATTTTGCTGCTGTCTCTTCCCACTTTGTCATATGCAGTTTCACTGACTCAGTGTTTTTTTTTTTTTCTTTTTTTATGAGTAGAAGTTCTTAAGTTTAATTAGTGGCATTTATGGGTCTTTTCCTTTGTATGCTTTGTGTGTCTTTCCCTGCCCTGAGGTCATGAACTAATTCCTCATTTATTCTCTAAGTGCTTCTATACTTTTGCTTTTAACCTTTAACTTTCTAGTTTTCTCAGAATTGGTGTGGGTGTAGAATCTAAAGAGGGGATCCAGCTTTGTGAACATGCGGACATCCCGCTGTCCCAACACCACTTACTGAAAAGAGCATCTTCCCCTCAATTCTGTGCAGTGCCCCCTTTCTTGTAAACGATCGGTCTGTGTGTGTGTGCATCTCACTGGTACTGCCCAGTTTAAGCTGCTTCCATTATTTCAGTTTTATCGCAAGTCCTGCGCTGGAACTCTTCCCACTTGGTTCCTCTGTAGGCATACCTTGACTGTCCTTGACCCTTTGCGGATCTGTGTCTGTTTTAGACTCACTTGCTAACTTCCAAAAAATTTCTTCCTGATGTTGCTTAGGATGACATCGAATGGAATCAGAGTGTGGAGAGTCATTCCTCATTTCCACTTCCTACAGATAAAGCCTTTGAATGACTGTTCAAGTCTTTCTGTGTGAACACAGGCTTTGATTTCTCTCGGGAATGGTTGGGTCGCGCACTGGAACAGCTGGATCACGTGGTAGGTGTGTGTTTGGCTTTTTAAGAAAGTGTCAAACCCTTGGCCACCTGGGTGGCTCAGTCGACTGGTTAAGCGTTTGCCTTCGGCTCAGGTCATGATCTCAGGTCCTGGAGTGGAGCCCCGCATTGGGCTCTCTGCTCAGTGGGAAGCCTGCTTCTCCTTCTCCCAGTCCCCCTGCTTGCATTCCTTCCCTGTCTTTCTCTCTCTGTCAAATAAATAAATAAAATCATTAAAAAAAAAAAGTAAGTGTCAGACTCTGTTCTAGACTGGCTGAACCATTTTACACCCCCCTCCCCCCGCCTCCCCTAGGCTCGCGTGAGAGCTCTCCTCACTCTGATCATTGGGGCACTGTTGGGCATGCTTAGTCTTTTAGCTCTCTGGCCATTCTGATAGGTGTGCAGTGGTCTTCCAGTGTGGTTTTACTTGTCTCCCAAATGCCTGATAATGTTGAGTATCTTTCCATATGCTTCTTTGTCACCCATGTATTCTTTGGTGTTCAAATATTTTGCCTATTAAATTTTTTTCCTTATTGATGGGTTCTTTATATATTCTGGACAAGCCTTTAGCAGATGTGTGTTGTGCTTTTTTCTCATGCTGTGGCTTGTTTTTGCATTCTCTCTCTTAAAGATTTTATTTATTTATTTGAGATGGTGAGAGAGAGCAGGAGTGGGGGTTGGGGAGAGGCACAGGCAGAGGGAGAAGCAGACTCCCCACTGAGCAGGGAGCTGATGTGGGACTCGACCCCAGGACCCTGAGATCATGACCTGAGCTGAAGATAGACGTTCACCCGACTGAACCACCTCTCTCTCTCTTTAAAAAAAAAAAATTATTTAGAGAGATTGCATGTGGGGTTGGGGAGGGGCAGAGGGGAGAGAGAGTGTGTCCCAACCAGACTCCACGCTGAACATGGAGTCCCATGTGGGGCGTAATCCCATGACCCTGAGATCATGACCTGAGCCGAAACCGAGAGTTGGGCACTCAACCTACTGCCACCCAGGCCTCCCGCGTTTTGCATTCTCTTAACAGGGTCTTGAAGAGTAAAAGTTACAAATTTTGATGATGTCTTATCAGTTTGTTGTTTTATGGATTGCTTTTTTTTAAGTTTATTTTTTTAAGATTGGTTTTATTTGAGGGAGAGAGCAAGAGCACAAGCAGAGAGAGGAGCAGAGGCAGAGAGAGAAGCAGGCTCCCCACTGACCAGGGGGCCTGACTCGGGGCTCCATCCCCAGACCCTGAGATCATGACCTGAGCTGAAGACAGACACTTAACTGACTGAGCCACCCAGGTGCCCCTGGACTGTGCTTTTTTGGTGTCATAGTTAAGAAATCATTGCCTTTATGATTCCTTAACTATGACACCAAAAAAGCATAGTCCAGGGGCACCTGGGTGGCTCAGTGGGTTAAGCCGCTGCCTTTGGCTCGGGTCATGATCTCAGGGTCCTGGGATCGAGCCCCGCATCGGGCTCTCAGCTCAGCGTGGAGCCTGCTTCCCCCTTTCTCTCTGCCTGCCTCTCTGCCTACTTGTGATCTATCTGTCAAAAAAATAAATAAAATCTTTAAAAAAAAAAAAAAAGAAATCATTGCCTTTAAAAAAAAATTGCCTAATCTTAGGTCACAAAGGTTTTTTCCTATGTTTCCCTCCATCCCCCATCTAGAAAAGTTTCAGGTTTTACATTTAGGTCTGTGATTCATTCTCAGATACTTTTTTTTTTTTTAGTGGTGTGAGATATTATTTGTAGGATTCTTAATTTAATTCTGATTATTTGTGCGACTCTTTTGAGGCATAGAACAAAGATGTAGCTCCATCTGGAGAGCTTTTTTTTTTTTTTTTCTTTTTTGCTTCAGCCAGTTTGGGAATCATCTTAAAGCAAGGTTAAGGCATGAGGTTTTGCACCACCCAATGCTGTCATTTTACTGGAGAGATGATGCGCCTCTGGTTTCTCTTATCTAGAGCTTCGTAGCCTTTAGGGTCCTGCTTGTTGAGGTAGGGTTTTTGGTTAGACACCCTGAGGAACCCAGCTCTTGATTCCTGTTCCTCTTTCCCCGCATGGTTGTAAAAATGAAAGTTGAAAATTTTCAGAATTGGCAAATGACTTCAGGACAAAGGTGGTTTCTGTGCTTGTTGATCTCTTTGGGTTCCTGATTTCACATTAAGTTTGGCCTGGTATTTCCTTATTATCTTGTCAGTTTCTGGTTGATTTTAAGATTTTTAAAAGTACTCTATCTACCTTTTTTAGTCTTTTTCAGGGGGAGGATTGGGCCTGATAACATAGTCTGTAGTTAAGGAGCCAGGGGAAATTCTTTTTCATTTCACTCCAGCGTGTAGAGTCTAGACTGGGATCTGTGTCTCCTGTAGTCATTGTTAGCCCCGTGTGGCTCTTTAAATCAAAATCAAATACAGTTAAAAGTTCTGTTTGACAGTCACACT
Source organism: Taxidea taxus jeffersonii (assembly GCA_003697995.1). Taxonomy (NCBI): domain Eukaryota; kingdom Metazoa; phylum Chordata; class Mammalia; order Carnivora; family Mustelidae; genus Taxidea; species Taxidea taxus. The sequence continues at coordinate 10,561 of ML104799.1, forward strand.
AGCCCCCCTTCGGGTGCTCAGTACGCAGTTGTGGCTAGCGGCTAGCACATGGGGCAGGGCAGAGATGGGACATTTTCATCTTGGGGAGTGTTCTGTTACACAGTGCTGGCCAGACTCTTGAGAACGTCTCAGGGATTTGCAACGGCGCGTGGGTCCGCTTTGGAGAACCACCAATCCAGGTGTCCTCCGTGCTTCAGGTTTGACTCTCTGGAGTCTGCCTAGAGCTGGAACAGCAGGACAGATGACTGAGCCTCTGTGATAGGCTTATCGTGGAGCCTGTACACCGGTACAGGGGCTGGGAGCACTGAGTAGAAGACCACTAAGTGCTGATCTGCCTAGTGCTTACTTGGGGCATCTGTTTCATTTTTGTTTTGTTTATGAAAAGTAGCATTATTAACTTGAAAATGATCAAAATTAAATAATGAGTCAGAAATTAAATTTTGCCCTTAGCGAAAGTCTCAGGTATTCATATTGAAGTTGTCAGGGTATTGTAGTTTTGTAGAGAGGCAGGTCTTTTTAAGAAAGGCAGGTCTTAGCTAGGAAACAGAAGGTGGAGGTTGGAATATTGGTGCTTCGCCTTTAGTCCCGTGGCATCTGATACTGTCTGTAGCTCTTCAGTCTGGCATCTGTGATCTTTGTGGCTCCGGGCACTGGCACTGCGTGGGGTCGTGTGCACATGCACTGGTACAGTTGACCCTTGACCAGGGCAGGCTGCCGGACCCCCCCCCCATAGGTGAAAATCCACAGCTAAAACATATTTTTTATGTGTATTATATACTCTTTATAAAAAAGTAAGTTAGAGAAAAGAGAATGTTAAGAAAATCAGGAGAAGGGGTGCCTGGGTGGCTCAGTGGGTTAAAGCCTCTGCCTTCAGTTCAGGTCATGATCTCAGGGTCCTGGGATCGAGCCCCGCATCGGGCTCTCTGCTCAGCAGGGAGCTTGCTCCCCCCTGCCCACCACCTGCCTCTCTGCCTGCTTGTGATCTGTCAAATAAATAAAGAAAATCAGGAGAAAATACATTTATGTGTGGCATGTATTGAAAAAATCTGTGTGTGAGTGGACCTGGTTGATAGAGAGCCAGCAGTATTAACACAGGACACAGACACAGGAGGGGAGTGATGCACTCAGTGTGCAGTGTGGTGCTTCCAGCGGTAGTGGTCCCAGAGCAGAGTGCTCTGAGGACCTGGAGGGCATGTCCCAGGTCACGGTCAAGCTCCGAGGTCAGCAAACTAGTCTCTGTTCTAGGTCAGATAGTAAACATTTCAGGCTTTGTAGTCCACATAGGGCCTGTCTTTTTTGTTGTTGTTGTTGTTGTTAAACAACCTTTGAAAAGGTAAAAGCCTTTACCAGCCCAGGAACCGTACAAAAACTGGCTGTGGACCACATGCTGACCTCCGCAGGTCTGGCTGTGTGCAGGGATCTGGAGAAATTGAATGGTAGGTAGGAAGCAGGCAGGGCCTTGTGGAGGACATGCCCCCTGCAGAAGTGCAGAGGTGTGAGAGCTGGGGTGTGTGGGACTGAAAGTTTTTACCAGTGTTTAGGAGTATAGAAAGGTTGGGGCGAGCAGGAGGGGGGTTGATACTGTTGGCAGGATCAGAGCAGCGTGGTTGACTCTGTGGTTGACTCTGACAGGAGCAGATTCATGTGGCAGGAGGGCAGCTGCGTCAGGACAAGAGTGGGTCAGGGAGGTGCTGCAGTAATGCACTTCGGAAGGGCAGAAACCTGACCTTTGTCACCGAGGGAGTGGCTGCTGGGCGTCTGTCGTCCGGATAGTAAAGTGATGGGCCAAGTTCAGACGGTCCAATTGAACAGCCTGTGTTCCTTTAATTACACAATTACATTGTACACAGGGTGAAGAAGGTCTCAGTTAAGGGCACGACTGAGCAACTGGAGAGAGGTTTACTGGAGGCCTGTCTCTCCAGGCTCTGACCAGGGAAATGAAGAGGCAGAGCCGAGAGAAGGGGTGTCCGGAGTGCTTCTAGGATGGCTTCCAGATTTCTCCCGTGGTGGAAAGGCCATGAAGATCTTTCTGTTCTTAAGTGCTTGCTGATCAGACTGTTGCTTAAGGAGGAAATGCTCTCTCCTAGGTCCATGAACCCCAGAAATGGTAAGCAGAATTATGTGTATACGCACGAGTTATTTTCTTGGGGTAGGAATGCTTGGGCTTTCATCCCATTATCAAAGTGAGCCCAACCCCAAGGGGAGCACTCCTTGTTATTAGACTGTAGACATCTGACACTCTGCACAGGTGTGAGGCTGTAAGGGAAGGCTAAGCATCCAAATCGCAAGACTTTCACTGGAAATGTTAATACATCACAGACCGCTACATGAAACAGACATGTGAAGCTGTTGCCGAGCCCAACTGTCCCAGCCGAACGCTACCAGCCGGCAGCGGACATGTCTCCCCTGGCCTCCCTTGCCCTCCAAGAGACCCAGCAAGGCACAGTGTTGGTACACAGAAGGCCAGCCAGCTGTTTGGGACTCTGATTGGCCTGGGTGTTTCAACACTGCTGTTGTGCACTAGAGGAAGCTACAGTTCATAAACTGTTAGGCCTATCTTAACAGTCCCGTGGCTGTGAGAGAGAGACAGACCAGTGTCACTTGTAGTTGGCCGTGTCAGATCCGGAAAGGACTGTAATTTTTCTGTCCACTCAGACGCATGTTGCTGGTTCATAGTTGTAAGATGGGACCTAACGCACACTGTCACAGTTGGCTCTTTGGACAAGTGCAGGAGGAGCCTGGCGGCCGGCGGCTCCCGCTCGCGTCAGGCAGGTTAGCGGGCTCTTCTGGAGTCCAGAGCGGGTTGGTTCGTGTCTGACATCAGCATTATGTGTAATGTAGGAAGCGCAGACTGAGATTCTAGCAGTCCCCGCAGAGAGCTGCTGGTTTTGGTGATACCTGGCTGCCCTGTAGAAGATGACTCTTAGAGGGGAGGGTTTGGAAATGGGTTTATGTCTGAGAACATTTCCTTTTCCTCTTGAGAACAACTGTGACCTCCGTGAAGGGCCAAGTGTCGTGAGTGGCAAAGATACAAGAAATGATGGAATTCAGTGATGGTGTAGACGTTAGAAGTGGAAAACCGTGGGCTGTGTAAGATACTACCCTAAAGATTTCAGGCCGGGGATAATTGTGATTCCAGTGTCGGCGAAATGTTTGGAATCTCCTTGGCTGTGTCATGGCAGAGAAAGCTTTGCTTTTGCTTTGGGAAAAATATAGTAGTTGTGTCCTAAGGACTTGGCTTGGTAACAGAGGTAGCAGGGGTGTTTCAGATTATTTTTTATTATTACTATTTTTTTAAGGATTTTATTTATTTATTTGACAGACAGAGATCACAAGCAGGCAGAGAGCCAGGCAGAGAGAGAGGAGGAAGCAGGCTCCCCGCCGAGCAGAGAGCCCGATGCGGGGCTCGATCCCAGGACCCTGAGATCATGACCTGAGCCGAAGGCAGAGGCTTAACCCACTGAGCCACCCAGGTGCCCCAGATAGTCTAGGACTTTAGAGGTTGATCTAAATTTAGGGATCATCTGGCTCGGGGCTCCCACTTTAAAGATGAAGAAATAACCCAGAGAGGATGAATGGCTCTTGGATAGTGACGGAGGAGGACTCGCAAGACGCTCTCAGCTGTCTTGACTTCTAGCTCAGTGGTGATCTTTCAAGTGGATGAGAAGGGTGTGAGGACAGCTTGTAAAACTCCAGTTTCCTATGAACTGTCAGGAGCTTGAAAAAAATTGATGTCATTGGAAAGGGGGTAAGAAGTGGACACCATTGAGTCTGTTGCTCGAACTGTATCCAAGTAACATGTGGTTTGCATATAGTTATTTATTTCTGCATTGTCATGGGTAGTTGAGAAGTGACACAACATCTCACACATGTACATAGTCTGAGTTTCAGAAAACTAATAATGCCAGCTCTGCACACTTATCTGCCAAACTTAAGGCATTTTCATGAGTCACTCTTGACTCCTGAGCATCTGGCATGTTGGGGATTCATTGAGAAGAAAACAGTCCTGGGTGCCTGGCTGGCCCAGTGGTGGAATGTGTGATTCTTGATCTTGGGGTTGTGAGTTTGAGCCCCACTTTGTATGTAGAGATTACATAAATAAATTAAGTAAGTTTAAAAAAAGAAAAGAAAAAGATGGTCACTTCCCCAGGAAGCTTTTGGGTATATCAGTGGTCCTGAAAAGTAGTGTCTGTAAGAATCACCAAGGACAGTATATAAGAAATGCAAACGGGTACCTGGGTGCCTTAGTCAGTTAAGTGTCCTACTCTTGTTTTCAGCTCAGGTCATGATCCTAGGGTCATGAGATCCGGCCCCATGTCGGGCTCTGTGCCCAGTGTGTAGTCTGCTTGGTATTCTCTGTCTCCTTCTGCCATGTCTCACCCCCGCCATGATCTGGCTTTTTCTTTCCAAAAAAAAAAAAAAAAAAACCAGCACAGATATGTTGTATTATCATTCCGGATGTAGAAGCCAGTCACCTGCATTTTAAACTTGCATCCCCTCATGCTAAAGAAACACTGCTGTACTGTTGGTGAAAATATGTCATACATCATTAAGACCTGGAGTCTTGGAGGCCCCTAAGACTACCTGCAGGTTCTGTGGTTCACTAGAAGGACTCACAGAACTCTGAAAAGCCATTATACTCGTGGTTATGGTTTATTACAGGGCAAGGATGCAGACGGCGGTCAGTGAAGGAAAGGCACACAGGGCCTAGTCCAGCGAAGAGCAAGCACGAGCTTCTAGTTGTCTTCTCCCAGTGCAGGTGCGCTGACTTCTCCCAGCACTGATGCTGCCACCCGGGGACACTCACCTGAGCCTTGGGGTCTGGGATATTTATTGGGGGTTGTCCCGTAGGCACTTGCCGGCTGCATGGCCGAGTTTAGTCTGCAGTCCCTCTGGAAATCAGGCTGGTGTTGTGCGTGGCCCAGGGCTCCACCAGAAATCACATTGTTAGCGTAGACTGTCTGGTGTGACCCAAGGCCCCAGCTAAACAAAGACTGAGAGACTGCCTTATCAGGTAGGAGATTCCAAGGGCTCAGAGTTGACTTCCCAGGACCTGGGCAATGGCCAAATCTTCCTTGGGGCAAGCTTAATCCTTTCCTGCATGAAGCTTACAAAGTAAATTACCATTTCTGTCATTACGAGGGAGTTCAAGAAATTACTGCTCTTAGGTAGGAGGTATGTTGCAACCACATGTAGTGTGATTTGCCACAAAACTAAAATACCAGAATTTCTGCACACAAGTGAAGCTGTCTCCAGAAGTGTGTCATCCTTGACACCTGTCGTAATGTTTTCATCAGGAATTTGAATAAAGATCAGGAGCTAATGCTGGGGGACCGTTCAGTTTTAGAGTCAGAATTTTAAAATATTTCGATAGGTTGTAACGAAGTGCTAAAATCAACAAGATAAAATATATAAGGAATAAAGAAAGGTAAAATGGCAGACAAGTTAAAGAGAAAAAACCAGCTGAGAACTTAAAGATGTGTGAAACGTGCCTTAGCTGTGTACCTATGTGCAGAAAGTCTGGGGACGTTGACTGAAAAGGATTGGCAGGTTTCTCTGAAGGGGCAGATGGTAGATATTTTAGGTTTTGCAAACTAATGGGCAAAACGAAGGATATTATGTAAGTACTTACATAACAAGAGAAAACACTATAGTGTCTACACCATTTTTATTGACAGAATTCCAGAGTTTTTCGGGGGGAGGGTTAGACCACGTTTTACCTGATTGGAGCTCGACGCTCGTGTTCCCTGACGTCCTGGCCAGTTACCGGAGCTCTGTCTGTCAGTGCTCATCCGCGCGGGAGGCCTCCACCTGCCGTCTTGGGCGGCGGCTTCCCGCTGGCAGGCGCTTGTGGACGCTCCTACCGGTTTGGAAGCGTGCTGCCGCAGTTTAGCTCATGGTTCGGCAGACATGTGTAGAGTTCCAGGAGCGTCTTTGTGGCGTTTGCTTTTCTGCATGTCGTCACGGCGCAGATTCGTCTCTTCCGATGATGGTCCGACGGAAGTGCCTCAGTCGCACAGTTCAGTGGCTTTGAAATATGTGACTTTTCGTTGTACGTGCACCGAGGTCTGAGAAATGCTGCTGGAACAGTAGTTTGAACTCAGAAAACACATCTGCTGCAGATCTGTGCGGGGACCTGATCTGCTTCTCTCTTTAGCTGCTTGTTCTCTTAAAATTTATTTTTATTTTTTAAAGATTTTACTTATTTATTTGTCAGAGAGAGAGAGAAAGAGCCAGTGAGCACAAGCAGGGGGAGCAGCAGACAGAGGGAGAAGCAGGCTTCCCGCCGAGCAGGGAGCCTGATGTGGGACTCGATCCCTGGACCCTGGGATCATGACCTGAGCCAAAGACAAATGCTTAACCAACAGAGCCACCCAGATGTCCCTATTTTTTTATTTTTATTTATTTATTAAAGATTATTTGTTTGTTTATTTATTTGACAGAGATGAGAGGCAGGCAGAGAGAGAGAGGAGGAAGCAGGCTCGCTGCTGAGCAGAGAGCCCGATGCGGGGCTCTATCCCAGGACCCTGGAATCATGACCTGAGCTGAAGGCAGAGGCTTTAACCCATTGAGTCACCAGGCGCCCTATTTTTTAAATTTTTTAGTAACCTTTGTGCCCATCATGAGACTTGAGCCCTGAGCTCCGGAGTTGCAGGCTCCTCTGATGGAGCTGGCCAGTGTTGCTCTCGCTCTGGCGGCGTGGGAGGCTGCTTGTGATCAGGGTGCTTGCGGTCACTGCCCGAGTCCCCTCACGTGAGCACAGCTGTGCCTTGTCCGTTTAGGCGGAATTCACGATGAAGTGTTCACACGTGTGAGCAAAAGCCGGCTTCTGAAGCAACTCAGAGCTTGGTAAGAGCGATGACTGAAGGAGGGTCTTTAGTTCGGAAAGATTTCGGTCTCGGCTCTGAGGTTGAAAAGTCCCACCAAAGCCTTGCACACGTTGACCTGCTGTGCGGCAGGACAAGCTGGGCTGTTTTCTTGACGTTCGCTGTTGATGCTCCTGGCTGGGTAATTCCCATGGGTCGGAACACTTGCCACGGGCACCTGCTCCTCAATCACACATTGGAGAACCCTAGCTCAGCGCTTCGAGCAACTTCTGTTTTCATAATCTTGGTGACATTTCCAGCTGACCCTTGTTCTGCTCTGCAGACATTTTTGCTGTCTTCAATTAGAGTGTGTGTTAGCAGATCTACTCCAGGTTGTATTACATCAGTGTTTTCTCACTGTCTTTGCAAGTGCACACCAAGAACTGCTCCCAGAGGCCCCATCTTCGGTCCCTTGGCTCCGTGCACAAATAGCCGAGCAGCATGGGTTACACCTGTTGGCTCAGCAGCGACGAAGGAAACCCACTCAGTCCTTCACCTCGTTTCCTCGTTGACTCTCAGTGTTGTTCCTGCGGTCCTCCCCTCGGAGCGGCCGTTCTCGCGAAAGGCTAGTTGTTTTCAACAAGTGCACTTTTCCTCCGCACATTTTCTCTGCTGCTCAGTTAAACATGATTTCCTGAACTTGTCGTCTATGTGAGGTGGGGGACCGTTTAGGGTTTGGAGCAGAGAAGTGACGCCATCTGCTCCAGGTTTGGAACCAGGGTGGACGCTGGGGCGCTGGGCCGGAGGCGGGGAAGCCGGTCCCGAAGCGCTGCGGTCATTTGGGTGAGTGGTGATGGTGGCTCGTGGCACGAGGGTGTTGGTGAACTCACGCCACAGCAAGAGGACAGGGTCTGGGCCTGTTGTGTGGGAAGAGCCAGCATGACTTGTGACAAGACTGGATGGGGAATGTGGGAGGAAGACCGGAGGCGGGGATGATAGCCTTTGTTTCTGGCCCCAGCAGTTGGAAGGGGGACGTTGTCAGGAGCGGAGAAGGCTGTGTGTAAGGTTTGTGCGGGGCGCCTGGGGGGCTCAATGGGTTAAGCCGCTGCCTTCGGCTCAGGTCATGATCTCAGAGTCCTGGGATCGAGTCCCGTATTGGGCTCTCTGCTCAGCGGGGAGCCTGCTTCCTCCTCTCTCTCTCTGCCTGCCTCCCTGCCTACTTGTGATTTTTCTATCTGTCAAATAAATAAAAATCTTAAAAAAAAAAAAAAAAGAGGGTTTGTGCGGGTGTCAGTCAGCTCCTGGGCTTGAAGGTCTTGCACGTTTTACTCAGTTCTCTTTGGTGATGCTCCACTTCTCCGAGGGACCTAGAAGTGGGTCCCAGCGTACAGTACACCTGCCAGGGTTTGGTCCGGAAAACACGGCCACTCTAGACAACTCTTATTAGTCAACTTTAACTTGCACCCTGGCTTGTAGCAGGAAGGGGTTTTGGGAAGTGTAGCTCTGCCTTCTCTCCCGTGAGGCACAGGAGAAGGCGGAGATGGTGACCATCCTGCAGAGGGAGCCAGTCAGTCCAGCACAAGAGCCGCGGGGGTGGTCTGAGCTGGGAGCAGTTTTAGCTTCTTTGCATAGAAACGGCATTCGAAGTGAGTTTGCCTGGGAGGGGAGCATAGCTGAGAGGAGAAAGTACAGAGCCCTTGGGGCCTCTGGAAGGAGAGAGCATCTGTGGGGTAAGAAGAAAACCCTGAGATGGGAGATCAGCTCTGGTCAGTTGTTGCCGAAAGGTCGAGACCTGAGCTCTGGTGATTGGCTTGAGCAGTGCACAGGTCATTGGTAGTCTTAGAAGAAGTTTCTGTGGCGTGGGGGCCAGAGCCAATGGGATACGGGATAAAAGGCCGCCGAGTATGTTGTGTATGTGCTGGTTTGCGGAATTACTTGTGTGCGGCTGTTTTAAAGTCTGTGTGGGCTGATTCTAATGTTCCTTTCCTTCCTGGTATTGGCTTTCGTTGATGCTCTTCTCCCACAGGACCTGACGCTCTTCTGGTGCTGGCTGCGCTGAGTGTGGTGGGGTGTGCCCTCCGCATTGCGGGTGTTACGTCAGGAGGCTTTCCGTCGTGTGCACATCTGCCCCTCTGGTGGTGTGGATTCCAGTCTTGCTTCCTAATGCGCCTGCTGCGGATTACTTTTCAGAGCGGCCACGCGGCTTCTGCAGTTACTCCGTCCAGCTTTTCCCGTCGCTCTTTCTAGGAGCGGCAGGAAGGAATGGCTGCTTCTTACCTCGATCTGGGACCCTCTGCTTGGTGAACTGCTTCTAATTACACAGCGACCGTTTCACTGTGTCTCTTGCGCAGTTACGCTCCTGGCCTTGCTGCGGGTTCTGAGTACTGCATGGGTGTGGTCCAAGGGTCCTCCTTTCCATGTCTCTCGGGCAGACAAAATGACCCTTCGGTACACTGTAACAGCTGTTAGCTCGCTTGTGTAATTGAAGGGTCGCCTTGTCTTGAGTGTGTTAGCCTGGTAATCCCAGTTAGAGGACAATAGTGCTTCTTTCACACTTTTAGGCCTTTGCCAAGTCGAATTTTCTGGGGATAGTATTTACAGCGTAGAACAGCGGTGGTTAGGAGAATGGGTGCGGGACGGGTCTTGCTCTGAATCTCAGATTTGATCCTTGTTCCCTGCATCTTGAGCAGGTTCCCGACGCTCTAAGTCTGTTTTCTCGTGTGTGAGGTAGGGATTACCGTGACGGGTAGAAGTGTGATGGGACGTAGATCCTAGCACTGGCTGCTCAGGGAGGGATCGTGAGGGCAGCAAGTAGAGTTGCTAGTGGTGCGGTCATTTCCGTCGGGAGAGCCGAGAAGCTAATCGCAATCGGTGCCGGGTGCGAGCGGCCAGCGCGTGGGACAGCCGGCGGCGGGCACTCACCGCTCACCTGCGCCCGGAAGGCGCTTTGTTGTGGTGCTGGTTCCTCATCTTGGGTTTTCAGAAACTCGTCCTCTTGCCTCTTCATTTCCCTCCTGTACTCCTGTCGTCCTGCTTGCCAGCAGCTGGGCGGCAGCCCGACCCCCGCGCCGGCACACAGATGCCCGGGCTGCCCCGACCGGTGGCCTGTGAGCTGGCGTCCGAATGTGTTCGGCTAGAAAATTCTTTTGAAGCATAAACAAGCGCTCGTTTTCCCAGATAACTTTCATAATCATGTTCTTACGTTTTTGGTTTTTCAGAAAGTTACTCTGACTGTGTCTTCAGAGCAGGGGCGGCAGCGCGCCCGCGTGCTTCAGAAGCCCCTGCGCCCCGGGCCTGGAGGGAGCGACGCAGGCGCGGCGGTACGTTTCGGACACTCGGGACTTCCGCGGAGCCAACTGTTAGGCTGTTCCACATGAGGAAGCGGTGGGTTTGGGCTTTACTTGGCAGTTAGCATCGAGCAGACCGTCTCTTCGCCGGGGGCTGGGCCTGCCTGGTTGGTCCAAGCCAGATATCTTACCGTTTGTCAATATGTCATGTCGAATGTTCTCCGCTTGAGAGAGTCGTTCTGCCATGTGTGCCTCGGCAAGCCCAAACCATGCCCATTGGTTTAACGCGGGGACCTGGGTCACTTGGGAAGCAGCACAGCTTATGATGCTCAGAGCGCTCTCTCCCTTGTCTGCTGTGTGACCTTGGAAAATTTCTTAATTTTTCGGGACTTTGTTTTCTCATATGTCAGGGGGCAAGAGAGCAGTCATCAGGGCTGCGAGGACTCAGGAGCTGGTGCTTGTTCCGCACTGGGGAGAGGACGCTGCCCCGGCGCACCCTCCGCCGCCGGCAGCCAGTCGCTGTTGTCGGGGCGGTGGGAGGCGGGGACGGGGCCCGGCGGGGTCGGACCGTGCACCGAAATGAGAACATTCTGAGCAGTGATGGTGCGGAATATGTTACATGTTCCGGGAGCATAGAGCAAGAGTGTGCTGTGACTGCTGGGAAATCCTCGTTTGCACGGCAGAGGGGGAGAGGGGTCAGAGCGGCCTGAGCATCTCTGATGTGTCCTAACGCACACCCGCTCATGCCAGGAAGGCAGAGAGTGTCCACCGTACAAATAACTTCAAGGAGCTGACAGTGTACTTCATTGTATAATGAGGCAAGTTTAATTTTTCTTTGTCTGGAGCAAAAGAATTTAAGCATTTTAATTATAGAGTTTGGGAAATAATCTCGTTTACTCCCCTATTTGAAGTATGTTCAGATTTCTGTGCATATAGGTACGTCAGTTCCGTGCTGGATGCGGCATGCCCTGGGCTGCCTGCTCTTCGGAGGGCAGGCACGCAGGAGGGCCAGGGTCGATAAAAAGCAGTGTTACTGTTTGCTTGAATTCTCCCTAACATGTAAAATAAAGGGAGGAGCAGTTGTAAGGCTCTCAAAGCCAGCGTTTTACGTTCATTGATTCATCATTGGTCATTCACGCGTCACGTGAATGTTCTGACCATGTGTTTCAGGTGCTGGGCACGGTGCACACTGTTGGTCGTAGGGTGGTGAGCAGAAGCCAGACAGGGAGGAACCGGGCTGTCTTGCCTTTGCACATAGCAAGGAGAGGAAAGCTGGTTCCAGCTGACTTGCAAGACTTCCCTGAACGGTTTCTATTCCTAAAGAAAACAGGCAATAAACGAACGAGGACAGTGACAAAGAAGGCTTCTCAAGAGCAAATATTGCTCACCTGCCAGCCTCTGGGGCTTTTGTCCCTCACTCTCATGTTATTTCGTTGGGCTTTAATTATTGATCTGGGATGGAGGTGCTGAGGCTGCTGAGCTCAAAGGGGCTGTCGTTGTCCCCAGAATCTTGCTGTTTAGGTGGAGGAAGACACCGACAGGCCAGATTTAACAAGTGCTCTAGTTCGTGGAGCAGGAAGGTACACCACGGGAGCCCGTCAGGACAGGGCTGCGTCTCTGGTCCACTGCTGTGTGTTTCAGGGCCCGGCGCGATGCATGGCATTTGCTACTCACTCCACAGATACCCGTGTCACGTGAAGGAGCTCTGAGAGGGTACAGGAGGGAGGTGCCTCCCCAGAGGGACGAGCTTGGCTCCCAGCTGTGCACCCAGCTGAGCTCAGGGGGGCGGGTCCAGGTGGAGGAGGTGTGAGGGGGAGGTGGTTCTGTAAGCCAGAAATGGCTTAATGGTGCTGCTTTGTGGGATGCGTGGGAGATGGCGTGAGAGACATTCAGGGCCCGGCTGGTCAGATCAAGGAGGTGGGATTTTCTCTTCTTCAAAAGTAGTAATTCTAAAGTGCGGGAAACCGGTGTCCCGATACCCAGGCTGGCGCTTTTCTCATCTTGCATAGCGCGTCTGAGGTCAAGAAAGTATCTCCAGGTCTGGGGTTTCGTAGCCGTTAGTGATGGCTGCTCTATTGAAGTTCTTTAAGCCCCTGGTAAACCGTTTATCTTTGGGGAGAATGAGGATGTAGGATAAATATTTTTCTCAGGCGTGAAAAAAAGTTGAAACTCTTTAAAGGCAAGCAAGGTTGATGTGTCTTTGAATTCTAGTTCTCTGGGAGGATAGCAGGTGTGTACAGTAGATGCTGAGGACCCGAACAAACAAAAAAACCCAAACTGCTCTTGCCTGTACTTCTGTAGCAGGGATTGTATTGGATTCCAGAAGGTGACAGCTGGATGAGAAATCCTCTCCAAGAGGTCCTCCCGGCCGAGTGAGGGAGAGGGAGAGTCGGTCAGCGAGGGCGGCACAGTGGGTCAGTCCTGTGGTGGAGATGTGCACAGGGCAGGAGGACGGGCATTCCTCTTTCTTTCTTCAGCCCCCACATACTTAACCTTCTCTGTGCCTGTTGTTTATTTCCGCCGTACCTTCCGGGAGCCCCTTGGTAGTTTTTCTGCGTAGTTCGTCATCTAGACTCAGCTCCTCTTCACGTTCTGGCAGACAGTTCCCTGGAGATCTCTGTTCTCCTCTTTTCAGAGCTGCTTGCTCCTGAGGCCTTTTATTGTGTTGTTCCTGGATGTTCCTCTGTTCTCATCCTTGGCTTCTGTCCAGAGTTGGATTTTAAGTTTGTGGCAACTCTTGTCTTTGTCTTTCTTCACTGACTTCTTCATCTTCATGGAGTTAGTCACTTTAAAAAGGTGGTGCAGTATCTTTGGACAAGGCGAAGACTGCCTTTAGCATCCCCTCCTCTTGCGCAGTGCTCCTCCAACTTGGACTATTCTCCCTCTCTCCTGGTGCCCGCCACCATCCTGAACTCTCCCTCATCGTCGTCCCGGGGAGTCCCTTACCCCTTCTTCATGGAAGGTCACGCGTTGCTCATTTTTTGTCGATGCTCCTGTTTTGGTGGAGGACTTTCTCCAGTGGCTTTCTGACACAGGACGCTTAGGAGGCAAACCTGTTGGGACCACGCAGGAATGAAAGTTGATCGATAGTCTGGCTGGGTATAGAGTTCTGTGTTGGCTTTCATTTTTGTTCATAAACTCAAAGATCGCTCCATTGCCGCCTTGTTTTCATGTCACTGTTTTAGCATTCAGAAGCTATTCTTACTTATCCTTTGTATGTAACTTTTTCCCCTGCCATCTTTAGAAGCTTGTAGGAGTCTTAAAATTTGTACAAGTCTTTTGAAATGGCACGACAGCATAGTTTGTGTGGGTCGGCTTTCATCTGCAGTGCTGCGCATTCAGTGGGTCCCTTCATTCTGGCAACTGGTATTTTTCAGTTCTGGGAATACTTTTTTGGCATTATTGTGCTGAGGTTTTCTCCCTTTCGTCTCCTTATTTTGTTTTTCTGGAAGTCTTATTATCCAGAACTTGGCTGTCCTGGGCAGAGGTTGTAATTATCTTAATGTTTTTTTTTTTTTCCTTTGCTCTTCCTTCTCTGCCTTTTTTTTTTTTTTTTTTTGGTCTTTTTATTCTCCGTTCAGGAAGACATGACTTCAGTTTGATTTAACCTTCTTCTTTAGTTTATTATTTCTGATTGCAGTAAGGTCCTCGAGATTTCTAAGAGTTCTTTACCTGTTCTTTTAGAAGATCATCCCCCTTTTGTGGATTGATCACAGGGTCTTACCTCTCTGTATTCTCGATACTTTGTATGGTCTCAGTTTCTTTCAGGTTCTTTCCTTCTCCTGTCTGATGGGTGGGGCCCCTTGACTTTTACACCAGGGTGTTCTGGGTGGGCCCTGTGTTGGGGGTCTCCGGTGTTAGTATCTTTAGGTCTGACTTTTGGGGCTGATCAGATTCTCCAGCAATATTTTCCAGTCTCTTCCTGCAGAATTCTGACTTAAGTATCTGGGAGTGAAGGGTGTGCCTGTGTGGTCTGTTGTAGGGGAGTTGGAGAAGTCACCATTCACTCTGTCTGCAGTCATTAAATCCAGCTCTGTTCAGTGCCGCTGGGCAGGGTGACTTCAGTCCGTAGATGCCTCTGCTTTTTCCAGGATGTGAGGCCCCTGTCTTTTGTCAGAGTGAGGGGGAGTCACATCGTATCTGGCATTGAGACTCTAGTTCCTGTTGCCATGGCCTTCCCCAGCTCCCATGGGAAGCCTGTGCCTTCTTTACCCTTGTTCCTTGTGCGCTGGTGTTGCCAGTTCTTGTCTTCTAGGACTGCTGTGCAAGTGGAACTGGTTCTCGGTGTGTTCCACTGCTGAGCTGGAACCTGGCGTTCTTGGGCCTGCTGACTCAGTTACTGCACTTTAGTTGTGTTAGTTTCTGTTTCTTCCAGGTTTCTTCTTTTTGCTGTCTGGGTCTTGATCTTCCGTGTTAGAAGGTTTTCTCAGAGCTTCCAAAATCTTGGCCTTTTTCTCCTTTCAGTTCTCCTTGTGCTGTTTCAAACATTTTTTAAAAAGATTTTATTTGTTTGAGAGAGAGTGTGTGTGGGCACACGAGAGAGAGTAGAGAGCACAAGCGGGGCATGGCAGAGGGAGAGGGAGAAGCAGACTCCCCGCTGAGCAGGGAGCGCGATGCAGGGCTCCATCCCAGGACCCCAGGATCATGACCCGAGCTGAAGGCAGATGCTCACCTGACCGAGCTACCCAGGCGCCCCTGTTTAAAACATTTAAAAAAAAGTATCTCTTTAGTATGAGTTTAACGGGACGCAGTGGAATAGATGTGTACACTCCGTCACTGTACCATGCGCTTGTTAGCTAACTACCCCCTGTTAATTTATGATTTTTGATATATTTTAATGGTTTTCAGTTGCTTCACATGTATTTCTTACATAGACAGTAGGTTTGAAGACAGGGACGCGGTGCCCTGTCGTTACCCCTCATCCCTGGTGCTGCGCAGTAGGCGTGCCTGGGAGGTGATGGAACTGGCTGAGGTGATGAGTGCAGCTTCAAAAAGGCGAAAGGATGGTGGTTTTATACGCACACGTTCTCTCTCCTTGTCAGGTTCTCTGAGGACTATGGAATGAGGAAAGAGAAACTAGGAGCATTTCCTTTAAACCGACGTTTGATTTCTTCAGAGTTACCGTGGCCTTCGGATCTGTGAGTATAATTCTCCTGCTACATTTGTGTCTTGGTTTTTCGTTTTGTTTTGATTTTTCTTTCATCTGTCGTAGGGTTTCTTTGACATGTATTAGAAACAGGTAGAAGCCAGTTGGTCTTGCAGAGTAGGTGAGGGAAGAAGTATTAGTTGTTTAGTGGCTTTTGTGTGTGGACAGAGGCGGGCAGGACAGCAGTAGTGTCAGGGACAGTAACACTGGGAGCAGGGGCGGGGAAGAGCATGGAAACACTGGGCTTCCGGCTGGGCTGCCGCTGCCCAGTGAGTCCCGCAGCAACCCCAGGAACAGGGCTGTCTTAGCCCTGTCTCACATTTGCATAACTGAAACAGGGGTTAAAGGTTACTCCGAAAGGGCGAAGCTGGGATTCAGACTCCGTCTGGCTTTGGAGTGTGTGCTTTTCACTCGTGTCTTCTTATGGGCTCTGGATTCATATGTTGGCTTAGCTACTTACTTAGTAACTTCACTAACTGCTGAAACCAGGCTTCTCTCCGTGCCGACTGCCGACTGCCTAAACCTCGCTGTCTCCTCCGACACAGGGTACCGTCGACAGGACCGCTCTCCCAGGCTTGTGCTCAAGGTGCCATAAGAGACGTGAGATGGGGTCAGCGTTCACGAGTGGTAGCCATGAATATTTGGTGGCATTTTCCCCACTTTAATGAGAGGAAAACTGAGCCCCAGAGGTTGGGTTATTTGTGTTTTGTTAAATTTCAAATTTTGTTAAGACCCTGGCACTTGTGCTGCACTCCACAGTTGAGAGGTTGTGGAACTGAGATTCTGTCCTGGTTTGTCTTATTTCCAAAGGCCGCTCTTTCTGGTAGGCCTAGTGGTAAGTCAAGGACGGATGGCTGGTGGAAGGTTCATAAATCTCTCTTGGGGTCTTAGCATTGGTAAATGTTTCATTTTACCGATACGTTGCTTTGGTGAAGGCCTCATGAATTTAGATTTCGTGGATTCAGAATTCAGGATCATTTATAATTATGTTGAATTTGACTTTGGCAACTGTCTTTGTCTTCAATGTCCAAGGGGCTGGGCCCTGGATGGTTTTTCCATTTCCTTCTGGGAGTGAGTTCACTTTCCTTTTTTGTTCTCCTTTCTCCCCGAGCCTGCTTTTGTTTCTGCCATGATTAGGTATTAGGGAAGGGAAATTATGCTTGCAGTTTCAATTTCTAAGTAAGTCCTGGAAGTCTTGCTCCTTGTCTCTAGTTCCTCTTGCCCTTTCTTGGCTGCGAGAGGCACCTGCGCTGTGTGGTGCGGGGCGTGACTGTGCTGTCTTTGGAGAAGGCCAGGCCCAGCTGCTCACACCCCTTGTCTCCTCCCCATGCTCCCTGCACGTTCAGTGTTTCGTCCTGTAACAGTGCGCTGTGTTTACTGGGTATAAGTCTGCTTCTGTATCTTTAGGGGCAAAGATTCTCTTGTTTCATCTCTGCGTGTTTTCTGCTTGACCCATAGGTGGTTTTGACTAAAGGCTGGAGGAAGGAGTATTTAATGTTTGCCACAAAGTAAGTTCTCTTTTCTTAGTGGATCCAGACAAGAGGGAGAGTATCAAGTATGACTTTGCAGCAGTGTTAGCTATTAAAATAGTTCGTGTGGTAGAGTACGAGACAGTTTCATGTTTAACAGAAATTACACAAAAATTTCTCTTCTTAATGTGATGTGCGGTGGAACAAAGGCCCGACGGGGAACTGCGGGCCCTTCCGTGGCCCCCTAGAGCTTGGAGCACCGCCGTAGAATCTACTGCTTCTATCTGGCACTCCCCTCCCGTCCACTCCTGTTGGAAATATGTAAACCTGGGAAAATAACCTTATAACCAGGGTTTCTATCATTGTCCCCCCAATTCTGGGCAAGTGGTGAGGCCGCATGAGCCGGCCTGGCTTCATACAGCGTCAGCTTGATGCTGTTCTGCTGAGATCCGGGTCCCCCGATGTACCTGAGTGCCCTGGTCCACTCGAGCTCCTGTGGGATGGATCAGGTTCTTGGCTCTTAATTTGTTTTGGGGCGTCGCATTACAAGGCAGAAACTTGGGGTAGAGGTGTTTTACAGCCAGAGCTCTAGGAGAGCGAAGGCAGGTTTGCAGGAGTTCAGTTGCTGGAGTATGAGTGGGGAGTGTTTCCGGGGTTAACGGCGTGTGGGGAGGCAGTAGACAGAAAGGAGGTTGCTTGGAGACCCATCTGAAAACCCGCATTGTGTGAAGAAAGGTAGCTTTTCTGGCATCAGGGCCGCGGCGCTCTGGGGCTGTCTATCCAAACAGAGTCAGCAGGGTCAGGCGGTGCTGGCTGTCGGCCGCGGCGGGCAGCGGTCCCTCAGTGGTCCCTCAGCGTTCAGCCCGGAGACGCAGCTAAGGTTTGAAAAGCTGGTGTGTTGGGAGCAGACAGCGGGGTGGGGAGCGGGGGAGAGTAGGGGACAACCAGGGGACAGGGCAGGCCCTTCGGGAAAGCAGGTGAGCAGCAGTGGGGGCTTGGATTGGAGCAGGAGAGCTGGAGGTGGTGAGCAGCAGTGGGGCTCTGGCTGTATGTCAAAGGTAGAACCAGTATGATTTGCTGACAGTGGATGCGGGGTGTGAGGACAGAGGGAGGAGTTGAGTTGGCCTGGGCAGCTAGAAGGGGAGGGAGGCTGTGGTGGAACTTTCGAGGGGCAGGTGGGGAGCGCACTGGCAGGCACTGTTTGCGATTCTGTTAGGGGCCCAAGCAGAGATGTCACGGGGGCAGTTGTAAGTAGGCACCCGGAGCTTGGGAGACGTGGGACGTGGCAATGAAAACGGGTGACGCTGTGCTCACCGAGGGAGGGAGCGCAGAGAAGACAGGCAGGCCCGGGACGGTGCTCCAGGACAGATGTGGGCAGGGGTTGGCACAGAGCAGGTGTGAGGAGGCCGCAGGGAGAAGGGAAGGGAGTCCCAGGAGGAGGATGTGGTCCGCTCTGTGACGTGTCAGGAAAGGGCATGATGAGGACTGAGATTCGGCCTTCGGGTCTGGTGACGTGGACGGCGCCGTGGCAGTGCTGGCAGCGCTCTGGGGCTGGTCCGTGGGAAGCCCCCTGGACAGCGTAGAAGCGGGACAGAGCGTTCCAGTGACTTAGGTCCAGGCTGTACGGTCAGCCTCACACTCACTCAGCGTCTGGGTGCTGAGCAGCCCAGCCCCGCCGGGCCCCTGAGGTCTGTGGGGGTGTCGTGTTGCGGGTGGCGAGGGCTCAGGGTCCGAGCTCACCGTGGCTGTCTCGAGAGTGCGGGGCCGGCGGGCCGGGCCGTGACGCTGTTGTCAGCTGCCCGCCTCCCGCGGGTTCGGAGAGAGACTGTTGAAGGGGAAAGGGGCCGCGAGGTTGAAAGTTGCAGGAAAACACTTACGTCCTGCCTGAAATGCTTCTCTTAGAGATTCTCTTTCTTTTTCTTACTTAGAAGTTTTGTCCTGTCAGAGGGTGGTACGCGCGTGTGCTGGGAAAAAGAGCCGCGAAAGTTCATGCCGCACCCGGCCGGCTCCCGTCCTGTCCTCCCGCGGACCTGCTGGCGTCCTGGTGAGCCGCTTCTTGCGGCGCTCATGTCCACGGTCCCCAGCAGTAGCTGTGTAGGGGCGGGGTCTTTGATGTGTCACTTTGAGAAAAAGTCGCATTTTGAACTCCTGTCTTCCCCACGTGGTTGCATCACAGTTTTTGCTTAGATCCATAATTTGGTTAATTGTTCTGACTTCATGAATGTCGCTCACTCTTGAGCTGGTTGATGTAGCATGATATATTTCCTTTTTGTTCAACTGTTTGTTTTCCTGTTTTTTTGAACTTAACAATTACCACTGGGTTTTTTTCCTGTTTGCTTGATATTGTTTTTTTTATTTTTATTTTTTTAGATTTTATTTATTTATTTGACAGAGAGAGAGATCACAAGTAGGCAGAGAGGCAGGCAGGGGGCGGGGGGGAAGCAGGCTCCCTGTGGGACTCGATCCCAGGACCCTGAGATCATGACCCGAGCCGAAGGCAGAGGCTTAACCCACTGAGCCACCCAGGAGCCCCTGTTTGCTTGATATTCTTAAGAGTTCTCACTCTCTCTGACAGCTTGTAAATTAGGCCTCTTAATAAAATTTTCCATGTGCTCAGGCATATTACTTCTGTCTTCACCCCAGGGACATCTGTTTTCTTGCATGCTAGACAGGTTGCTCTGCTGGCCTGCTAGAGACGGAACCAGGGTTGAGCTGTGCAGGGCAGATCCTGCTGGAACAGAATGCTGTTGGGGAAGACAGTGATGGGAGGCTCAGAGGGAGGGGGACAGCGTCCTCCTGAGGGAGCAGGTCTGGGAAGGGTGAGCGTGATTTGCGGTAGTTGGGGAAAGGCACTCCAGGTGGAGAAAGTGAGAAGCAGAGCTGGACGAGACGGGTTCCTTTTTGTTAACCTGCAAAGCCTGTGTTGTGGTGCCTTGATAGGTGGTACAGATTACTTAGTTACAGACTCTTCTGTTAAGAGCTTTAGATAGGTTTCCATGGGAAATGCGACATTCAGATTGTTAAACATCTGTCATCAAGTTTTTTATTTTTTGAAAGATTTTATTTTTTAAGTAATTTCTGCATCCAGTGTGGGGCTTGAACTTAACCCTGATTGGGGCACCTGGGTGGCTCAGTGGGTTAAGCCTCTGCCTTCGGCTCAGGTCATGGTCTCAGGGTCCTGGGATCCAGCCTGCACCAGGCTCTCTGCTCAGCGGGAGCCCTCCCCCTGCCTGCCTCTCTGCCTACTTGTGAGCTCTCGCTCTGTCAAATAAATAAATAAATAATCTTAAAAAAAAAAACAAACCCACACACACAACCGAAAAAAACCCCTTAACCCCAAGATTGAGACTCATACACCAGGAGCCAGCCAGGAGCCAGTGTCATAAATTTTTAATGTTTTCTTAAAACCTGAGCATAGGCTATATTAAGACACTTAATCCAAGAGATAATCTTAACCTGTTGATTTCACATACCAGTTCATGGGAAAATCTTTATGGAATATCTGTCACGGAGGCAGCCCGGCCTGTTGCCGTGCAGGTGTGGACACGGCAGCGCCTGCTGCGGCTGTCGGGCGGGGGCAGGATGAGCGACCACAGGGCATTCAGAAGCCGCTCTGTGTCCAGCTGGATGCGAGGAGGTGTGTGGGGAGGCTGCGGGCCATCGTGGGAGGGGGCGGGCGGGCACAGCCCTGGCTTCTGTGGCCCAGTTAGGGAGGCCCACTGGGGATGAGGGCTGCAGAACCAAGAAAATACCGTCCATAAGTGTCTCCCATGACTGCCGGCCCCGCGCCACCTTCTGTGTTGCTGCCTGGCTGCTCTCACGGACGGTCAGCACCCTGGGTTTCCTTCAGTGGCTCCGCCGTGTCCGAATGCTACCTGCTTTGTGCTCAGAGCTTTGTGAAGAACGCCCTTTGCCTTTCCAATACTCGCTACAGTCGGGATTCAGAATTACACGTCAGGGAAGTCGCAGTTGTGATACCGGCCACCTACGCGCGCCGCTCATCGTGCGTATTGGAGTTGTACGTAGTTTCTACGGCAACAGGGTAGTGCTCACTGCCCTGCTGTCCCCCTGAGGCTCCATGTGGTGGCCGCAGGCTCTCCTGTCCTTTTACAGGAAAGCTTAGCACGTGGGGCTCGTGTGTGTGGGCCCTGCTGTGACAGCCCACCGAGCGCCTGCAGGCCGTCAGCATTGTCAGGCGCCACCCGCGCGTCCGCCCTGTAGGAATGCGTTGTCACTGGTGTTGCCGACTGTTGCACGTGGTTCTCAGTTATTGGTGTTCCTGCTCACATTTTTTTTTAAGATTTTATTTATTTATTTGGCAGAGATCACAAGTAGGCGAAGAGGCAGGCAGAGAGAAAGAGGACGAAGCAGGCCCCATGCAGCGCAAAGAGCCCAATGCGGGGCTCGATCCCAGGACCCTGGGATCATGACCTGAGCCGAAGGCAGACTCTTCACCGACTGAACAACCCAGGCGCCCCATTCCTGCTTATTTTGAAGAAAGATCGTGGCTTCATCAAAGACTCGTAAAAATGAGAAAACAGGTCTTTTTCTGACCTAGCAGGAGGCAGGCAGCTTTTCCTGTGATTCTTATACTCTTAAGTAAGGGCAAGAGAGGATATTTCTTTATTTCTATCTGCCTTGGCATGTCGTAGGTTTGGGGGGAGGGGGCAAGTAGGGTTTGGGGGTGGGGACTGCAAGGAAGCATTTTATTTTATTTTAATTTTTAAATATTTTATCTATTTATTTGTTAGAGAGCACAAACACAGGCAGACAGAGTGGTAGGCAGAGGCAGAGGGAGAAGCAGGCTCCCTGCCGAGCAAGGAGCCCAATGTGGGACTCGATCCCAGGACGCTGGGATCATGACCTGAGCCGAAGGCAGCGGCTTAACCAACTGAGCCACCCAGGCGTCCCAAGGAAGCATTTTAGATTAGTCTGCTGCTCATGCATCCTAAGTCGTTTAAGAAAATACACAAACTTTCCGTCACTTCTTTCATAAACTGTCCGTTAAAAAGGATAGGAGTCTCAGCAAAGAATTCAGCTGAAAAAAATGGCCAAAAAGATTAGATTAGGTATTTCATTTCCTGTAGATAACAATAAGCACACAGATGCTGACCGTCCTTCATCATTAGGGAAGCGCCCATGACGTGACCGTCACTGTGAGGTAGCGCTGCAGTCCTGTG
>ML104799.1:32458-44271 GCA_003697995.1 Taxidea taxus jeffersonii
GCGCCCATGACGTGACCGTCACTGTGAGGTAGCGCTGCAGTCCTGTGAGAGTGCCTCCCGTGCCCCCACGACAAGGCGGCAGAAGGGGACAGTGCCCCGCTGTAGGCGGGCGGAGCAGCCAGAGCTAGGTCTTGCTTTGCTGGTGGGGACGCAGAGGTTATAGCCACTTGGAAGAATAGTTTGCTAGTTTCTTATAAACTTGAATATATACTTTTCTTACAACCCGGCAGTCCCACAGGAGGCCTTTACCCGAGAGAAATGAAGATTTATGTCTACACGAAGGCCTGTGTATGCTTGCTTATAGCGCTGTGTTCATAGTCACTGGAGATGGAGGACAGCTCCAAGGTCCGTCGGGTGGGAAAGGGTGAGCAGCTCGGAGCGCTCTGCGGTGGGAGCGTGCTCGGCGACAGAGAGGCACTGACCCGCCGACAGCCTCGCCAGCACAGGCGAGTCCCCCGAGCGTTGTGCCGCGGGCGGGCACAGAGCTCCGTACCGCTGTGGTTGTATCCTGAGAATGTTTGGATAAAGGCAAAACTGTAGGGACAGATCGGATCAGTGGTTGTCGGGGGCCAAGGCGAAGGAGGAGAGGATTGAGTACAAGAGGGCACGAGGGCGCTTCGTGGTGATGGAAATAGGCCACGTCTTCCCTGTGATGGTGATTATACGCCGCGCGTGTCGGTTCGAACCCAGCAAACCCTGTTTTACTGGATGCAAGTTTTACTTCAATAAGCCAAACCTAAAAAAGGTAGATGACTTATGTATATGCACACGTATTAGACACACCCAGGCACACACATTTATGCATACACTTGGTCTTGCTTTTTCTTCCTAGTGGATTAAATTTTATTTTTGTGGGTTAGGTATCCTGGAAGTCTGTAGCACAGACACTTTGTGAAAACACATGACCTTGGAGTCTTTGGTTGATGTTGTATTCCTGTTCATGACCTGAAGGCTTCATAGTACGGTTTGTTTTTGTATGACACAGTTCCATGTAATTAGCATATGTAAAAGATGGTTTTTTTTAAAGATTTATTTATTTATTTGACAGACAGATCACATGTAGGTAGAGAGGGGGAAGCAGGCTCCCCGCTGAGCAGAGAGCCCGATGCGGGGCTCGATCCTAGGACCCTGAGATCCTGACCTGAACCGAAGGCAGAGGCTTAACCCACTGAGCCACCCAGGCACCCCGGTATATCTATGTTTTAAGTAACTCCTATATTACAGGAGACCCACGTTCCTCTCTGCTATAATTAGGTCTTATTGTTTTCCCCTAGGATCAGATTGTGGACGTGCTTAGTCGTTGCTGTGAATTACCTTTCCATCTGTTTGTGATGTTTGCTTTTCTTGTTTCTAATGAACGATCTTAATGTCTGTAAGATGCCTGGAAACACTGCGTCCCAGGAGAGCAGTAGTCAATATTTTAACGGCTTTATTTAATTAACTGAAAGATGGTTTTTTCCCTAAAATATTATCTTTCTAGGAAGTTAAAAAAATGTACTCTAGAATACTTTCTATCTTAATGGATTGAAGGCTGCAGGTATAGGTAATCTTTTAGATTTCAAACTTTTGTGGGGTTTAAGTTGAAAATGTTATATAGTGCTGCAGCTTATAATTTTGTCTGCTTTTAAAATGTAGTACACTAAAGGACATGTACTGTGGGACTGACAAGTTTTGAGTTCCTTTTTTACATTTGCTCTTAGAGGTGTGCACAGGCCTTATAAGGAGTTTCAGTTTGGGAATTAGACTGCCCTTGAGGTAGGTCAAGATCCAGTCTTTTTCTCAGGTCAGTTAAGGTCCCTGGAATGTGACAGCAGAGGAGGACCGTGCCCACAGTTGCCTTCCAGGTGAGATGGGTGCCATCCTGTTGCTCCTTCTGTCTTTGTTGGGCTGTCTTCCACAGTGGGGTTCCCTGCTCATTCCGCAGTCTTACCTTTAGCCATTTGTGGACTTTGTGACTGCTCTGCGCATCAGCTGTAAATGTTGATTATCTGTGCATGTTTTTCTCCCGTTGACCTCTTCAGGGGATTTAGGTTTATAAAATTAAAATGCTCGTTGCGTCTTCTTGTGGTTTGCCCACAGTCGATTGTATTAGTTAAAAAAAGATCTGAATTGAGAAAGGTTTGGCCTACTCTTAAAGGATAAAGACACACTGAGAATTAAGATTAAATAGATTATCAGCACATTAAGAAAAACGTATTTCCCTTTTGTTGGTTTCGGATAATAGAGTGAATCTGAGAAAGGGCGTCAGAAGCCAGTTCAGAACTGGGTCTTGGCTTTGGATCCCGCGTAGCCAGCCCAGTATGAGATAACCCTGTGTATGAGCAGGTGAGGGAACTTCCTTCTGGAAGGACTGGGCCAGTCAGTGGTTCCTGCAACCAGAGAGTCGTGGAGACATCTGGGTATACGTGTTACTATACTAAGGAGCCGTCAGGATAAATTATGATGAGACGTGCATGCCCACCTCTGGACCGGGGAGCTGCACCTTGGGTGAATTGTGATCTCGATTCTGGATCCCTTCTCCAGCAGTTCATGTGAATGATTTTTCCCAGTGTAGCCATGCTATGATGTGTGTAACAGAGCAGTGTCCTAGAGCATTGCACGGGTGGGAAATGGCTTCTTTCTCCATTTTGGTTCTCTCAGTTGTGGGTGGCTTGCCTAGCAGGTTTACAGAAAACATTTAAACACTGCTCAAGTGCGGCCCGCCCCTTTTCTTGGAAACTCTGGGTTCTGATTGGCTCTGCACGTTAAACACACTCACGTCTGATTGTGGACTTAGGGTACGTGTGCCAACACTGTGTTTACAGCGCTGCTTCTCTAAGTCAGGGGCTGTCAGGACAATGAACGTGTGTGCTAGGTGTTTCTTTGGTTCTTTTAAAAAGCTTTTTATTGTGGAAAATTTGAAATATACATAAACTAGACGGGGCACCTGGGTGGCTCAGCGGGTTAAGCCTCTGCCTTCGGCTCAGGTCATGATCTCAGGGTCCGCATCGGGCTCTCTGCTCAGCTCAGAGCCTGCTTCCCCTCCTCTCTCTGCCTGCCTCTCTGCCTGCTTGTGATCTCTGTCAAATAAATAAATAAAATATTAAAAAAAAGAAGAAAACTAGAATCAGATAGTGAACCCTTTTTCAGCCTTTACCATGCCTCACATAATTAAAAGTAATATAAAATCTTCTCTCTCAGGGCGCCTAGGTGGCTAAGTCATTTGAGTGTCCTCAGCTCAGGTCTTGATCTCAGAGTGGTGGGTTTGGGCCCTGTGTTAGAGGGCTCCCAGTGTGGAGCCTATTTAGAGAGAGAGAGAGAGGGAGGGAGGGAATCTTTTCTCTAATAAAACTAGGTAATGTTTGATTTTCTAATTTCCCCATTTGTTGAAAGAGCCTTTTACCTGTTGGTTGGCATATCTCTGACATTTCCCATTACCTGCTTCACACCCTTTCAGTTTTGTTTTTAAATAACGGCTTTTGTTGATGCTCTTGAAGAAACTGTCATTTGTCCTATAGACGGTACCACATTCTGAGTTCGGCTGATTGTATCATGTGATGTTGTTTAATTCATAAATTTCAGAACTGGATGCTAGAAGCCCAGCTAGAGTGAGCTTCAGCTTTCATGGCAAGGATACTTGCTGTTGGCTTCACCTCTCAGGGACGGTGACATTAGTCACTTGTTCAGGTGGTGCTGTGATTCTTCCCCCTGGTGGCTTCCCTGGGCATTGAGGATGGTGGCCTGGGTCCTTCTATGGGAATCGCAGAAGCGGTGGTGATCTGACTCGGCCATGCCTTCCCTACTTGTTTGCTGGAGCTTTCTTGTTTGTTTGTTAACTACTTGGGTATCCTGAAACGTATCCTGAAACGTAGCTCATACAGAAAAGGTAGGATAAATGCATAATTCTTACATTTACTAGTTTCAGAATGCAAGTGGTGACTTACGCAAGTGAGAGTTATTTTTGGCATCATAAATGCGTGGATGTTAAGATGACCTGTATATATGTATGTACACACACACGCATGTGTATGATGTATATGTGAATTTACCGCCATCATTCTTTTCGGTGGTCAGATTGCCCTGCATGGGTATATTCTGTGTCCTTTGGAAATGGTTCCAGTAATTTTTTTAGAGTTTTCTTGTTTGTGGGCACGATAACATAGTTCCGGGCTCAGTTTGTACCCTTCTTGCCACAGACCTGAAATCAGCCGTCTCTCTAGGGAGCCTTGATTCCTTTCAGTGGAAAATGGTGTTTCGGGCTCCAGTCTGGATGCTGTGAGGGTGCTTCCGGGCTTGGCTAGGGCGTACAGATTGGAAGTGCGCATTGTTTAGAGAGAGGAAAAAAATAAGTCATGAGTTTATCTCAATACTTCCAACTTAAATTTAAGATTAAAATGGGGTGCCTGGGTGGCTCAGTCGGTGGGACCTTCTGTTTGGGTCATGGTCCTGGGGTCCTGGGATTGGGCCCCACATCGGGCTCCCTGCTGAATATCTGTTTCTTCCTCTCCCTCTACAGCTCCCCCTGCTCATGCTTGCTCTCTCTCTCAAATAAATAAATCTAAAATTATAAATAATTACAAGATTAAAATGGTTTATGGGGTGCCTGGGTGGCTCAGTCATTAAGTGTCTGCCTTTGGCTCAGGTCATGATCCCAGGGTCCTGGGGTAGAGCCCCACATGGGACTCCCTGCTCCGCGGGAAGCCTGTTCTCCCTCTCCCGCTCCCCCTGCTTCTGTTCCCTCTCTCGCTGTGTCTCTCTCTGTCAAATAATTAAAATCTTTTAAAAAAATTCAAATAGTTTCCTTCTTTATGTTTGTATCTCATTTCTCTTTTGCTTAAAATCTTGGTTCTTACCACTAGCACGTTTATGTCATTGCTTCATCATTCATGTGTGTGACACCTGTGGGTCATTTCAGAATCACAGTGCCACCACTGACAGGACCTCTGAGTGCACTTGAACACGGGCTTCTCTGTTTCATCTGGTTTCACTTCTGTTATCACTAAAAGCAGCCTTAAATCTCGTTAGAGCGCTCGGATGCCGCGGGAGGTGTCCCCCTGGGACGGACAGACACAGCTCCTCCCTGAGGTTACGCCGCCACTTTGAAACTTAGGCTCATGGGTTCATTTTTGCTTTTGAAGGTTAGCGAGCAGTGGGGACTGGCAGACACAGCCGACGGGAGGACCACCTCGTTCCCCGACTTTGGACAGTAGTTTGGCAGCGCTCACGAACGTGGGGCGGGCGCTCTGGCCTCGTGGTGCCATTCCAGGCGCACACACAGCAGAGACTGTGAACGTGCAAATGAGTGATTCGTCATAGTCCTGGGGGGAGCTAGCCCCCCGCTCAGCAGCAGTAGAGCGGGAGAGGCTGGAGGTGCGCCCGCACGACATGACGGCCAAGGGCCATGGCCCAGCATGGATGCTTTCCATAACGTACTTATTAAAAGATCGCTAAGCCCCAAAGAGTACGTACTGTGCGATGTTCTCGTAAATTAGAAACAAAAGGACGTTTTGGAATGTCCACATTCTAACGTATACGTGTGTGTATTTCTCAGTTTAGCTCACTTGGACCACTGTGCTGAGTGCCGCCGCCTGCGTGCCCTGCGCGCTCCCTCCCGGCCCCCCCGCCCCGCTCAGCTGCGCCATTTTTACAGTGACGCCGCTTGACAGTGCGCCGTAGAACTTAGTTATGTGTGATTTTATTGTTGTCCGTCTCTCCTGATAGAATGTAAACTCCATGTGGGCAAAAGAGTGCTCCTAGAGCCGGTGGCAGCTGGTTGGCGTCGTACTAGTAGCTTGAAACCAGACGGGGAGACGTGGTTACACCGCGGAGATCAGCAGACGCTGCTGACCTGGCCTCTCCCACTCACTCCCTGCAGACCCACTTGTCAAATACTTACCAGGGCGTCCTGGCGTCTGTCTCTTTGTACAGCCCTGAGGTCTTCACGGTGTCCGAACAGTGCCTGGCATATGGCGGTGCTCACCAGATCCGCAGACGAATTTTATTCCTGAAGAAATTTTGAGGTGCAAATGGCAGAAACTTACACTAGCTAAAGTGAAAAAAGGGAATCTGTGATGTTATGTAACTTGGGATGTATTTAACAAATTAGTCACGGGCTGGTATCTGGAAGTAGGTGTCCAGAAAGTCAGCTAAGAAAAGGAAGTACCCATACATCCTAAAGGAACTGTGACTGCTGTCGAAAATAAATGAGAAGTCTAATAATTGTTTGATCTCGCCTTGCTTAAGATTACAAGAAAGTAAAAATCAGCTCCTAGTCGTGTCCCCCACACGCCCCGCGCCCGTTGGTAGTCACGTCGTTGGTCTTTCTCCCCAGCCCGTGGCAACCAGCCCTGAGTCTCTCGGACTCACAGACTTGCTTGGTGTGCCCGTGGCATGTTGGTGGAATCCTGCATCCCGTCCGTGGTCCTTCGTGGCCAGCGGCTCACTTTGGGTTCCATCAGTGTGGTAGCAGGTGTCGGCACCCTGGCCTTTTATTGTGAGAGACGTGCAGCCGTGAGCACACGGCTCTTGCCCCTGTGTGTTAAGCCCGTGGCTCTGGCCTCTGGCCGCAGCCGTGTGTGCGCAGAGCTGGGGCCCAGCCTCTGTCTTGTTCCCCAACTGGACAAACGCGTAGCAAGGGTGAAAGCAGCTGCGGGAGCCCGGTCCGGCTTCCTGCTCTTGACCTTCTGGAGCTCTCACAGCCTCTCTTGTCCCCTGCCCCAGCAGCTCTCTGAGGACTGTATTTCGTGTGCTTTTCACAGCTTTCTCCTGCCAGCTGTTGCATCGTCTTGGATTCAGAAACCTTACCTCTTTTTCATTTTAGTGGTTAGAGATTACTTTCTTGAGCTAAAAGAAGGGGGAAGGAGGAATCTTGTAACAAGTCAGCCATTTACAAATGTCCTTTTGTGCCGGTCGGACCCCAGTGAGGTTCAGTGTGGCTTGTGGGCTTGAGGCGGTGCTGCTGTCAGGCTGGCCCTTCCAGCTGGAGTAGGAAGGAGAGAGTGTGTGATTTCTGCCACATCATAGGACATGGGAATATCCATAATCATGCATTGATTTTGCTAACAGATTTTTAGGGCTTGCCTCCTTTATTTAAATTTAGACATTTATAAATCAAGGAGTTTGCTGGCCCAGTGTAAAAAATTCATTGTAACTGTTTCAAGTAGGACAGATAAGGCTCTGACAGTTGAGTTACTGTGGTTCTGGTCCTTGAAAAAGAAGCGTTAAATACCTTTTTTGTCCTCACTTTAAAAATCGACTGATTGTATTTAACATGCTTTGGGCAGAAATGTTTCTAGTTTTACAGACCCCTTAGGTGATAAGGTCTGGGCGTGGGGAGCCTTGGAGTTGAGGTAGACAGAGCCGCTGGGAGAGAGTGAAATGTGGGGAGGACCAGGATTTTGGTGAGGCATTGGTGGAACCAGCGAAAACCTCGGTAATCAAGATAAGTGACAGCTTGATGCAGTGTTTGTTTCTTTTTTTTTTTTAACACTTTAATGCAGAAAAAATCCATGATGAACAAGCTTCCAAAATTTCAAATAGAGATAGGATCAGTATTACTCATTTTTCCTTCAGCCTTATGTGCTAATGTGTAGCATGCCCCTTACTCCGTCTTTATTTTTGCTTTTATTTTTCTTATTTCTTAAGGTAAAAACATAGACAATTGATTTTTTACCTTTTGTTCACAATTCTGTAAATGTCTGTGAGTGATCTGTGCATATGCCAGGAAGCACATACGTGCCCGTAACTTTTCTTTACAATGAAACATCACAGTATACATACTCTTCTGTACCTTTTTATTTACTTAAAATATTTATCTTTGGGTGCCTGGGTGGCTCATTCCGTCCAGCGTCTGACTCTGGATTTTGGCTCAGGTCGTGATCTTAGGGTCGTGAGATCGAGCCCCATGTAGGGCTCTGCTCTGGGCAAAGAGCCTGCCTGGGATCGTCTCTCTCTCTCTGCACCCCGCCCCCCAGCCCCCAGCTTGCATGCACTCTCACTCTCTCAAAAAAAATCATATGTATATACCTTGAAAATTTTTGCATTTTAGGACTGGGAGTTGCAGGTTTCTTTTCTACTATGTGGACTTTTTTCATTAATGAGTATTTTCCAGTATCAATGAAAAATTTTCACCAAATACCTTTTTCCAAACTTTATTTACTCATTTCTCTTCTACTGACACATAGGCTGTTCCTAGTTTTTCAGTTTTGTAAACAAACCTATGACTCATTTAAGCCTCAAACTGCCTTAAACCTTACAGGGGATTAATGGAGGTTTCTTACACCAGCCTACAGGAAGCTGGATCTGTGGGTGCAGTGACTGCCGTGCTTGTCTTCTGGTGAGCTCTGAACTCTGGAGGGGCCAGGACTGGGCCCCTGTTGTTTTCAGACCCCTAGTGCTAAATTCCCTGCACTGGCACGGAAGATGCAGATGACGCACTAGGCTTACAGCACTCTCAAAGCCCTTTACGCTTATAATACTTAGTTCTCATTACAACTGTTCTTAACTTTGTTTGACTGATGAGAAGACCAAGTTCTCAGAGGAGATTTTTAAATAAGTGCTCAGAGTTGTCTGTCTAGTATATTGCTATGTGGGGATTCAGGGAGTACGTTACAATAGGCTGAATGGACAATATTGGACTTTCCGGTTGAAGGTGATGGGAAGATGAGTCAGTTTGAGCTTGAACTTGATTTTACAAAGTCTGATCTTAACCCCAAGCCTCAGCTCCCTTTTTCTTGAAAATAGTGTTGTTAACCTTAAAAATAAAACTGCCTGTCATTTTACCAGCAAAAATGGGTTTATTCGGGAACAGCAAAGAATTGCAAACCCAGGCCAGCAAGCTAGGGTAGCTGCAGGCAGAACAAAGGAGGGACTGCTCTTCACAGAGGAAAGAGGAGAGCTGGGAGGGAGGAGGAAACTTTCCTTCCTCCCGCTGGGTTAGTAAGGTAGTAACTACTCTCAGGGTGCCCCTCTCCGTGTTGGGCCCCTCGTTGGAGGAGGAGTGGCCGGGCGAGAGCCGCCCCTGCTGGCCTCCAGACTCCAGTCTTCACAATGTGTTGGTAATTATCCCGGAGCTTATTAGGGGGTTAACTTGTTTACGAAGCCTTGTGGAGCTCCCTTGTAGTACTGGACTAGTACCCCGTCCTCGCCCAGGGACCGGTGGTGGTTGTCTGCCTCTTGTGCTTTGGGCACGTTCCTAACATTTCAAGGCTTTTCCCCTCATCTACAAAAGTAGACATAATTATAGCCTCCACCTTTTGTAAAATAAACGAGAGACACTCCATTCTTTAAAAAACTTTTTTTTGTGGTAAACTAAAAACACGTTAACCTAATTTACCATCTTAACCATTTTTAAGTATTGTTCGGTGGTCGGACGTGTATTCTCAGTGTTGGGAACCAGATGCCAGTGTTGTTTGTCTTGTACATCTGAAGCTCTGTCCCCCTTGTTTTCTGAGGTGATAGCACCATGGGTCACACCATTGTACGTCCCCACCCGGGGTGCACAAGGGTTCCAGCTTCTCCCTGTCCTGGCCAACACTTGCTCTCTCCTGTTTCCCATTTAAAAAAAAATAGTAATCATCCTGATAGCTGTGAGGTTAGTTTTAACTTTTTTTTTTTAAGATTTTATTTATTTATTTGAGAGAGAGAGTGAGAGAGCATGAGGGGGGAGAAAGTCAGAGGGAAAAGCAGACTCCCCATGGAGCTGGGAGCCCGATGTGGGACTCAATCCTGGGACTCCAGGATCATGAACTGAGCTCAAGGCAGTGGCCTAACCACTGAGCTACCCAGCCGCCCCAGTTTTAACTTTTTTTTTTTTTTAATTTATTTATTTGTCACAGAGAGCGAGCACAGGCAAACAGAGTGGCAGGCAGAGGGAGAAGCAGCCTCCCTGCCGAGCAAGGAGCCCGATGCGGGACTCGATCCCAGGACGCTGGGATCATGACCTGAGCCGAAGGCAGCCGCTTAACCAACTGAGCCACCCAGGCGTCCCTTAACATTTTTTAATGATAAAAAGTTTTAGGGAGAATTGGAAAAATGACTCTAAATATCTTGCTAAATCGGAAGAGTATCTGTTGTTACCAGTGTGAGAAAACGAAAAGCATAGAGGAGGGCCTTTGACCAGAAAACTCACCACCGTGTATCCGTGTTCGAGAAGAGGAGCCACCTCCTTTGGGGCTGTCCTTAGGATACGGCTGGGGGAGGACTGGACCCCGACGATGCTGCTGATCCTTCCTGAAAACGCGCAGGGTAGGTGGGAGACGGGACCCGCTCGCCAGCAGGGTCCCCTGCCACCCACGGGCCTTCCTGTGTGGCTGTGTGGGTGTCCCCGCACACCCGACTGCCCACGAGCCACTGCGGTTTTCTCTGCCGCAGTCCCAACAGGGCACTGTTTGCGCGGTCGGGCGAGTGGTCACGCTGTGGGCGGACCGCGCTGAGCGGGTCGGGTCAGCTGCGGCGACAGAGGGCGGTGAGTCGGCCGTGGCCGTGCAGGCCCGCTAAAGCAGAACTGCGGTTTCTCGGGATGGTGTTGACGCTCAGGTAAGTCATGACTGGACTGTCTTTTAGCGTCTGGTGTCTGGTCAGTATAAGCCAAACCCCCTCTGTTTTATGACACTTGCAGTCAGCTTGACAGTTTTGGCAAGTTTCTGGCGCTGTTCTGTGTTACCGGGTCTCCGCTAGGATATTTGAAAAACCCAAGTGGCATCTTCTTTGAGGTCTCAGGGGCCTTTCTTTTCCTTTTTAATTTGGTGGCAAGTAACCTCCCGACGCTGTCTAAACCTAGAATTTAGCTTTCATCTCCTCTGTGGCAAAACACACGAGAGATGGCCATTAGTGTCTGTGGACATACTCTGGTTGAGTGCTGTTTAATTGGTAATGAGTTCAGAATTTTCTGCCTCTCCAGAGAATTCTGTCTGATGCACCTTGTGTTGCTTCATTCCTTGCTGTGTTTGTTTCCTGGTGCTTGTGGTGCATCTCCCGGTCCCGCTACAGTGTCCAGCACGTCCCGTGGTGGCGTGATCTGCAGCCAGGGGCGGGATCGCCGACTCCGCAGGACTGTCCCGGGAGCTGCCGAATTCGGCAAATGGGAGTGTCACGTGGGGACGAGAGCGGCCTGTGGGCCTCGTATTCTGCTGCGATTCCCTCATCCTTGTGCGCCGAGTGAGGCCTGTTCCCTGCTTCTCTGGAAGCCTTTGCAGCCCCCGGAGGTGGTGTCATTACAGGTGCTGGCTTGAGTTTGTGCTCTGACAGGTGTCCCCATGCTGGCGCCAGCTCTGCCAGCGACCACTTAGCTGTGACGTCAGACCTGTTGCTTCATTTCTCGTTTCCTCAGTGTGTCCGCATGTCCCTCATGGCTCGTGAACTTGCTGCTTGTCGGTGAAGTCCCGCAGCGGGTGAGGGAGGGAGCACGCAGCGGAGCCTGACTGTCCCCTGTGCCGCCCGCTCCGCCCCGCGGGAGGTCTGTGGCCTCAGCAGGCCACTCAGCGCTCGGCGCTTCTGTTCGTCATCTCTCACACGGGGTGGCAGAAGCCACCTCACGGAGCTGGTTACTAATAGCCGAGTCCCTGTGTTTAAAGTATTTAGGATGGGGCTGGGCGCAGCGTAAGCGTTGGCTTGCAGCGGGGTCCACGTGTGTCCGTAGCACCGTGTCTGCGGCGCTGGCGCCGCTGTTCCGCCCCCTGATGACGGGCGCCGAGTCTGCTCTCGTCAGCTGTGGTCGTCGTCCTCGTGCGGGTGCACAGACCGAGGTGCAGGATGGTGGATGAGTCTTCCCTTGCCTCACGGATAGGACTGGGGTCCTCTGTGTCTTCCACTTGCAAATTTGGTGCCTTCCTCAG
>ML104800.1:19333-40076 GCA_003697995.1 Taxidea taxus jeffersonii
TTTTGCTATGGGGTTGTCTTTTTCTTTCTGATTTAAAGGTTTTCTTGATATATTCTGGACACTAATCCTATGTCAGTTATAACTTCTCCCAGTTCTGTGGCTTGTTGTCTGACTCTCTATATGTGGCCTTCTGATAAACAGTAGTTCTCAATTTTAATATGGTCAAATTCGGGGAAGCCTAACGAGTACGAGAGGAATCCGTATGTGGCTGTTGTCTGGAGGCTGTGCGTTAGAAGTATCCGTGGAGAACAGTGAACACTCAGTGGATGCAAAATCCATTAAAAATTCAGAAACAGGAACGCCTGGGTGGCTCAGTTGGTTAAGCGGCTGCCTTCGGCTCAGGTCATGATCCCAGCGTCCTGGGATCAAGTCCCACATCAGACTCCTTGCTCGGCAGGGAGCCTGCTCCTCCCTCTGCCTCTGCCTGCCTCTCTGTCTGCCTGTGCGTGCGCGCTCTCTCTCTCTCTCTAACAAATAAATAAATAAAATCTTTTTTAAAAAAAAAATCAGAAACAGGAGCGCCTGGGTGGCTCAGTGGGTTAGGCCTCTGCCTTCGGCTCATCAGGTCATGATCTCAGGGTCCTGGGATCGAGCCCCGCATTGGGCTCTCTGCTCAGCAGGGAGCCTGCTTCCTTCTCTCTCTCTGCCTGCCTCTCTGCCTACTTGTGATCTCTATCAAGTAAATAAAAAAAATAAAATTTAAAAAAATTTTTGTAAAAATTCAGAAACAAAGATCTTACATGGAAGCAAATCAGTGGACTCTGGAATTCCTTGGACAACAGTATAAAACGGATTATCCTGAAATG
This sequence comes from Taxidea taxus jeffersonii, assembly GCA_003697995.1. Classification (NCBI taxonomy): domain Eukaryota; kingdom Metazoa; phylum Chordata; class Mammalia; order Carnivora; family Mustelidae; genus Taxidea; species Taxidea taxus. The sequence continues at coordinate 20,140 of ML104800.1, forward strand.
GGTTTATGTATAATAGGTAATAATAAGAACTTTCATAGACGTACTGGAATGACACCTCGGTCTGGTACAGATGTAGATGCAGCAAACCTCTGGGAAACATTCATGAACTTGAAAGTCGGGAATAAAAATGATCTCACGTGCGAAGAAATTTTGGAATTAATGGACAGTGTCTCTAAAGAAGATCATAGCAAAAGGAGCAGTTTTGTTTGCGTACTTGTAAGCCATGGGGATGCAGGAATCATTTTTGGAACCCATGGACCTGTTGACCTGAAAAAATTAACAGGTTTCTTCAGAGGGGATTACTGTCGAAGTCTGACGGGAAAACCCAAACATTTCATTATTCAGGCCTGCCAAGGCACAGACCTGGACTGCAGTATTGAGACGGACAGTGGAGCCGAGGACGACATGGCCTGTCAGAAAATACCAGTTGAAGCGGACTTCCTGTATGCCTATTCCACGAACCCCAGTTCCTATTCCTGGTGACACTCGAAGGACGGATCCTGGTTCATCAGTCACTCTGCACGATGCTGAAACTATATGCTCACAAGCTTGAGGTTATGCACATTCTTACCTGGGTTAACCGAAAGGTAGCCACAGAATTTGAGTCCTTTTCTCTTGACTCTGCTTTTCATGGAAAGAAACAGGTTCCGTGTATTGTGTCTATGCTCACAAAAGAACTGTATCTTTATCACTAAAGATGGATGGTGTTTTGTTTTTTTGTTTTTTGTTTTTTGTTTAGTTCATATGCCAAGTGAGGAAATGGTTTAACGGATCCTGTATTTTCCCTCTCATTTTAGTCTAATCGAATACTTCACATGGTACTTTGGAACCTGCTACTTTCATAGCAATAAAACTAGGAGGCTACCTCACACTCAGAATCAGGTAGTCGAAATTGAATTTAATTAGAAATAAATAAAAATGGGTAGTAGTACAATCGTTGTGAGAGGAAATGTTTCTAAATCAACTTCCCTGAAAATTAACAAGTTTCAGTGATGCTGTTATGAATTTTGAAGTAATTATGGAAGAGGTTAAACACTGTAATTATGAATTTCAGTGATCTTAATGTGCTCCTATATGAGAGTATGTACTCTGATTTTTGTCAAACCACAAACACACTAATGGGGAATAATGTATCCTAGAATGTGGGGCTCTGTGAGCAGGGTCAAAGTCTTAAAGACCTACCTTGATTTTAGAATCAGGATTTGGAGACAAAAAATATATCTATATATGGTCAAATTCAACAATCTTTTCTGTTATTGTCTGAGGGTCACATGCATTGCTCTTAACACAGAGGTTTAAGAAATCCTTCCCTACATTAAAAAGCTTGACAATGATATGAAAAGAAATTTTTAAAAATTTTTTAAATTTTAAAAAAAAAAAAAAAAGCTTGACAATGGCCTTAGACTTTCTTCTCAAAGTTTTGAGGTTTTGCCTTTCCCATCTAAAGCCACATGTGCCTGGAGGTATACAGTCTGTGTGCACATGTGTGTATACGTGTGTGTGCATGTAGTATGTAGTATGAATATGGACGAGAGTATCGCAGACCAATACTCAAAGTGGTTGCACTTTTCATTACTGGCCTGTGATGAGAAAAGGTTCTGGAGTCAGCATGTAAGATGCACGGCTTCTTCAGAGAGTAGTTCGGGATACAAAAACGTCAGCTAACCAGAAAGCATGCTCCATAAGGGGGCAATCTGCGCTCTGGTCTAAGTTCCTTATCTCATTTTGGATGGAAGACTTTGTAGGCCGGCTCACTGCACGGTTTCATCTGGGCAGAGGATGTGGGATCTCTAGAAGGTCCAGGGGCGGGGCAGGTGGAGAAAGAACTGGTAAGGCAGCCCACTGCAGAACACAGAGAAGATGAGTATGTCTGGGAAGGAAGGAAGGAAAGATAAAGTGCCCAAAGATGGAGTCAGAGGGAGGTAGGGCATCAGGACATACAAGGCTTGGAAGCCATGATGTTGAGAACGATTTCATAAATGCAATGGGAAGCCATCGAAGAGATTTAGAAACGTGACAATGACTTGACCAGAAGGATGGTTTTTAAATTCCCTCCTGCTGCAGTGTGCAGAGCAGGAGATCAGGGGGCAAGAGGAGACGGGGAGAGACTGGTTATGTGCTCACAGTAGTCGAAGCCTGAGATGATGGTGGCTTTAACCCACTGAGCCACCCAGGCACCCCCTTTTTTTTTTCTTAAGATTTTATTTATTTATTTGACAGACAGAGATCACAAGTAGGAGATGATGGTGGCTTACAGTAGAGTGGTCTTCCCAGAACTCTGCTACTCAGTGTGGCCTGTAGACCATCAGCATTACTAGGGGTGTTTCAGGAATGCAGACTCTTTGGCCCATCAAGACATTAGTGGGTCAGAAATTGCTTTCAACAAGATTCCCAGTGATTCATGTGCCTGTTAAAGCTTTTGTTTTATGGGGGGATTTCTTTAAAGAGAAACTATATGGAGATATCAAGTTTGCACACAGATATATGAGCCTGGAGATAGACCTGCAGACCTGCAAAAGTAAAGAGAAATCTGAGAAGTAGGGAGAACCAGGAATGTGAGATGATAAGCCGACAGAAAAGTTGTTTAGGAGTCAGGAAGGGGTCACCTGTGCTGAATGATCCAGAGAGGCCAAGAAGAGGAAAACTGGGGGTACCACCTGGACAGGATAACTGGTCTCTGGCCTTCTGGTAGCAGAGCCAGGTTGGTGTGGGCTGAAGAGTAAATGGCAGGTGAGGAAACGGGGATTAAATGCAGGAACTTTTTTGGGTTTAGCTGTGTAGGGAAGGATCGGGACAGGAGGGCAACTGGAAGGGTCCAGAGGAAGTCGTTTCTCAGACAGTAGGTAAGAATCACCCAGGAGATCATTAAAGGTACAGGTTTCTAACAAAGCAAATGCCAATCTAATCAAGAGAAAATGTCAGGCAAGCCCAACAACATTCTACAGAAGACGTGACCCTTCAAAGATCTCAAGGTCATAAGTGACAAGGAAAGAGTAAGGAATGGTCACAGACTAGAGAAGATGAAGGAGAAGGGACAACCAGATGCAATATGGGATTCTTGGCTGGATTCCAGAACAGAAGTGGGAAAACTGGTGAAATCCTATGAAGTCTGTAGTCTAGTTAATAGTATTGTAGCATGGTTTGATCACTCTACTATGATTATATAAGATCTTAACCTTAGGGCAAGCTGATTAAAGCGTGTATGGGACTCTGTGTGTTAAAATAAAAACTAAACTCATGTGCTCATTCAGTAGACGAGGCACGGGGCTTAGGAATTGGACTGTGTTGTATTTGTTGCTGTTCTTGCTGTTTTAGAATCTACATTTTGAACCAATGCCATGGGTAATTCTAATATAAGTACAGAGACCTTCCTTTGAAAGGTACTGGACTAGAGCAGTGCAAATGGAACAATCCAGAAAAAAGGAAGATGCCGTGGATAAGTGAGGAACCCCAGTGGCTGAGAAGGAAGAAGAAATGGCATCCAGAGGGGAAGTGGCCTTTGATGCTCAATTAGAGGACAGACTGAAAGGAGGAGAGCAGAGTCGTGTCAGTTGTACAGACATGCTGGTGAGAACATAAGGGAAGGTCAGAGCTAGCATAGGGCAGACTGCACCAGGACAGTGGAAAATGTGTGAAAAAGACATGGAGTGGGGAGCAGGGCTGCCTAGAGACATGAACAACACCGCCAGGCTCTCCCGTAGAGATACAGTCCTAAACCAGAAAGCGGGTTTCATGTCCCATGTGAGGAAAAGCTGCTGTTCCCAAATCAGCATTTTAGGCTACAGCTGGACATGGAGACTCACCCTAAGAACAACCACTGATGAGCTCTCAGGGTGAATGTTAAGTATCCAGCTGCACAGTCCCGACACCTGAAGATCTCAACACTGTGCAAAACTTCTTTTAGAAATCTTCCTTTAGTGGCGTGAGGATGGCTCAGTCAGTTAAGCATGTGCCTACTGATTTTGGCTCAGGTCATGATCTCGGGGTCATGAGAAGGAGTCCCACATGGGACACAAAGGAAAGGCTGCATAAGAACACAGCAAGAGGACACCATCTGTAATCAGAAAGAGGCCTCCCAAGAAACCAGCCCTGCTAGCACCTTGATCTTGAACTTCCAGCCTCCAGAACCATGAGAAAATAAACGTCTGTTGTTTAAGCCATGCAGTCTGTGACATTCTGTTATAACAGTCCAAGAGACTAAGAGACAACTTCCTTCCTGACTCAAACAAGAGGCGCTGGGAAGGGGTAGGCACTATCAGAAACAAGAGCCTGTGGGCCTTGGACTTTACCCTGGTCTACTGCAGTTAATTAACTGCCAACTCTGTGTAACTCAGGTCACATTCCTGGGTCTCAGTTCCCTTTTGGCTAGTAAGATATAGGATTCCTGAAAATCACTACTTGAAAAATGAGCGCTCGGGGGTTGACTTTCTATGTATAGGCCTGAAATAGGGCCCTCTGCTTACACTGTAGGTTTCCTCAGTCAGGGTTCTCTGTTGTTTGCAATGGCAACAACTCTGACCGCATAAGCAAGAGGGGAATTCAGTGGAAGGATACCAGAGGGTCCACAGAATGGACAAGGCAGCTCAGTTTCAGAACACAGACAAAAGCCAAATGCGACTGGGCAGCAGAGAAGCCCACGGCTGACAGGGTCCGCTGATGGCGGCAAGTCGGCTCTCCACAGGCCCAGCTGCCAACGGACCCGCCATTCCTTTGCTTCATGGCAAAACATCCTCAAAACTCAAAGCCCAGCTGGGAGGGTCCCACTGGCCATGCCTAAAGCCCATGCCACATTGCCTCATCAACCCTGCAGTCCTCTGACCCTCACACAATGAAAGATTTCCTGAAAAGGGAAAGGGGAGGCTCCCAAGATGACAAATGCCCATTACGTCAGTAGTGGAGGGGGCTTCAGTTTTAGCTAAGAAAAAGCACAGCCCTTCAGCACCGGTAGAATACAATCCCAGTCAGAGAGGGAGACAACAGGGCCAAAAGCTCCAGAATATTCCACAGAGAAATGGGCCCTGTTTTACCTCAAACTTGCTCAGGTTCCCTGGAGAAATCCCTTATAATTAGCCTCATCTCCCATTTCCTCCTCTAGAGATGGGGACACAGAACAATTAGTGGCGTCACTAAAACATGGCGAGAACTAATGAGTAACTCAGAAAACAGCTAACACAATACTAAAGAATGCGACCACAAAGCTTCTTTAAAAAATTGACACCATTACAATTGAAAACATCAGTATACTAGTCCCCGTCGACCCAGTTTTCACTCCACAACAGCTGTTAGCTGCAGTCCAGAAGCAAATGATCCTCCTTCTGACGGACGCTCAGAAGGTCAACAGAGACCTGACGTGACATCACCGTGCCTACGTCACTCACCTCACTTCACCTTGTCAGGCAAGCATTTCGTCGTCTCACATCAACACAAGAAGGCGGAGGACGGTGTAATGACATATTTTGAGAGACAGCAGATTCCTGTGACTTTTATTATGGTATACTGTTAAAATCATTCTATTTTATGACTAGGTATTGTTGTTCATCTCTTACTAGGCTCATTTTTCAATTAGACCTGCCCGCAGGTATGTATGCATAAGAAAAAAGACAGTATGTGTAGGCTTCGGTACGAGCCACAGTTTCAGGGACCCACGGAAACGGGCCTTGGAACGTACACCTCACGGATGATGGGGAGGCTACTGTATGGGCTTTGTGCTGGGATTTAGGGACTCTATTTCTTTGCATGATTTTCTCATCTGAGCACATAAAGAGAACGAAACGTTGGCTTAATTCAAAGCATGGTACAGAATATTTATCGGAAGATGTTGGTTTGCTTTGCTCTCTCCTTTCCGAAATAAAGCGCAATCCTCTTACCACCCTGCGAGGCAGGATCATCAGCCCTGCAAGCCGCAAAGACCAACCAAACCAAACTCTCAACTCACTACGAACAAAGGCAAAAAATTCTCAGTCAGCCATCTGTTTCTAAAATCATTTAATCCAAAACACAGTCCCATAGCAACAGGGAAAAGGACACCATCAGCTTCGAGATAATCTTCTGTCTCTGGTTACACCGGGGGCTGGAATGGCGCAGGACATCCCATGACTCAGCAGGAAGAGGCACTTTCCCGCCCAAACACAGGAGCCGGCAGCGACCCCAGCACCCGCGTCCGTCCGCGCAAATGCCCGAGCCCTTAACTAAGTGACCAGGAGACATCACTGCCTCCCTGGGTGGGTCTAATTCCAACAAACAGTAAAGAGCTTATGCTACGGGCTGAATTCCTCAATTCAGCTCTAAATTAAGCTTTTATATTATATCAGGGGAGCAGGAGGCTTAAAAGACAGAGAGGAGCCATTCTGGCTGGGAGCAGCAGCGCAGACAAAAGGCTCCACGTCTGGACAATGTGGGATGTGTTTGCGTAACAAACAGTCGTGGCTCCTACTGGTTGGAGAGAATACTAGAAAAGTTGGCTAAGGGACGTGAGAAAGTCCGCAGACAATGGAGATCCATTGGGTTATTCTGGGCAAAGGGGCCTTTTCAGTAGTTCTTCTGCAGAAAGAGCAAGCCAGCAGAAGCAGGAGACAGTGACCCTGAGCGCAGGTACGCAGCCGACGGGGCAAGCAGAAACGGAGCAGGGTCACCCGAGAATGGGAACATGGAAAAGAAGCCACAAGTCAGAGAGACACACATATGTAAAAGCTGCAGAACTCGGCAGCTGGCAGGATGGACAGGGAAGTCCAAGGTGATTCTGAGTCACAGATTCAACTGCCCACTGAAGACAACACCCCCCTGAGAATCTGTCCCTAAGAACTGCCCCCCTCCCCAGCCCCCCTTGCCAGTTAACACTCATTCTCCTGTCAGGGTCTCTCCGTGAACTCTCGGATCCCTTCATCCCCATCACCCCTGCTTAAGAGTTTGAGTCCTTATCACCGCTTGCTCAGAACTCTACCAAGACAGAAACGTCCCCTGCTTGCTCAGGGACTTCACAGCGGAGAAGAGGAGACAGGAGTTACCGACTCAACTCAGAAAGCTGCTGAGGAAACAAGCAAGATGCTGGCGACCCAGAATGATGGGCAAAGGTCAGGAAAATCGACTCTGAGGAGTTGTGTCTGAGCCAACACCTAGAAGACGGGAAGCCAGGAGTAAGAGAGAGCGGGAGATTGCTCCGGGCGGAGGGGATGGTGTGTGCAAAAGCCTGTATGCGGTATGCACTATGCACGGCACAGAGCTGGGGAGGGGAGCCCGGCTGGAGGCGAGGCCCGTGCAGAAGGCAGGAAGCCAATCCCGGGTGGGTAGAAATGTGATTCTAGTTCTCCAAAGAGCCACTAGGGCTGGGGAGACAGATTTGGTAATTATCTTCGGAAAGATGATGACCGAAGTCAAATGACCCCATCAAGGAAGAGAGAGAGAAAAAAGTTCAACTCCCGTAACTCTAGTTCATTTAAGGGGTGGTAAGAGAACCCAGTTTTCTGCAGCAATCAGAAGGCGCGACCTTTAGCAATCATACCAGACAGAGTGCTATTTACATACCCTTCCACAATCCAATTCAGTCAAGCACACAAATTATTCTCATCCTTACTTAATTTATTTCCATTCACTGACAATCTTTCCCAAACCCCCTCTTCTGCCTGCTTATTGGTATGAAGAGCCAACTGATTAGCAATTATCCATAGCATTAACTCTCTAAGTATCTATAATTATGACTTCTCTTAGTTTATTTGAGGGCTCCGTAGGACTCCAGGATGAGGAATAACACGAAGTTAATGTAAATACTAATTTGCCAAGAAACTAACCAGACCAAATATGTAGATAAGCCAAAAGGCAATTTTCCAAAATTGAGGCTTTACCAGTGTAGAGAGGTCTATATTTGTTTTTGCTATTTTAAAGTGTCTAAATGCCACCACTAAACCAATTTCAGCCTTTTAAACTTTTCATTATGAAATTTTCAGACATACGTGAAAATGGAAAGACTAGATAGAACCCATTACCAGGCTTCAATCTCAACTCCTGGCCATGTTCACTTCCTCTATCCCCCACTCTTTTTTTTTTTTTAACCAAGAGTAAAGCAAATCCCACATACTATTCATTTCACCAATAAATACTCTGGTATCTCTGATAAAGACTTTAAAAAATCATAACCACAAGCATTATCACAGCCAACAAAATTAAAAATAATTCCTAATATCATCTAATTACACGTTCCATACTTAGCTCTCCTTGATGGCCTCCAAATATTTTTGTACGATTATTGCCTTTTGCAAATCAGGATCCAAACCAAGAACACACACTGCTTTGGGTGATGTGTCTCCTAAGTCTCTTTTACTCTATAAGAGTTTCTTCCTCCTTTTTTATATTTTTAAGCTCTCACAATTGACTTGTTAAAGAAAAAGATCATTTGTCCCCATGGCCAGCCCATATTCCATATTTGGCTAACTGGATTCTCACAGTGTCATTTAGCATGTTCTTCTAACCCTCAAATTTTCTATAAACTGGTCATTACATTGAGAGCCTTCATTAGATTCAGGATTAAAATTTTTAGCAAGAATATTTTCTAGGTGGTCTTTTGTACTTCCCATGGCAACACTTCAGGAGGTGACTGATACCTCGTTGTCCCATGTTCAGTGAGTCCCAACCTGATCAGGGGTTTTAGGTAGTGACAGTCAGCTCTACGCATGAAAAGACTCTTCACCAACTTGTCACCTAAAGATTAAACAGTCATGACGATTATTGCTTACATCCACTATTTCATTAGGGAGATTGGAAGTTATTTAAGCCTGTGTTAATTAAAAGATATTCCTAACACTTCTGAGATATACTCACAGAAAGAATAATAATTATTTAGCGTCTGAAACAATAACATGATTACATAATAACATATCTGTGTGTGTTTGAGAACATTTCTTAAGTCACCTGGTTAATTCAATACAAAGACGCTCATTTCTGTACTGTTCTTTAGAAAGATTACAGATAAATTACTGATTCTGCACGTAATAGAATAAAGCCTTAGGTCTGTCTGTCTTGCTCTTAAATTCAAAGTTCCTAAAAGATAGTGAATAAAAAAATAAAGGAAATCTTGGAAATTATGAGAATTATGAAGGAGGAAGGGAGGAGGAAATAAAATGTCAGAATATCTGCAAAGCAGTACATTTATTTTAGTCCCTTCCCAAAGGAGAGATGAATGGAGCATTAAAATAACTTTAAAACGTGATGGTCAATTTCACTTTTTCCCAAACCCCTTAAATGGAGTTTCGAGAAAACAGCAAAAAAGAACCTGAATCTTTTTTACCCTGTCCCATACTCCGAAGTTAATAAACAGTATAATGCCTCTGAAACCTAAGAATCCTCCCCTCCTCCAAAACTGGACACTAGTTAATACCTTCTGTGGAATCATTTAATGACCCTAAGAAAGCCTCTATTAATAGCTAAGCCTCCCAGGCCAGCCTGCATTTCCCCCTGGGGCAGGGAGTCTGCAACTCACAGGACAAGCCTGCGGGGGGGGGGGGGGGGGGGCAAGTAGTGGGGATGGGGGCAGGGAGTCCTGCCATCAGGTGTGACCTCCAGAGATGACGGGGAGGGAGGCTGATTTCCACGAGTAAGGAAATGTTTCAAATGTTGCAATGAATGCCACTGAGCTGTATCCTCAAAAATTATTAAAATGGTAATCTGTATGTTCTGTGTGTCTTATCACAATAAAGAAAAAACATTGCAATGGCCAACTGGTCAGCTGAGCCTGTGTGACTGTGTCCGCGATCACCACCCCTCTGTGCCAAGTGACCCCCCTGCCACCAAAACCCGCTGCCCTCTCCACAGCACCACACTGCCTCTCTGGGGAGGTGGATCTTAAATTGCACCCCAGAGTTTTCAAGGAAAAGTTCCAGATTATCACTCTTGAATAACTATGCACAAAAGTCTTTATAATTACACAACAAACAAGATTTTTTTATATTAAAAACAGCTTCCAACTTGAAAACTGTGCTCACTGCCTCCCAACACAGGCCTAGCAACTTGGGGTGCATTACACAATATGTAAAAGAATAACACAGTAAGGATAACGTCTTGGACCCTGCATCCATAGTGGCACGAAATGAGCTTCTGGGGTCAGCTCTGCATCTTCCCGGGACCAGGACCAGGACCACAGAGGAGTAATGTCACAGGAAGACCCAGTACTTGGATGCTCAGGCCCTTGGGGAAGCCCAAAAAGGGGATCCGTGAAAAGGTTGAGAACCTTCCTAGGGATGAGCTTTCCCGGGCACTGTGCCCATAATACATTCACTGCCTTACCTGCAAGGGGAAACGGGAGGTGGGGCCCAAAGCAGGAAAACCCAATCAGGAATACAAAGGCCCAAAACACCTGCTACCCCCAGCAACTCAGAAATCTGTCCCAGGAGCCTCATACAGTGGAGGGGCAACGAAAACGTGTTCCTCGGGGTGGTCTCTCTTCAGTCACTGAGGACTGCTGTCAGACCCACAAGAAAGAAGCGGGGAATCTTTTTTTTTAAAGATTTTATTTATTTATTTGTTATAGAGAGAGAGAGAGCGCGCAAGCACAGGCAGACAGAGAGGCAGGCAGAGGCAGAGGGAGAAGCAGGCTCCCTGCAGAGCAAGGAGCCCGATGTGGGACTCGATCCCAGGACGCTGGGATCATGACCTGAGCCGAAGGCAGCCGCTTAACCAACTGAGCCACCCAGGCGTCCCAGAAGTGGGGAATCTAAGAAGAGATGTCCTCATCTGTGAAAATGATGATGACAAAGGACTCCCTCTGTTCCTAGACACTTTACACGGACCCCTCTGCTCTCACAGAGCCCTGCTGGGAAGGTTAGGGAAGGTCCTGTCAAAGCTTCAGCAACAGGAAAGCAAGAGAGACAGGACTGGGACCCTGGTCTGTCTGCGTCTTCAGTCACAATATACGAAAGGACTCCGCTGCATGACGCAAATAATACCCATCTGAATACATCTGAACTTAAAAGCAATACAACTGCCAACCAACACAGGAAGCGGTAGTCAATGTCATCAGCCATTGGAGAAACCACAATGACATACCAATTCGCACCCACTAGGAGAGCCTGATTTTTAAAAAAAAGTGTTGGGCAGAGTGTGGAGGAACTAGAATTCTCACTCACTGCCTCGCCTCGGCTGTGGAAAAGAGTTTCTCAGAGTTTGGCAGGTGCTCAGCAAGTCAAGCACAGGATCACCACAGAACCCTGTAATCCCACTCCTAGGCAGAGACCCCAAAGAACTGGAGACGGGTGTTCCAACAAAAACCGGTACAGGGATGTTCACAGCAGCTCTATTAACAATAGCCAAGAGGTGCAAACCGCCAAAAAGCCATCAACGAACGAAGAGACTAAACGTGGCCCATTCATACAAGGCAGTATTATCCAGCCCAAAACGAATGAAGTACTCAAGCATTCTCCGACTCAGATGAACCTTGAAAACATTATGCTGAGAGCAGACACACACACACACACACACACACACCACATATTGTATGACTGTATGATTTCATTTGCATGAAATATCTAGAATCAGCAAACCCAGAGAAACAGAAAGGAGATTAGGGGCTGCCTGGGGGGGTGGGGGAAGAGGAGGGGGGATGTTTGCACAACACTGTGATTATCCCTGATGCCACCGAATTGCACACTTTAAAATAATTAAAATGGCAATTTTAGGTTATGCGCATTTTACGATAATTTTTTAAAGCAATCAATTCAAGGGCTCAAATACAAAAAGCTCCTGGGTACAGGGGTAGAGGTCAAATACCCTTATGCTGATTTAACTTTGGTAAGCTTGCTATCCTCAAACTGACTTTCTTATCCCCGCAGTGTGGCTCCAGGGGGTCCTGCTCTCAGAATCTCCTCAAGCTCTTTTAAAAATATGGATTCCCAGGCCTTCCCCCCCCCCCCACTTTCCAAGAGGATGGGACCCAGGAACCCAGTGCATTAGCACTGCCTCTAAGACTCCCATCCTTGTCCCTCCAGCCAGTTCCCAGAGCTTCTCAAAAGGAAGCTGTTGATCATCTCCTTCCTATGTACTCTGAGCTGTAAGCACCTGCTGTGTGAGCACTCCATCGCATTTGCTAAGTCAAGCACCTCCACCGGGCAGAAGCCGACCTTCAACCCACTGACTAGGTGCAGCCCTGTGCCGCTTCTGGTCCACAGAGGTGGCTGCCCTGCTTTTGAGACTGATGAGACTTTGTTGGTTTTCTATGTTTGTACTTTCATCTGTTAATTTTATGTATTCAAAGCACAGTTCATACTCAAAGCCTGAACTCACACGTGCCATCTGACCCAAAGACGGTGACTGATTTCTGACCATCTCCACTTTATTTTTTTTTTTTGAAGATTTTATTTATTTATTTATTTCAGAGAGAGAGAACATGGCGGGAGGAGGGTCAGAGGGAGAAGCAAACTCCCCGCAGCGCAGGGAGCCCGATGCGGGACTCGATCCCGGGACTCCAGGATCATGACCTGAGCCGATGGCAGTCGATTAACCAACTGAGCCACCCAGGCCCCGCCCATCTCCACTTTAAAAACCAAGATATTACTAACACGGTCTCTTCTAGACATATTAAAAATCATCCTTTAGGATGAACCAATTTTTAAATAAGATTATAAATTTTCTTATATGAGTGGCAACTGTGACATGCACCTTCAGTCTGGATCAGCAGCAATCTTGGCAAAGAATGCTTCGTAAGCTAGTTCCCCCATCTCTTACTAAGGGCCCTCCCCCTGGCCCCTTCCCCTTCCCTCCCCATCCTTCACCAGCTTCTCAGCTTCTCCCCAGTGCTTGTGTTCTCATCTGCCTCTTGTCTTCTCCCATTCGTTCCTCTGCTGGCTTAACACAAGAATATGAAACCAAATAACCTACTGTAGTCATTGTTACATTTACTGAGTGGGGCTTCTTATTCTCTGCTTTTAAACACTGTAATTTGTTCTTTAAAAAAAAATTTTTTTTTTCCTGCTTGTATGTAAGCCTTGGTTGATTTCTCTTGAGGAATCTGTGGCCTCTAAGAGAAAAAGGGTCTTGATTACAGGCACCATTTAAAAAAAGGAACACAGGCATCCTCAGTGAGAATTTTAAACCACTCTACTGTCATGATACAATGACTCCTTCTTTTGCTGGGCTATGGGGACAGGAAGAAAAGTCTCTCACAGACCAAAGATATTCTAAAACAGAACTTTAGCTTAAAAATATAAATAAATAAATAAATTCCAGCCTTACAGCAGTCCTACACAGGGACATGTAGAGGTCCCCAGCTGTTTGGAATCCCTGACCCCACCAGCTGTTTGCAACGTGTCCCCTATTCTGACAGTGACAACAAAAAATGCCTCGCAGGTGACACTACCCGGCTAAGAACCACTGTCGTACCTGCACCTTTACTGGAGCAGCCTGGGGAGAGCAGCTGATGAGGACAGGTAAACAACCCCAGATCACCCCTGGCAGCCCCCTCCCAGCTGGTACAGGAAGCCCACAGCAGTATGTTCAGTTGGGTTAGCTGACATGTTCACACCACGCGGGTGGGACCAAAAGTAAATTCTTCCACTCCCTTCTACATGATCTCACTGTTTTTAAGTCTGTTAGTATAGAATCACGAGCTATCCAGTTGTGTTTCTTGTGTGATCTGTGGCCCCCAAGGGCTGAGCAGTTTCCCTGCGATGAATGAAAAGAGACAAAAACCCATTTATTAACATCAGTGATGGCTAATATTTCTTGACTGCCTACTGTAAACCAAGTTTTGTGCTAAGCACCTTTCAGGGATCATAGCACTTACTTTTCCTAAAAACCGATTCTACAAATGAAGAAACTAAAGCTGGATTATAAAGGAGGGACGCCTGGGTGGCTCAGTTGGTTAAGCGGCTGCCTTCGGCTCGGGGCATGATCCCAGCGTCCTGGGATGGAGTCCCACATCGGGGTCCTTGCTCAGCAGGGAGCCTGCTTCTCCCTCTGCCTCTGCCTGCCACTCTGTCTGCCTGTGCTCGCTCCTGTGCTCTCTATCTGACAAATAAATAAATACAATCTTTAAAAAAAAATAAAGGAATCCACGGGGGCCAGCTGATAGCAGGACGGGGAACAGGAATCTGTACATGGGTTTGCCGGCCTCCAGCCCTGTGCACCTGACCCCACGGGGGTCACCTGACCACAGCCCGGGCTGTGGTCTCCAGACTGGCAGGACACACACTCCATTAAAAAATTCCCAAGCACATCCCCACTCATATGCTTTTATTTCTTTTTTGAAAACCCCACACAGGGGTGCCTAGGTGGCTCAGTCATTAGGCGTCTGCCTTCAGCTCAGGTCATGATTCTGAAGTCCCAAGATCGAGCCCCACACTGGCTACCTGCACAGAGGGAAACCTGCTTCTCCCTCTCCCACTCCCCCTGCTTGTGTTCCCTCTCTCGCTGTGTGTCTCTCTGTGTCAAATAAATTAATAAAATCTTTTAAAAAAACACACACAAAGCCTACTGTTTTAATATTATGAATCTTATGAATCATACACATAACCACATTTTATCTTTTAAGTAGGCTCCACACCCCGCCTGGAGCCCAACACAGGGCTTGAGCTCACGACCCTGAGATCAAGACCTGAGCTGAGATCACGAGTGGGATGCTTAACCAACTGAGCCACCCGAACACCCCACCCATAACCAAGTTCGGAAAGAATGATATGAACAAGTGATAAATGACATTATTCAGTGTCAATATTCAAGGGTCAATTCCTTAACACATCTGATAAAATGCCCCTGTGGGTGGAAATGCATCCCCTGCAAAAAATATGTTGAAGTTCTTACCCCCAGTACCTCTGGACATGACCTTCTTGGGAAACAGGCTCTACAGCGAGCCAGTACGTTTCTGTGGCTTTCAGCCAGCTTGGGGTACCTTGTGTGGGCAGCCCTGGGAGACCACAGAGATTCAGTCACTGTCTGCGCGGTGACCAGGCTGAAGAGCTCAGCTGGGAGCATCGTAGGCTCGGCCAGTCCTGCTCACCTACCTGTTCGCACTGTTAAACTGTGCTCCGCCAGTCCCCACACCTTCCAAAATACCAGTTTAAGCCACTGGTCTACCAGGGAAAATTTGTTTATATACCGTTTGAAAACCCACTTACCAGAGCATTCACACACCTCCATCTACCCCAAGCCACTGAAAGACAGCAACACGGAACAGACCCACTGCCATCGCCTCCCTCCCCGGTGTTCATGTACTCTATGCTCCGTATGCGACGCGAAACCCTCTGTCATACCCACCAAATGAGGGCGTCAGGCTCAACCCATACACGACCTATTAGAAAACATCATCTCGATTTTTATATACAAAATAGATCTTTTTTTCTTTTTTTTTTTAAGATTTTATTTAACTATTTGACACAGAGAGAGAGAGAGCACAAGTGGGCAGAGCTACAGGCAGAGAGAGAGGGAGAAGCAGGCTCCCCACTAAGCAAGCACCCTGATGAGGGGCTCCATCCCAGGACTCTGGGATCATGACTCAAGCCAAAGGCAGCCATCTAACTGACTGAGCCACCCAGACGTCCCCATAAAATAGATATTTTTTAAAAATAAGTAAAAGTTCTCCTATTTTTTTCCTGCCCCACTCTGGAAACCACAAGTCCACACTGCTATCTCATCATATGATAAAGAGAGAGACCTGCAGGACCCCTCTGACATCTTAACTCCCAAAAGGTCCACCAACTCCAAGTTAATAAAGGTCAAATCATCTAGTCTCATTGTATCAATGCTTATCTACTGAGTATCTACCAGGCACCAAGTAAATTATTAGGTGTCCTAGAAACATTAAAAAAAAAAAATAGCCACATAGAAATTGAAAAATTCTTGGGGTGGCAAGACAATTAAACGTGATTGCAAGAATGATAGAATTTCCAAAAATCCCATGATATATGCTTGAGGAGGCCTTCATAGCACCAGCAGGATTTGGGTCAGGACGGCAGAAAGGCTGGACTCACAGAGCAAATGCATAGATGCCTCTAGGACCCCGAAGGGAGCACCCGTCCCCACAAATCAGTGTGGGGGGAGGCTCTAGGGAGTGGTGGGACCAAGAAAGTGCACCCCTGATCTCAAACACCCAGATTCAAATTACTCTAAACTTTTTCCAGAAGTGCAATATATGCAACAGAATATGAGGAGGCTCCTTAAGTATTGGTCTAGTCTCTAAGATATGTTCTTGAATGAAAAAGGAAAGGTACAGGACAGTGAACACAGGAAGGCGTCTGTGTAAAGCAAGGCACACACGTGCACACACTTTTGTTTGCATTTGCGTTAATCTCTGGATGGATATAGAAGACACTGATACCCTTCGAGGAGGGGAATTAGGTGGTCAGGTAACAGGGTAGCAGGGACACTTTGCTATTTATAATTTATGTCTTTTGAATTTATTTGATGAAGTTTATCTGATCAAAGTACATAAGTAGCCATCACCCAAAGCAAGATACAGAATATTTCCATCAGCCCAGAAAGTTCTCTCATACACCTTCTAGTCAATCCCACATCCCCAATTTTTAACCCCCAGGCAATCACTTTCATGCTCTTGCCAACATTTGCACATAGTTTTTTAAAAATTAATGCCTAGGGGCACCTGGGTGGCTCAGTGGGTTAAAGCCTCTGCCTTCGGCTCAGGTCATGATCCCAGGGTCCTGGGATCGAGCCCCGCATCAGGCTCTCTGCTCAGCGGGGAGACTGCTTCCCCCCCACCCTCTGCCTGCCTCTCTACCTACTTGTGATCTCTGTCAAATAAATAAATAAGATCTTTAAAATAAAAAAATAAATAAATAAGTCTGCAGGCCAACAAGCCCACTTCTTCAGGCTCAAATTCAAAACAGGAGCACCAGGAAATGTCTGCCCTGAGATTGAAGAGTTCCTCCCTCCTGCACTGTTGGTGGGAGGCAAACTGGTGCAGCCACTGTGAGAAACCATCTAGAGGTTCCTCAAAATATTAAAAACAGAATTACCACATGATCCAGTAATTCCATATTTACCTGAGGAATATGAAAACGCTCATTTGAAAAGATCTATGTATCCCTGTGTTTATTGCAGCATTAGTCACAAGAGCCCAGTTTTGGAAGCAGCCCAAGTGTCCACCAAGAGATGACTGGGTAAAGAAGTGATACACACACACACACACAAACACACACACAGGAATTATCACTCAGCCATAAAAAAGAAAGAAATCTTGCCATTTGCAACAACATGGGCAGATCTAGAGAGTGTAATGCTAAGGGAAATAAGTCAGGCTAAAGAAAAACAAATACCGTATGATTTCACTCGTATGTGGCATTTAAGAAACAAACAAATGAACAAAGAAAAAAAGAGAGAGAAACTAAAAAACAGACCCTTAACTACAGAGAACACACTGATGGTTACCGGAAGGGAGGGGAGGGGAGGGGAGGGGAGGGGATGAGTGAAACGGGTGAAGGCGGTTAGGAGCACACTTACCCGGCTGAGCAAGCACAATGTGTAGAATTGGTGAATCTCTAGATTGTACGTCCGAAACTAATAGAACATTGTACATTAACTATGCCAGAATAATCTATTTTTAATTTAAAAAATAATAAAAACATTGGGCACCTCAGTTGTTGAGCATCTGCCTTAGGCTCAGGTCATGATCCCAGGGTCCTGGGATCGAGCCCTGTGTTGGGCTCCCTGCTTGGCGGGAAGTCTGCTTCTCCCTCTCCCTCTGCTGCTCCTCCTGCTTGTGCTCTCTCTCTCTCCGTCAAATAAACAAAATCTTAAAAAATAATAAATTAAAAATAATAAAACTACTAAGAGTCCCTAAAGTTACCTAACAATCACTTGTGTTTCCTGGAATGAAGGCAGAGGCCCAGGAGCACCGGGGAGCCGAGACAGACCCCAGGCCTGGCTATAACCGGGCTCCCACAGACCCAGGGATGTGTCACACACACTAAGCAAACACGTCTGAGTCCTGCGAGCCAGCGCGGGCACGGGGGCGGCTTGTGTGAGGTCAAGAGGGCATTGAGCAGAGCTGAAGTCAACAGACTGTGCCAAGCCACAATCTTCCTAATTCATGCCACATTTTCAAGAAAACGGCTAAAGCCATCTTATTTTAGGATCTGCACAAAAACGAAGTTACCCCAGCCACATAAGCTAACACTCCGGTGGTCTCCATCGCATCCAAATGTGTCTCTGACATGATTACACACACTAATTTAGTGCTTTGGCTGTTAGAGGTCAGGACAAGGATTACCTTGCTGGGAGGGGTTTGAGCCTGGAAGAAGACGTGGGGCGGGGGGCGCATTTCTGAAGGGCAGGGAATGTTCTGTTTCTTGATCTCAGTATTGTTATACGGCTGTATTCAGTCTGGGCAAATTCATAGAGCTATATACTTAAGAGTACATATAAATATACATATATAACATATACAATAAAATAATATATAACACTTCAAGATACAAGTAAAAGGTGTAGAGATATATAAAATTTCAAAAACTATACTTCTATCAAAAACCCTTAAAACACTTCTAACAGACCCACCAAACGCTCCAGCTAAGCTGGTTAGTTACTTAAACCACTAAGCTGTTCGGAAAAGGGAAAGGTTGCTTATAATCTTCCTTCCAGCCTTCCTAGTCTTCCAGAAAAGAGAATATGCTTTGTGAGCCTTAATGCTTTGATGAGATGAATTCTTAAAAACCTGTATGGAAACCACCTCTGGAATCTGAATTATATTTAAATGCCTTAGGGGCCTCTTATCATCTAAAGACTGTTTAGCACAAGAATAATCACTTCCAAATTAATCACTTCAGTGCTGCTCCTTCCCCACCCCCCCTTATTGCACTGCTGAGGGCAGAGGCGACCACCAGCTCCCCGGATCTCCTTCCTCCCTGGGGCTGCTGTCCTCCTGCTCCGGCTGGGGCTGAAACCACCCGCCCTTACCAGATCATCTCTCCTGCTTTGCTCAAGTATCAGCACCATCTCCCACGAGGTCCCTACCACCTTCGCCCTCACCTTGGCCCATCTGTGTCACCAGTTACCTCCCTATCACCCCTTCATCTCCCAAGGTCAGGTGCACCTCTCCCCTCCCCATCTACCTACACATCTTCCTCTCAGAACCCAAACATGGCATCACAGAATGTGGGCTCACGGGGACCTTTCCTCCACCCGTAGCTTCATGTCTCTTCCTCCTTAAAATCTTCTCTCCTTAAAACTTCAGACATCCATCCGTAACCCTGTTGCTGCCCCAACCCAGCCCCTACTTCTTTTCTTTTCTTTTCTTTTCTTTTTAATCCCTTGCCCTTTCCTTCCCTGGGCATTTCCTGGAAGGCCCGATCAGCATCTCTTCTCTGCATTTCCTCTCTGGTGGGTTTACACTCACAAGGCTGGCCCTTGGGGCTGTTTCTGTCCATCCCTGGGGTTCTGGGAGCCACTCAGATGGACGACTCTCACAGGCTCACTCTACAAACCCACCTCTTAGACGATAACACCGCTCTCTCCACAAAACAACTGACTGAAGTATTACAAACAGAACAAGTCATTCCTCCAGGATCCTTCAGGACCACCTGAGTTAATAAAATGCCAATTTGGTGGATACTCCGGAGCCAGCAGAAATTTAATACATCCTGAAGAGCCCATCACGAGAGAAAAGAACATAACATAGGCCTGCACAATGGCCAGGACTTTGAAACTATTCATGAAGTGATGGGTGAAGAGTTACCTTTATAAATACGGCAGAACATAACTGCCTCGAGTTTGTTTGTTTTTTATGTGATTTTTTTTAAATACTTTATTTATTTGTCAGAGAGCGAGAGTACAAGCAGTGAGAGCAGCAGGCAGAAGGAGAAGCAGGCTTCCTGCTGAGCAAAGAGCTTGATGTGGGACTCGATCCCAGGATCCTGGGATCATGACCTGGGCCGAAGGCAGACGCTCAACCGACTGAGCCTCCCAGGCGTCCCAATAATTGCTTTGTTTTTTGTTTTTGTTTTTGTTTT
>RCUC01142616.1:0-25876 GCA_003697995.1 Taxidea taxus jeffersonii
GGTGGTGTGAGTGGGAAAGGTGAGATGCAGTGCTCCCTGTCTTAAAAGGTACCCCTCTTTTCAAATCCTCACTGAATGCCTGTTTCTCCCCAGGCAGATCTTCCTTGACCACTGTGGCTCTGAAGTCCTTATTGCTTCCATTACTTGGTTGGCTACACTTTCATTTTTCACACACACACATACACACACACACAGTCGACCCTTGAACAAGGTGGGGTTTGGGGACACCAACCCCTTTCCCCACCCCACAACTGCACGTAACTTTTGACTCCTCCAAAAATGTAACTACTGATAGCCTACCGTTTCCCAAGAACATAAACAGTCGATTTACACATATTTTGTATGTTGTATGTATTATACACTGTGTTCTTACAATAAAGTAAGGTCGAGAAAAACTTAAAATCGTAAGACAGAGAAAACACAGTAACAGTAGTGTTCTGTATTTTTTTTTTTTTTTTAGTGTTCTGTATTTATCGGGAAAAAAACCCACGTGTAATTCACACCCGTTGTTCAAGGGTCATCGTAATGTCTTGGCTTCCCTAGTAGATCACAGACTCCTGTGTCTTAGACGGCTCTTCCCTGTATCCAAAACAGCACCAAGCATGCATCTTGCATACAACAGCTACTGATGCATCCACTGATTCGTTCTTTTATACCTACCATGCGTCAAAGACCAGGGATGTAGCAGGTCCCATGCCTGCCCTTACACTTTATTTTTATTCTCTGATAGGTAACAGTGAAGAACCATGTACCGGTTCGTCGTCTTCGAGCGTTTTCTCATTTAATCCTTGTTAACTCTTTGAAGGGGGTACTACTATTAACCCCATCTTATGGAAGCCTAAAGTGGGGTTTAGAAAGCCAACACGGCTGGCTACAGTGGAGCCTGTCTCTAGACCAGGTCCCGTATGATTCTACGGATCTAGACCTTAAGCACCGTCGATTTCCTGGCACAGCAGCCTCAGCAGGTACGCTCCAGAGCGGTGGCCCTAGCTCCTAGGAGGAACCCGGGGAAAGCACCCATTCCTTCCTCCTCCGTAGGTGAGCCATGACAGGCTGGAGGGGCACAGAGGGTCTTTGGGACTCTTGACAGACTGCTACCACGCGAAACTCCGTGTTTTCCAGGACCACTACAAGATGGCTTCTGCTTAAAGGGGGAAGGTCTACAGCTCTGCTCCTGAGTCCACTCTGACCACCGCTGCCTCTACACACAGGGCCGAGGTCCTTTCCCTTGCAACTTCCGGAGCCCAGCCCAGCACCAGGCGGCGAACCGGCGCTCCAGGTCTAGGGCAGGGGCCACCGCTCCTCTGAGGAGCCTCGGGCCGGGGGTTAGGGGGAGGGGAGAAGGGGTGGGGTCCAGGTAGGGGCAAGGGAGGGAGGGGGCGTTTCCTAGCTCCGGGAATCCCCCGGCCGCCCCGCCCCCCGCCTCTTCCGCGATCGCCCGACAGCCGCGGGGCTGCGAGCTGCGCGGCGGGGCAGGCTCGGCCCGCCCGCGGCCCATATCCTCGGGGCCGCCGCCCATCCCTGGGCCTCCGGAGCCACCGCGCAGGCCCGCGTCCGAGCGGCTGCCGGGGGCTGGGGGAGGGGACGAAACCGAGCCGGGGGAAGATCCCAGCCGCGGGCCACCGTCTCCCGGAGTCCGAAGCCGCCCCGCGTCTCGCCGCGTCACTCACATTTTGGCGGCGGCGGGCGACGGTCAACAGAGCGACGCAGCGGGACCGAAGGCCGGGAGCTGGACCGGGCGGCGGCGCCGGGCAGATGACGTCGCCGGGCGCGGCCGCGGAGGGGCGCGCCGGAAGGGGGCGGGGCGTCGCGGGGCGGGGCCACCCGAGAGCGCCGGGGGGCGGGGCGCGAGCTGACTGCGCGCGGCGGTGCGCCTGGCTCTGTCGCGCTCCGGACGCTGGGGGATGCGGCGCGTTCGGAGGGTGGGGGACTGTGTGGGTGACTAGGGGCGGGGGCCGTTCCCTGGCCGTGACAGGACAGCGGACCCACTGTGTGCTTCTGCTGGACGTCCCGCGTTAACCCGGTGGTCCTGAGACCCCCGTTTCCTCGGAAACTTGTTAAAAAGAGACCGGAAGTCCCTTTGGGAGAATTTATCACAGGCGTCCGTAGGGTGAGACCCTCTTCGCGCGCTCGTTGGTGACTCAAGGGTCTGTCACTGCACCGGCCGTACTACAATTTGTTTACGGGAGCCTGGCCACGAGGGGCTGTGTTTCGCTTCTGTATTTCGGCATTCCCGGGCCGGCACAGAGTAGGTCCTCAACTTCTGGTCGGCTGCGGGCAGAGGCACAGACCCAAATGCAGTGAGTCACTTTGCAGCGTATTTAAAGTTGTTACTGGGAGCATTCCTACCAGTGTAGACAACGCCCACCTTAAAAACAAAAACAAGGGGCGTCTGGGTGGCTCAGTGGGTTGAGCCTCTGCCTTCGGCTCGGGTCATGATCTCAGGGTCCTGGGATCGAGCCCCGCATCGGGCTCTCTGCTTGGCGGGGAGCCTGCTTCCCTCTCTGCCTGCCTCTCTGCCTACTTGTGATCTCTGTCAAATAAATTAAAACAAAACAAAACAAAAAACAAAAACAAAACCCAGAACACTGCGGAACGCTGCCAGGTCAACCGGCAGATGAGATGAGAAATGAAAACTAAACTCCCCAAACACCGAACTGTCTTTTCCCACTGTCGAGGTAATAATTTGAAAAGGGAGATGTTAGTGTGTCTTAGAGTAAACAAGAGTGTCACGGAGGAGGTGGGATTTGAGTTGGGTCAGTAGGTAAGAAGAGAACTCTCCAGGCAAGGGATGAAGGAACATGACCAAGGACAGCAGTGGGACCAGAAGGGGCAGGTTGGGGTATAGGTGAAAAGAAGACAGAATAAAGAGTGAGGATAAGCAAGAAAAGAGAATGGCCCTTAAATGCAGTGGGCTTTAGAAACCACCGGGGCGGGTGGAGTTGGGAGATAACCTGCGGACTTGGTCTGGCGGGAGCAGCCACACCAGACTCCGTGGAAGAGGGACTCCCAGGGAGACGAGATGCCACTCTGCAGTGAAAGGAAAGGCGATGATGACAGAATTCTCAGAAGAGAAGATGCATATTAGTAGTCCGCTGGAAAATGCCTTTTCAAAAACAGCAGAGGATTTTCGCGGCAGTGGTGAATTTAGATTGGCGTCTCTGTTTCAAGTAACTGGCACGGTGAGCGGTGCCTGAGAAGACGGTTGAGAAGCAAGTGTTCTAGGGGCGGTGGCTTACTAAGACATTTTTCTCTTATGGACACGTCTGAAGCTCTGTAATAGCTGATGACAAAACATTGTCTCTAGATCTAAGGAAATCCATGAAAATGATCTCGTCTGGATTTGAAACAGGCTGGTCACCCGGGATTTCAGTATCAGGTAAAGTTAAAGCAAAGCACACACATAGTATGGGGAAATTTTCTTCATTTTTAATTTACAGCAGAAAGAATATAAAGCATTCAGAAAACATTTTCCATATTTTAAGGGCAATTCAAAACATTTTGCATGGTTTCCAGCAGCTGAGTTCTTCAACAGATCCATTGATTCAATGATGCTTCACATGCACAATTACAAAAATAAAACTTACAAAAAAGAAGACATCTAGACTAGTTTTACATGCAAGTCTCAGGGACCCCCCATTGGGCGCCAACTACTGTGTGGAACTGCCATAAGCGACCGTGCAGCCAGAGGGGTTCGATTTATTGTCTTTATTTTCGTTCACACAGTACAGCTGATTTCAAATGGGTAACAAGAATAGCAATTAAATCTTCAGGAGACAGAATAAGATTAGCTATTAATTTTATAATGAAGTCCTACTCCTGGCACTTGGGAATTCAGATTATCCAAGAAAGCTGCGCTTACCTATCATCTTATATTCAAAATTAAGATTCACAACCAAGGAAAAGCGGTCAGAAATGCTTCGTTTCAGTGGAAGTGCATTCGTACCTCACCTAGGATTCACAGTCGTACTGGTAGGCTACAACGGTAGGTTTGAACCTACTTCCTATCCCCTCCGTAAGAACCCTCCTAATTCTATGTTAAGTCTTTATCTTCCAGAAGTTTCTAACTTACTCGGCTAATAATGTAGCATGGGAGACATTAAAAAATAAATGAAGAAATAAACGTGAGGGTTAAAGCAAATCCACTGAGGTCATTACTCTTGTCAAACGATCAGTTATTTGTACCATAATAAATGGAATAAACGTATCTAATTTCAGTCCTAATATGGGATATTCTGAAAGAGCTGGCTTTCACCTTCCTATTCCCATTTATGGATACAATTGTGTGTTTTGTAAATTACTCAGTGTCCTCCTACAGGTCAAATCGTTGAAAATAGTAGGCATTTGGGGTGGGGGGAGTGCAACAGCTGCAACATAACCCACATTTAAAACCAAAATCGAGCCAGGTCAGTTTACAAATGTACAGGCGGCTACTGGTTGTGGGGCTGTCACTGTTGTCAAAGCTGATCACAAGCGGTAAGACGTATACTGTACAGTAATCCGAGGTTGGCAGTGAAAGGAAGTAATTAAAAAACAAGTACAATTATAGAAAAGGCACCAAGAGCACTGACCCCAGTTTTTACCACAATCTTTTTGTATCTACCTTCCTTCTAAAGACACCAGTTTAAAAGCTTATTTGTGAATATTTTTAGGCTTCACAACGAGCCTTGAGTTTTAACTTACAGTTGGCAGCCAGAACCAAGAAAAAGAAAACAAAACAAAAACTATCACTTCAGCTTTACACCAACTGATCCTGAAACTTTACCTGGGAATTTTAAACTGGCATCAGCAAATGCGAACTTTATTCTCTCAATTTAACGTTAGTAGTTTAATTTTGAAAAGCATCAGATTTCTTTGGCTCCTCGTTCTATGGAAAGAGTAACAGACCATGACAACCCTACGAGACCAGTTTGCATCTTTTAAATTTTGCGTTATTTTTTGTGCAATTTTTGTCCCATTTTCTGATTTCCAGCAGGAGATAGGAAAAACGTGAGACGTTTTCCTACTTTTTATACCATTTCTTTTGTCAGGTTTTGATCGTTCTAAGTGTTCTTTGTTGGAGTGAGTGGATGGTGTTAAGCTATATACGGATTCATCTTATGATTATCTGTTTAGCAAAAGTAACTTAATTTTCGTAAGCAATATTAGCATTCACATTACTTGGCACCGTTGGCAAAAAAATTTTAAATTAAATAAAATAAACTCCTGGTAGCCAAAATTAAATGTAAACATATCCTTTTTTTTTTTTTAAGTAATGTTACTCTGCCTTTTATCCTAAGTCTAAATACAGTAGCTCTTTTTTTTGTTTTTTTGTTTTTTGCAGTTTAGTCATGCTTTAGCAAAATGTTCTTCTAAAGAACATTTAAAATAAAGTACTCTTATAGTGAAATAAAGTT
Organism: Taxidea taxus jeffersonii; assembly: GCA_003697995.1. Lineage (NCBI taxonomy): Eukaryota > Metazoa > Chordata > Mammalia > Carnivora > Mustelidae > Taxidea > Taxidea taxus. Next base: position 5,397 of record RCUC01142616.1, read on the forward strand.
TTTTTTTGTTTCATTTTACAGACCATAGCCACTAATGCTTTGCTTTTGTTCATTTCTTTTTTCTTGATTTCATGCACATATCTCTTTGTTTTAATATATACAATATATACAAACAATACATCCACATTTTTTCTCGCTCGTTCAGACAAAACTATACAAATAATTTTATCTTGCCATGTTATTGACCTTTGTGAATAAAATATTTAGCAATTAATATAATCCCTTTCAAATATTTTCTCACTTTCCGATTCTACCTTCTATATATACACAGAAACTGCTCCGTTTGGATGAGATTATAGCCAAAAATATGGAATTTACTGGCCAGAACGCAGCACCACACTGATCTTTTAGGTGGCAAATGTCCAGGCAAGGTCTATGATTCCTTAGAATGACTACAGTTTCCAAGGTTACTAAAAAAAGCTCCATGCTGTACCAATTCTCTAAGTAAATCTCATTGCACATGAAAGTAAGTAAGGCCCAAAAATTAAAGTGCTGAGCATGACAAAAGGGACAAGATGATCACTATACTCGCAGGTTCTTGGGAGGTGGTGGGGACAAGAAAATAAATTTAAACTCTGTAAGCTGTTTCTCGTTAGTTCCCATGCATTACCCGTTTGCCACACACCCGCCCCTCTGCAAATTTCCACAAGACATTAAAAACCTGCAGATTTTAAAAGTTGCATTAAGTGTGCTGTAGAGATTAAAACAAACACAAATTAAAATAAAATAAGATCAGTGAAGGAAATGAGAACACACGGACCCAATAAAGATTTGTATGATCTAAACCCTCCACTGAGAATCAATCCCAAAGATTCAGCTTCTTGGAAGTAACTGACAGGTGCAGGAGCAGCATTCTCTTTTGTTGCTAGTGCATCCCCACCTTTGCTTGTCTATATTTTTGGTATAAATATTTGTACAGTTCCACACGATGTTTGAATACAGCCCTATATGAGAAGGAAACCGGCTTCTTCTTAAGAAGAGGAAGCCTCTTTCAATTCCTCGTGGTGTCTTGTTTTCCCATGATCCAACAGAAGATTGAGTTCCAAGATGTCTTGCTGATCAAATTAAAAGTTGTCCATGAAAGTGCAAATGCAATGACCAACACATTCCTGTTAAAATCCTGCAGCTGATCTCCCCAAAACTGCAGAGGGATTGTGTGTGTGTGTGTGTGTGTGTGTGTGTGCGTGCGTGTGTGTGTCGCTGCATGTCTCTGCTAAAAACAGAAATGAAAACAGTCTGAAAAGCAACGTCACATTGCTAAGGGATGCTGCTGTATGTCTTCAAGTTCCTTGGCCTTTCTCAACTCTTTCGCTCTGGAAGAGAAACAGAACAGAACACCAGGTGATAGCTATGTAGCGAAACCGTGGCCAGATGAGGGGAAGGGCAGGACCATTCCCTCCGAAGTGAAAAACCAAGACAAAAACCCTTTGGAAGACTGATGGCAAAAGAAACTCCTGCTAAGTTGCTGGGGGAAATACTCAAGAGAAAGACACGGCCCTTCCTGAAACTCTGCTCCATAGCGAGCGCTCTGAACACAAAGCAAAAGGGAAGTCGAGTGCCTTAAGTCACCTGTGACAGTAACGTGCTCATCTTAGGAAAAGTGAGCTGTTCGCCTGGCTTTCCTCTGTAGCCTGTCGGGGGCCCCGTGAACGCACAGCAGTCCCACGGGAGGCACGTTAGGGAAACTGCACACACGTGCTTCGCTTCTGACACTCCCGGGGGCTGAACTGCTTTGCTCGCAGACGCAAGACGCAAGGTACCTTGCAGCCCGCCGGACGCCTGCGCGGCCCGTGCACTGCGCTCGTGCGCTGTGCAGTCTGTCCGGTTCTCGCTCTTCCTTACCTTCCTCCCGGTCCACACCGGAACTCTCTAAGCTGTCCAGGTCACATCCCCCCGTGCTCCCAGACAGACAGCAACAGGGGGCGTACCACTGGGTCCCATTTGTCAAACATGTTGTAGTAAATAAATTTAAATGAAATCGGTGTCAACAGAGCCATGGGAAGTTCACATCAGCAAATGAAGTGTTCCCGATCCCCTCTGGTCTACAGTTTCCAGTACAAAACTTGGTCTTGGGTTTTGAATATGGCCACCTGACATAGGTCGAGTGCCCTGGAAGGGGGTGTGAGCTAGATTATTTCCTCTTAGTGACAAATAATTGAGATCTTGCCTTACTAGCACAGTGATCAAATGTAAGTGTGACTTCAGGGTCTGAGTCCCGAAGGCAGCACGTGCGGTGCGTGGCAGGATGGGTTCAGGCAATAGAAGCTGCTCTTTCTCAGGACACGGATACCCTATCCCTCAACAGCGCGAAAAGAAAAAGGCTCATCCGTTTTTCTCCTGGGGGCCTATACAGAGGTCAGTAATCCCCAAACACAGTTCTCTGATTGTCCAAGGCTAAGGTTTCTGCTGTTATCTGAAGTGATACCAGTCAATTCAGATTCTATCTGAAAACAAATGCCAATTTACTTTCTAAATAGATTCTTGTTAACACTCAGGGGGAAGAAAACATTTTGAAAAGCAGTAGGAAGTTGTTAATATCTGGGATTCAATGGCCTGACCCATACGCTATTATAGCAATGGAAGAAAACAACATATTTACCACCTCCAAGCAGAATCATTTCTGAGTATTCTGCAAAGTTGATACAATCTCTTCAGAGAGAAGTTGCTCTCTTTCAGAAGAAAAGGCTTTATTATTTTATCATGAGTACTGAAAAAAATTATCATGTTTGAAAACTTATTTTCCTGATTTATTTACTAAATACACCAGGTCCAGCTTGATCAACAGTGTATCTTCAAAACTGTTAAATCCCTCCTCCTCAATAGGTACGTTTAGGTACGTTTAGGTACGTTTAGGTACGTTTAGGTACGTCTAGAACACGTTGCTCTGTTCACAACTAGACCCAGGTATTATTTAGTTTCAAATTTTGTAATTAAATATACCATGGATTATTAAGTTTCAGGGTAATTTGGATCATATTACAGTGCAGAATTGTGCATCATTATTGGTCCCTAATTTCGGACATGCATACTTGATAAATAAATGGCTTTTTAAAAATTGAAACATGCTACATTGTGTGTTCAATTTTTAAACATGCAAAATCTATACTAACAGCCCTCTGGCTGGAAAAATGCAAGGCATGCACCGATGCCACCTCTACTTCTGGGCATGCAAGTATCTGTACTTGTGCAGAGCTTGTTGCGAATCCCGCAAAATGTGCATGCCACTTCAAAGACAACATTGTCTCTGCACCAGTACAGAACTCATTCACAGATATGCAACAGTGACTCCATCACTGATGAGACTTCTAGAATCTGAAGAACCCTGAACTCAAAACCTGACAGCATAAACAGATATCCATCCACAGTTTTTCGAGAGTGAAGAGGAATGCTTTAAAAATATTAAGCTCATCATCGAGATGAAAGAAGCAAGAGAACGAACTGTAAACCAGAAATGTTTCATACGGTCTCATACCAAAGAAGCTCTCATCTGCTGATCACAGTGGGAAAGCCTTGAACGTTTTTCTTTTAGTTAAAATGGTGACATTTGTTTTTGCAGGTTTTGGGTTTTGTTTTTACAAATTCTTTGGAAACTAATTAAAAAGTTAACTAAGTTTTCATGAGGTTTCGAAGTCACCATGTAAATATTCTGCTATGAACTAGCAATAGGTAGCCTCGCGTGGCTCTAGGTTAAGGCGAGATTCATGCCCACACACAGAGGTGGCCGTGATCGTCTACACTGGAAAAAGGAGATGCCCTGATTTCTAGGATTTCATCACCCCTGAGCTATGGTGGAGAACTTGGTTCTCAGTTTCATGATACAGTTTTTACAGTATGTCAGCATGATAAATGATACCCAAATGGCTTCAGTGGCATAGGCTTTTTTAAAAATCAGATGTTCAAGGAGGAGTTCGGGGAAGAGGAAGAGAAGGTTTCTGTTCCAATGGCTGTATGGGCTAAGTATTCGTTACCACGTTTAGTCCTCCCGACACATTCCCATTCATAAATGCAGAACCTGAGATTTATCGCAATGAAGCAACGTGCCCCAGGGAATACAGCTAACAAGTGGCAGAGTGGGGATTTGAGCCCAGGCCTGTCTGACTTCACCTCTCCACCCCACTGCCTCCAATATACATCAGGAGAAAAAACAATGGAAAAAAAACAAACAAACCCAGTTACGGTACTGGTTTTTCCAAAGGCATTTGGACAATCTCTGTGGCATGAGAGGAGTACATTATTGAAAACTGATAACAATTAATACCTCTATTCCTAACAACTACATTTCCTCAACTCTGAGATGCTGTCCTTTATGAGACCTCATGCTGATTTTACTATGGTGTTTGGGAGAACAAAAATTCTTACACTTAAAATGCACTTATCAATTTTATAAAAATGGACCAGAGATCCGAAAATAGTGGGAATAAGAATCAAGGGACGGGAAGCATTTTATCCTCCTCCAATTTCTAATCGGCAGACTACACGGATGTCAATTTATCTCTCGAGGTTTAACTGAGAGACCTTCATAATCTGTCCTACTGAAGTCACAAATGGAGTTTTAAATTACTGGAGGGCAGATTATTAGGACAGACTGCAGGTACCTTTTTTTATTTTGTTTAATGTCAAATGTCACTCGGACAGAAAGTAATGCTGGCCTGGTACATTATTGCTAAAGAAACAGAACAATGAACTCTACCACCGAGGTAACTTAGAACATTTGCTACTCGAATTTTTCTTCACAAATCTTAAGAAATAGATGTTTCAAATAGATACAGAAATTCGTGGCTGCCTCGTCTCTGTCAGGACATGAATGGCCACTAAAAATTGCCATGTTGACTACACGTACATCTACACGAAGGGTCATAAAAGTTTAGCTGTTATTACCTGTGGGTTTTTCTCCTTGCTTATTGATATTTGCAAAATGTGCTACAAGGAGTAAACTTCTGTAATAATTATTCCTGCTTGTTATTCTCCGAAAAAAAAAAAAAGAGCTCATAAGATGTTTTTCTGTCCACCTTTTACTACGATGACATCTCACAAATGTTGCAATCACATGACACAAGACACCCAACTGAAAAATTCAGTGGAGAAAAAACATTGATTTTATGGTCCCAAACCAACATCAACGGACTGAACCGCTGTCGATGCTACCGTATTAAGAGCCGACTGTTTTCAATGCACTTCCTGGCAAATAGAGGCCAGAGTTTTTGAAGCTGGAATTATGCTTGAAAATCCAGTCACCAGATTCACAGAACTTAGAATACAGACGTTTGGTAGCCTTCCGTGGTGCGTGCGTGGTGGTTACTGAGGTTTTGGCTCTCCAAAGGAGTTAAACCTGCGAGATTCATTCAGGACCAAGAAAGAACCTAACCTAAGGATGTCCTGTCTAAAAACAAACCCCACTGTAATTACGCTTGCTTCTGAATTTCACCACGCAGAAGACAGGCAAAGCAGCCTTCTGTGGGATAGGACAGACGGTTAGCCGGGACAGAGACTACAACTTCTGTAGCTAGAGGCTCTCGCTACCGTACGGAGAGCCGCAGGGAGAACATTTCTCAGCTTCTGGTCAGTACCGTGGAAAATGGTACTCCTAGGACTGGCTTGGAGTTGAGGTAATTAGGGCAGCAAGACTTGGACCTGTGACCATTCAACAGGGATGGGAGACAACCCCAGGATTTGCCCGAGTGTTCTAGGCTGAGAAGAATCGCCACCTTGGGATACTGCTGCAGTCTTAACAACAAGAAAAACATAACAAAATGCCAACCCTCCAAAAAACCACCCCCCCAAAAAAAAACAAAGAAAAAGCAACAACGACCAAAAAAACAAATGTTGCATTCTAATGTACCGAAGTGATGTAGTAAGCAAGAGCACTGAAAGCCAGCAAAGCCCACAGGGTTTATTCACGTCAGACGTCCCATGAGAATTCATGAGCACATGAAGTGGGTCTGCTTCCGAAACTTGTAGCAAACAATGGCTCCGTGGGTAAAGCATAAGGCAAAGCGGCTTCATTCCATCTACTCAGGAACGCTCAGCCAGAGAAATGTTTCATGAGTCAGTGGATTTCAGCAGGTATATTCTTGCAATGCTGGACGTCAAAAATATACAGGGCAGCCAGATGCGGCTTTCTGAGGAGTTACCTGTTGCTCTGAGAGCTGCAATAGCTCGTGGGGAATTTAGGAAAAGAGAGATCTTGCCATTTTCCAGAAATCTCATTTGGGTTGCAAAACAAAAAAGACAGAGAGGCCCAATAAGAATGACACAGAGCATGATGTCTGCAATTTAACACACACCACTGTGTTCCAAAAATATCCATTTCCTAAAAGAGGCAAGTAAGACAAAATTACTTTGGATATTTGAATTACATCCATGATGACACATCCCACACATTCCTTTCCTACTCCTCACCAGCTATATCGGGCCGCTTGGGGACTACACCTCGTGTCTTATTTAACTAAGGACGCGTGATGGCACCGTGCTTGCCCCAGAGCACTGTCTACTTCTCTCCGCTAAGCAGCAGCCTTCCAGGCATCGTCAGAGCCTCATCCCTTGGACTGAAGCATACACCACAAAGCAGAAAGTGTTAAGCATAACCTGTAGAACTTGAAAATGGCCTAGTGGAGATTTCACAGGACGGCGCTCAAGAGTCAGCACCGAGGCCACTACTTACCCAGGTAACCGGCGCCATCCGGCAAAGTTAAGAGTTTGGAAACCCAGTCGTCAAATACAGAGGAAATAAATCTCTTGCTTAAAATTTTGTGGCCAGAAAGTGTTACCTCTTCTTCCTCCAATTAAGGTTCCTTTCTGTAAATTGCGTAGCTCTGCCCACCTTTACTGAACGCAGGTACTAGGCCAGCAACCCACTAAGACAGGTTATTGGAAAACCAGAGTCCCCACTGTCTATGATAGCATTTGCGGTGACCATTCTCGGGGGCAAAGCCCTCACGGAAGTACCATCCCAGGGAAAAAAGGAATTTATCCAGGAATAGCTTCTTGGAGAGTAGTCTCTCTGATCTGTGAGAATACTTCCTGATCCCCACAAAAAACAACTATCTTAGAGAGAGGGGTGGAAAGCCATTTTCTAGCTAGAAAAAGAGAGATCGCCTGTTTAGTCTCAGCACCTGGAGGATGAATCTATCAGGTAACTCGGGTGTTTGTTATTTCTTGACCTACGAGGTACTTTGGGTTTTCTGCGAGGACGCTGGATGACACCCTGCTGGATGTATTCAAAACCCTGCTGGAAAGAAGCGTTTTCAGCAAGGTATGCCCGGAGACTTCCTCAATCTCAGAAATCCTCCACTTTTTTTTTTTTTTTTTTTTTGAAAGTAGAATTCCTAAGTTAACTGAAATAACAATTAAGACTGTCCATTTAAGTATCTCTCTATGCCTAACAGAAGTCTTCTCCCAAGTGGGCGGCTGTTGTATCCAAGACAAAACAAGCTCCTGCAAGAGCTGCTGAGAATTTGGAAACTATTTTGAGTCAGTAAACTAGGGGCTAAGCCTGGGCGAGAGGCTGGGTGAAAATGAGCCAATGTGGTGAAGGGGATCTGGGGCTTCTTCTTAGTGTCCCCCTTCAGTATTAGTGAATACTAAAAACTGGGAGCCACAATGGTATTTTCTCATTGCTATGCTCCTGGAAGTAGCCTGCCGTGCCTTCATGCTGATGACCAACATCACCCGCCTTTCTGGACAGCTTTCTGCTTCAGGCCTCCAGGAGGTAGAATTCAACAGTGTCTGGCAAACACTGCACCCCAAAATGTAATTCCTTCAGCTGTCAAATATTATCTTTTGACGTGTCAACCTGAAGCATCTTAAGTGTGGTACACATCATACATGAACAAGTATATTAACTTCTTTGACATACATTCCGGGAATAAGAACTCTCCTCGGAGAATGCTCTGCCTCCCAAGAGTCATTTCAACCTGGGGACTGTTGGAGGGAGCGCCCCTGTGACTTCTCTGACGGAACAGAGAGGGAGGGAGAGCTTGCTGGTAATTAGAGCCATAGGGAGAGAAACAGGCCCACTCCAGGGTGAACCCGAGCTGCTCGGCTCCTAGCTCGGCTCCTAGCTCGGCTCCTGGCTCTCCATGCCCGGGGAGGAGTTTTAGGAGCTTGCGCTGGAATGCGGCAGGCGCTGAGGAAGCCAAGGTAGGGACTCTGGCGCTGAAGAGCACCTCTGGAAAACGCACTCTTCAAAAGGTTCATTGGCATACCAGAAGCTAACAGAAGTGCACAAGCAACATTCTTACTAGATGTGGGCTCCTTGCAGCGACTGGAATAACTGCACATGCAGGACACTATGACTTTCAGTTAAACCGAGTCCTAGGGCATGCACCTGCTCTTTGGGAGTTGGTTTTTTTTAAGTGGAAAGAAATATTATCTATTGTACACAGTCCGTGAGAGGGAACAGAAAAAGAAAGAAGCGGGGACCTGCCTCTCTCCCTTCTCTCTTAGGTTTCAAACACAGATGTCCCTGAACGAGCTCTACCCCATGCGACAACCGTGAACAGCGGCCCGGTGCTCAGGAGGACCGACTAGTGACATTCACAGACCAGCGTAGCTGCTTGACTTATGTATTTTTAAATACGTTTTCTTTCAGTGACTATCCACGATTTTAACCAGGTGAGACTTGCAATCTATTCTAGGGACAGAGTCTTGTTTTCGGGAGAACTTAGAAAACTCAACTCTCCCGTGATCATCAGTCAGCAAGCTATAGCCCATGGGCCAAACCCAGCGCAAGGAATATCTATGTAAATAAAGCGTGACTGGCACCAGCCACAGCCACTCACATATGTGTTGTCTCCGGTGCTCGCACGCTCCGATGGCTGAGCGAGGCCCCACGTGCTTACTATCTCACTAAAGCCTCTTACGGGAAAGGTGGCCGGTCTGTGACTTAAGATACAATGAATAAAATGCCAGCGTCCGCAGAAGTATACTTGGATGAAATATATTAGCTCCAGAAATATTAGAAGTTTTAGACCGCTTGAATCACAATATCTTCTGTGACTTAAGTGGGACTGCAGGGCTGGGAAGGGAGGGCGCTGAGCCAGGGTGACTGGGCCGAGGTAACGCCCGGGATCATGTTTTAAGTGCATCTTGTCTTAAGGCTGTCAGACAGAAGTTGTCGAACTCAGCTACATTCCCATGTGATTTAGGTGAATGGTCTTCCTGGCCTTGCAATCCCTTTCCTGATACGACATCCTTTACTCTAACTTCACGCCCAGTCTGGCTTCTGGTCTGGTCCGACAGAGACTTCTGCTCCTTGGGCCTACCTACAAACCAGCGATTCTAAAATCTCAAGCATACCAATAGGGTCTACTAAATACCCCTCCGTTATCATTTCTTTAAAATACAAATTCTATTGGAACATCCAATCTTCACTGCGACACAGATATATGGACTTAAGACACTTCACACCGCATTGTCTTTATTCGGCATTGCCATTAAATTCTGGAAGTCAGGTCTGCTCGCTGTGTTCTAACGAATGTCCTGCATTGCTTCTAGAAAAGCAGCTTCGTGTGCTGACTTACCTCACGGCACCAGGGAAAGGGAGATTTAGAAATGAAACTACAGGAACAGGGTAACCGGGAAATAGTAACTCTAAATAAGAAATGGATTCATTAAAAAAAATAAATTTAAAAAAACCAGGGAAAAAAGCCAGCATCACCTGGTGAGCTTTCTTGCTTTAGAAATTTGGATGTGGCAGTAGTTGAGAGAATTTCATGGTGGCCAATTATGTGAATCACAAAGAACCACCTGCTGGATGTTTTCTTATGGTGCAGCCTTGTTTCAACACTTGTAAGCATGCCCTGCGGGGTTTCAGGAGGGCCTCCCTTTCTCTCACTCATGCATTTGTTCATCTGCCGAATGTGACTATTTCCATGTTGTATAATGTAGCAGTGTTAGTAATTAGGGTTAGTTTTCATTTTATCTTATTTCATTCAAAATGGATGTGAAACTTACTGGCATACCTAGGCTGCAGCCCCATGCAAGCAAGCAAAAAGCAAAATATTGAAAATGGAAGATAAAGGTAAACACTGGCTAGCAGGCAGCTAAACTCACCCTTTTGTACAGCCTATGGTCCACCAGGGGGCTTTAGACAGTAAAACAACACCAAAGAGCTATTAGCATGTGAGGGTCACAACAGAAACCTTATACATAGCTTTATTTCAACAACAACAGAAAAAGAGTATAAAGTGATTCCTTTTTTGGAAAGAAAGGAGAGTGGTGGTGGGGTATGTGAAATGAGCAGGTAGGACATTCACCAATTTACCATGAAGTCTAAAACTGTGGGGGTCGTCTGACTTAGCAAATTCCTTAAGAAATGGGACACTTGTTGATTCCTGAAGCCGTTATCTACCTACCTTTCCTGAGAGGGTGTCATATGAGGTTTTCTACTTTCACGCTTCTCAGGGCCAGGACACGTGACAGTTTCTCTTAAAATAATATTCAGTACCCCAGAAAGGAATGTGGGGCTTTATGTGGGGCTACGTTCATCGTAGGGAAAAGAGGAGCCCAGACTTTTGGTTCTATTGATCTTGAGGATCCAGGGATGGGAAGAGGCTTATGGATCTGACACAGTGGGCATACAGAGGTCAATAAAATTTGCCTGCACATTCCTCCTAACCTCTGAACCATTCCCGGGCAAGTAAGGAAAAGAGCCAGTCGGGGGTCTTTATTTCATCCCCAACAATGAACAGGAACTCAGAGTCCATAATCGGATGTTCTCCTCATAACAAACCTTCTTGCCACCCTCGAGAGCTTGCTACTAGTTAAAATATGAACCCGAGAAAGATAATCACGAGCTTCTTCTCCACTAGTTTACAGAAAGAGAGCTTTGAAAACAAGAGTGGCCCAGTCTCTTGGCCAAGACCCCTTGGCCCAGTCTACTCTGGACAGGGGGCGGAGGGGGCAGCCTTTTATGCACATATGTTTTGTTTAAGCAGCTTACCCGCTCACCTCACCCAATGTAAACACAAGGCATAGCTTTGGATGAGAAAGAGAAGAAAAGGAATGTGGGGCTTTATGTCCCTTTGCTCATAACGACCAAGGCTGCACTACCTACACGTGTTTGCAAAGCCTGGGGAGAAGACCAGCAGAAACAAGGAAAATACGACCTGTGAACATTCAGGTTTGTTCAGAGTGGCCTAAAAAAGAGCAACGTAAAGCTAATTTTCTTGAAGATAAAATCAGCCGGGAAAGCGTGACACACAGTCTCAGCAGGGCTGGGTAGAACCTTTCCGTGTTTTTCACTTTGCAGTTCAGAGAGGAACAAGGAAGGACGGAGTGTGAGCACAGGTGAGAACCTCCAGAGAAGGGTCCTGGGAAGTCCCAGAGTTTTCACCGAACGGAGACAATCAACTTCCCTATTTGGCTGCAAGTACTGTCCCGCCGGCAGAGGGGGGACAGAGTGGGAGCGAGGAGAGATGGGCCCCCGGGAAGGCTAGAACGGATGTGACTATGTCACAGGGGCCCCATATTTTCATCTGGATTCCCTATCAGGACTTCCTAGCTGAGGGTCGGGACTGAAATCTCGCTGGCCGGCTAATTACGGGGGAACGACCAGTTGCTGCGTGGCAGAGAGCAGATGGGCTGCTGAGGCCTAGGAGGTGACATGAGCTTCTTCCAACAGCACTCTAGCTAGAGAATGTCAGCTATATCCTAAGGAATGTTCTTTTGGAAGTCTGTATCATTGTTGACGTGTAGCTCTGTGCCCCTTTTCTTAACATCATAGAAAAGAATTCTTTTGCTAACAGAAGTCCAAGCACAAATGGCCAGCCAACCCCTATTAAGTCTCAAAGCCAAGAGTTTCCAAGTTAGCAAGCAGACCGGGTTTAGGAATGAGAGAAACTGAAGTAAAAGGGAACCTCTGTGGAACTGAATTGAATCTGGACACTCGGGCTCGGGCTCTAGGTACAGTGAAACAGGAAGAGGAAAGGAGATGTCAAAGCGCTTGCTCCAGAGCCGGGCTCTGGAAACCGCACAGGGAAGCAACGACACCGCACAGGGTCATGAAACACAGCTCGGAAGGCCGCGGGGCACGGATGTCAGACCCGAGTGCTAACCTACTCAGGAATACCAAACGATCTCACGATCTCACCGGCTCCCCCCAAATCTAAGCGAAGAGCCTAGTGTTCACAAAGGAAGCTCGAATTTGAGGAACGAAAGAGAACCCCTTTCAGCTGGCTCCAGGGGACGCTGCCGGGTCTCCAGGGAAGGCCCCGGCACAGGAGCCGGTTTCCTCCTAACTGAAAATGCCCGCCGGTCCGCTCAGACGGCTGCCCCTTCGGCCCGCGTCCAGCAGAGGGCGCCCGTGTCCCGCAGGAGCCTGGGCGGGGTGCGGGCTTTTCCCACGGGAGCTCTGCGGATGCCCCCGTGCTCCCCGGGAGGACTCAGGGCTCGAGAGAGGAGCTGCTGCGTGTGGCATACAAATAAGAGGCTGAAGAGAAACGGGAATTAGAAGCTGGTCCCACTGAGCTGTCCTCACACCCGGACTAAGACAGAAAGTCACTGGCGTGAGTCTGAGCCAGGCCCCCGGGTCCTGACGCAGCAACTCGGGCCCTAGTTGGGGTCTGCTCTCCTACTGCGATTCGGGACCTTCACCCTGAGGAATGGCGGGGCCGCGCTGCAGGCGGTCATGCGTGGTCGGGAGGGTCAGGGCTGGTCTCTGGCTCTCGATGAGCAAAGTGTCTAGATGACGAGTAGGGTTACCTGTGGCGGCAGCGGCGGAGGAACCTCATTATTTTTCGAGCAGCCTGGTCCTGCTTTTTGGTTAGCAAACTGCTCCTGAAAAAGCCGGAACATGACCGTCACGAGGCGGTCCCGTGAAGCTTGACGCGCACACGGTGGGCAGCGACAGAGGGCCCGTAGTGGGACAGTTCACGGAGCGAAGCCGGCAGCGCGGGCGGAGAAGGAAGGCGGGGGTGGCGGCCCCGCCGTGGCCGTGATGGGCACAGGGCCCGCGTCCCACACACGGGGACCCGCCGCCGTCCTTTCACAACCCGTCCTGGGCTTGTTTGGTGGAAGCGGCTTTCCAGCCTTAGACAGGCCTTCTCGGGGTCGAAGCTGACTCGCCCGAGTCTGATACTCTGCTGAACTTCTATGGGCACGTCTTACCGCGTTCAGAGTCCCTGTCACGCTGTCTCAGATGGCCTAGCCGGCCTCTGACTATCCTTCCGAGGGCTCCCATGCAATGATGCTACGACTCAGTGTCCCCAGCGGAGCGCCCGCTCTGAGCAGGAACTTAGGTCCCTCCAGGTTCCCAGCCCAGCTAAGTCGGTGGGAACACCAAAATGACCCAGGGTGAGGGGCTGCGGAGTAGGGAGAAGGAGCTGAGCAAGGATGGATGGACAGCACCTAGTCCCGGCCATAGGCGAGTCCCCCCCGACGTTGGGGCAGGGCCCTTCTCCCCATGATGCCAAGGCTCTCTTGCCTAGACAGCTTCCCTGGTGAGTGTCAACCCACCTGAGTTTCTGTTGTACGATGACGGCTGTTCGGCGAGCCTGCCGTCTCTTGCCACATTTCTTATAACTCCGGTAATACTTCTGGATCAGCACAGCAGCACGCCGGCTCTGCTGGAATTTTTTTTGTTCGTAGTAACTTCGGAATTTACTCTGGATTAGGATGGCAGCCTGTGTCATCTTTTTATAAAGTGCATACTGCAGGGAGACAAGAGCGAGCACAACAGTGACAACAGGAGCCACACAAGTCCGTGTCCCCTGAGCGTGGGAAGCGGGGAGAGAAACATCTTTTTTCTTTTTTCCCCCCCTTGATCATCATGGTCTCTATTTTGGGCTCAGTCATCAAAGAGGAAAACTAGGAACACTTTCACCTACCTCCCCCCAAATGCAAAGTGTTAGTTAAGGGTTGCCTTCAGACCATGTACTGCTTTGAATGTGCTTTTCCCCCAAAATATCATTTTGCCCTTCTTGAAAAAAAATTTTTTTAACAGCAATACACGTAAACATTTAGGAATAGTAAAAACATATTTAGAAAGTACAACTTAAATGTTCAAGATTAATATTTACTCTCCAATTTTGAAGCATTTTAAAATAACCTTCCTTATGCGCCCCAATCGTCACCACACACACGCCCACTCAGAGCGGTCGGCAGCCGCTTCCTAACTACTGTTCCGTAGGACACATTTCTGAGTTGCAAGGTCCCAAATACAAGGCTTATCATGAAACGCTGACACCTTTGAGACATTTAACCTGCAGAAAGATGAGCACTCATCAGACTGACACAGGGGTGAAGCCATGAAACCGGACCAAGTGTCGCAGGCCCGGGGCCAGCTCGGGACCTGGCGCCAGCAGCTCTCTGGCCGGCCTGCGGCAGCGCTACTCTACTCTGGAGAGGGATTCTGGTTTCTCTTCCACTTCCGCCTCTAGGCACTAACAAACACAGAGCTCTCCATATTTAAAAAAATGCCTCGTCCAAACTACTAATGAAATGGAATAGGACTCTGGGGACAAGAAGTCACAAGGAAGCACTTGGCTTGCAAGAAGGCAACTTACCATCACGGGGAAAACTACTCCTGAGAAAACCCCTGTGCCTAAGTGCATCTGGGCCTGGGGAAGCGGGAGAGAGGAGAGGGAGCGGACTCCCTGGAATGTTCGAGACACAAGACCCTCGCACAAGAATCCTCTTTAGTCTCGTCTGACCTGCTTTCCATTTTCTCTTGCCCCAAAATCTTTGAAGACAGCGCGGTGTCCTACAGGGCTCCTGTGGTTCTCCTCCCCTTGGCCGGGGCACACTGCACACTCAGAAATTACGGGGCCCCGGGGAGGCCCAGCAGGAGGGAGGGAGATGCACTAAGTAGCCGGCTGGGCTCAAGGGAAGTGGCTGGGATGGATTCTTTAGACTGACATGGCCAAGAAAATGTCCGATGACCGCTGATGCCAAAACCCACTCCAACTGAATAACCGCGTGGGCCCCAGAGATGCGCGGTGCTTAGGTGCCTGGGGAGGGGAGGACGCCTGTGTCCTGACCCTGCCGTCTTAACGGCCCCTTCTTATAGCTGGTGATGGGTGTGAAGTTTATGACTCTGGTGGGATGGTTTGTGAGGGGACTTGGGTGTCATTACCTTCAAGGCTATCCATGTCAGCTTGGGGAGAAACAGAAAATACAAGATTAATGTTAGATTGCTGAATAGAAGGAAATTAAAAACCAGAACCAATAAAACTCCCGACTGGAAAAAAAAAAAAAAGGCAATCTGGCTACATTCGTGCCTTCAATCTTCCAAAATACTTGTCCTATACTTGTCAGTATTTCAAAAAATCATGCCTTCTGTTTTCCTGGTTGGAGACAACACTTCTTTGGGACGGGATTTTAAAAAACCAAAACCAAAACCAAGACTCGTGTTTTGGAATAAACACCTGTTGTGACCACAGACTGGGAACCTCGTGTGTCTCACTTGTGCTAACGGAAGGACGGAGCTAGGTACCGTGGTGCCAGCGTTTACACAATAAACCTTCATTTTCTGGGATCATGAACTCAATGGGTTAGAAGTCGGAAACTCCTCCCAGCCCACCCCCTTTTCACTAGCAGGGCTTCAGCCGAGAGAAACTCAAGAACATGGCAAGCTGCAGGAGAAATCAAAGCGAGCCCCGCATCGTAACAGGAGAACACAATACCACGCTCCACAGGACTGCTACCCGTTTCAGCATGTGTTATTCCTTTAAGTAAAAAAGTTTAAAACCTACCTAGAGTACCGTCTGCTGAAAGGTTCTAGAATCTACTAAAAGGCCTGAACTTCATCAGATGGGCCAGTCAAAACTCAAGTAGGCAAGTTTTTACATTTTCTGACCACCCAGGTGGTTAGGAAAATCTAATACTGACTTCATTTCTATGAGCCTCAGCTTCTTCATGGTAAAAGGGACATAAAATTGTTTATTGCCAGTAATTGTAAGGAGCAGATGCGATGAGATCATGTGGCTGCAAGGTACAGTACATCCTCGGGGCCTCGTGCACGTTAGTTCCCTTTCCCATGTGGTGGCAGTTAGGTAGCCTTACAGGGTGTCCTGGAAACAGTCATGCTGCGCGAAAGAACACTCAGGTGTCCTTCCTGCATCTCTTAACTAAGGAATGCAAAAGCCATATAAGATGTTCTGGGCTTCTTAAGATTTTCAGAGAGTTTTCCAAGTCTTCATTTGAAAATGGATGGGAAGAAGCTCAAAGGAAGAGTGGCTCAAGAGTGGATCATTTCTACAGCTCAAGGTCAAAGATAGCCGCCATTATTTCTCTTCTCTGATCACCGCATCAGACTCCCTAGAGTCCTTCAGTTACTCCAGGTACAATTACTGGAACACAGAGCCTCATTTCAGACACAAATAACTTTCTCTGTGTCAGACCAGCATCTCAGGTGGTCATGATACCGAAAGGACAACAATCTGAACAGAAATTATTTTGTGACATCACTTTAATAGCGGATGGGTTTTTGGTTCGTTCCCCACCCCCCCACTCTGGAACATTTCCCTCTGGTTTTTGGCTAACGCAATCCAGAGCCTGGATTGAATCAGGTGCTGGACGTAGCACTCTCTGGCCACACCACATGCCAGAATCCTGTTGCTGTTTGGACGAGGCGTACCTCCTACTGTGACCCAAAGCCGGGGTTTACCTGTTTGTATTTTCTGTAACAACGCTGAATGACAGCGGCGGCCACTTCTTGCTGCTCCCGCAAGGGTCGGCCCTGAAGGGTAAAGTGAAAGAAAAATACAATTTAGTGTGAGAAAATACGATTTGGTATAAGAAATGTCAACTTTCTTCAGACTTGAGTAGAATTACTACTCATTTACAACCTTCTCTGAGGCCCCCACGTTTAAATACAGTAGTAATTAATCACAAGTAGAAATGAGGAAAAACAAACTTACAGAATAAATCTCGGATTCTTCCTTCTAAATAGAACTATGATATTTGGATGTTAAGAGGTCTAGAAATATTCATTTTGCAAGTACTTAACAAATCACATTTTGTGCCATTTGCCCTTGCACGCTGCCAGAGTTCCATCGTCTCTCCTAACATAAGCCCAACTACTCTGACTTTGGGATTGATGAGTACTGGCTTTTAACACCTTCTCGGGGTGGTCAAAGACTCCTCTGAGGATCTGTGGAAGGCCACAGACCCTCTCCCACCAAAGATGCACACACAAGCTGTAGCACAAGATTTCAGGTGTTCATGGGCTGCCTATAGTCAGTCCCAGTCCCTTAAGGACCCCTGTTTTAGATTATTAATTTCTTGTGGCAGAGGTATCAACTTCCTCTATACTAACGAAGTACCTAATATCTGTCATCATTACCAAGAATAGGTTGAGATGGTGATAACTACACCCTACTGGTTAATTTCCCTAAAGCCTCTGAAAATTATTACTAAAATTCCATGTGGCAGGATAATTCCAAATAACAATTCCACAGACTCAGAAAAAAACAACTGAGGGGCATAAGTTCTAGTAGGATGATCCTGACTCCCATCTGCATTCCCCGATCTTACCCATGTCATGTCAGGACTCTGTTCTACTTTACCTTGTACTTCCGGAAAGCGGTCTGGACAAGCCTGGCGGCTTCATAGAGCTCTCTCTGCTCGTGATCAGACAGAGTCAGCTGAGCGAATTCGTTCTCCACCTTCTCGCTGGTAGACGCGCTCAGGAACTCTGACCAATCTGCTGCTGAGGGAAGGCTGGGTTTCTCAAAAGCTATTTCACTGACTGGGGAGCCGACAGGGCTCAAGCTGGTATTAGAAGAAGGGGTGAGAGGCTCGTTAAACGCACTTCTGAAACAAGAGGAGACACAAGGGAGAGAGACCGGTGACGGACCAGCGCGATCCCCGTCACACACCGCCGAGGAAGGAGACAAGGGCCGCTGCGCACTAATGCCTGCCTTCAGTTCTGTCAGCGGCTAAACACATTCCGTACTTTAACTGTCCTGCAGGTCGCGACGTCCTCCTAAGGACCCATCACGAGTTTAGTGCTAAATACTAAGCCCACCGAAGATGCTGTCCGGCCCTCAGGAAGCTTCAGCTGAATGGGGGGGCGCATCGTGGGACACGACCTCACGAGTGCCACAAGGAGAAAAGTCACGGAAGAGGCGGGGACGTGAGCAGGGATCTAAAAGCGGTGAAGGAACCTGTCCCAGCGTCTCCTTCCTTCCTTCATGAGGTCTCCTATTACATAGCATCCATCGGCTCTAATCAGCCTCCCACACCTCCCACCGAGCCCGGGAATTGTCGCCACTCAGTGGCCGTGGACTTCCGCTGACCTGATCTGGGTAGCGCCCGGCAGGCGGTCGGCATCGGCCAGGTAACTGGCCAGCCAGCTCATGGTGGCGGTGTCTGGTCTCTCCGGTGCCGGCGGCTCCGTGGGCACGAAACTCTCCTGTTTAATCCGATCGGGCGTGGCTTCAATGATGTGCTCTGCCAAGGTCATCATGTTCACCTGGAATCCAGAGTTCGCAAAACACTCAGGTTAAGAGGAAACCTGAGAAGGTATCCAGCCCCTCCCCCCACGCCACCGCCCTAGGGAAGGAAAACGATCAATCCGGAGCACCCCGGGCCGCTGTAGGGTTTTATACAATTCAGCCCAACGCACTGAGCCCTGATTCTCTCCTAGCCGTGGTCTGGCCAAACACCTTTATGCTCAGAGAGGACTTCTGCCTTGTGTCTACTCTGCTCTCAGCTCGGGTCAGCCATTTAATGACGCTGTGACTGGGCAGCTCTGCAGCAAGTTGTCACGTTATCATGGTGACGCTACAGGGTACCTAAAGGAAGGCCACTGTCCCTGCCACCCTGGCCTTGCCTAGAGACCCCCGGTCCCGTGGAGGGCAGCACTGAGCCAATCGGAGAGGCCGGCTCCGGCTGACCCAAACCAGTAGGACAATCCTCTCCTCGGCCTCCCACCCCCCGGCACGCGGAGGGGAGGATACGTGACCCACTTCTGGACAAAGAGGCTCTACAGGCATCTGCTGCAGGGTTTGGGGAGAAGCTTTTTAAAAAATTGGTTTTAAAAGACTTTATTTATTTATCAGTCAGAAAGAGCAAGAACAAACAAGCAAGGGGAGAGGCGGGCACAGGGAGAAGCCGGTTCCCCGCAGAGCAGGGGCCTGACGTGGCGCTGGATCCCAGGACCCCGAGATCATGGCGTGAGCCAAAGGCGGACACGCAACTGACTGAGCCACCAGGCATCCCTGGAGAGCTTTGGCTTTCCCGCTGAACAGCACCGATGCCCTTGGCTCTTCCCCTCTTCTTCCTGCCTTGGCTCCGAACAAGCTCCAGCACCCACACTGCAACCGCACGGCAACAAGAATCAAGAGGAGTTGTCGCCAGAAAGAATGAAAAGCTCAGGGAAAAGTCTGGGCCCTGTTGGCATCACTGAGCCAATGAACCTCTGCCCTTGCTGTCATGTGAGAAAAATGAATCATTTGTTACTAACGCACGGCAGGGGGGCTGCTGACACCTGCAGCCCCAGATACATGCCCAACAGATCGAGGCGGCCTCCTAGAGCTGCTCGGCACCGCCACGGATTTCAGCAGACTTAGAGACACGGCCTTGGTTTTCTAAAGGTTTCCTTGCATGTCTCTCTTGACAATAGAAATCGAAATAATAGCCGTTTATGTTTCTAAGTGAAAGGATCCTGAAAGGATCCATACAAAGGTGACAAAATGCTTATCTTACAACCTGAATGAACGTCCAATACACTACGCTAAGGGCAAGGAGCCAGACCTAGAAGCCTGCAAATTTTAGGATGCCATTTATATGAAATTTCCAGAAAAAGCAAAACTCTGGGGATAGAAATCAGATTGGCAGCTGCCTAGGGCTGGGGCGGGAGCAGAGACGACCGCAAATGGGCGTGGGAAGCTTTCGGGGGCTGAGGGCAGAGCTCGAAGGGCACACTAACATTACACGGAGCACTTGGAGGGGGTGAGCTTTGTGCGACGTGAGGTACACCGCAGGAAGCTGTTAAACACTTATCCTGGGTAACTTTCTATATTTTCAACAAACGAGAATGGTTCTTATGATAGGAATAAAAATGAAAAAATACTGCAGCCTTTCTTTCCCTCCATATAAGCCTCTTGCTTTGTGACTCAAGCAGCAGGAAATCCCAGCCTGATACCTTTTCCATGAAAAGTATCCAAATGTTTAATTAAAAGCAAAGCGGTATTTCTGGAGACTGAAGACTATGACTCTACAGTCGCCACCCCCCCAAGTCCTCCATCTTGATTACACGTGTCAGTGTGAGGACACCTCGGTGTGACGACACGTGCCACACGCTGGGCTACCACACTCGCGCTTTGTACTGGGCCAGCTGCAAAAGGCAAGGGAATGTAACTGACTTTAAACAAAATAATAACATTCTAAGCAGTAGGACCTGAAAAGTCACATCGTCTGCTTCTAAATTTCTTGTGCTGTGGTAAGAGAAGATAGTCTATAAATGTGCAGCTTTAGGTTTTTGTTTAAATTCTTGTTGTGTTCTAACATATGAGCAATTTTCACGGATCTGTCTA
>ML104801.1:0-28540 GCA_003697995.1 Taxidea taxus jeffersonii
GCCTTGAGAGTTCAGCTTCAATGCCTGTCTTCAGGAAAGCCTTCTTCTAGCCTCCCAGAAGTGGTTAGGGTTGCCATTATAAGTTTTCAAAGCACTATTTACTATTTACCTTAACATATTTCAAAATTAAACCCTTCTTGTGTGAACATTTCTAAGAGCAGGGATTGTATCTGTTTTAGCCTAGGACATTAATAAGTCTTCAGTAAATTATTAAGATTGAATTAATGAATAAATGAACTAATACCTAAAAGTCAATGGGTTGAGATCTTTGCAGAAATGCCATACTGATGATTCATTTTTACTCCAAGAGAAGTTTTTCCCCCTGAATCTCATAGATCTGGATAAGATGTGGTTGACAGTTTGACACAATGAAGATTCATTTAAAAAAAATCATTGAAGTCTGACTCAATGACTTGGATCTTGGGTCTAAAAGATTATTGCCTGGGTGGTCTCAATTCCATGCACATTGTTTCATTTGTCTTTGTTTCTTGCAATGGTAAAAATATACTTGTACCATACTCTATGTATGACTTGTGATGTGAACTGAAGAGGAAAATGCATGACTGGGTGAAGAGAGCTCTGTACAACCCATTGCTGTCTGACTCGTGATTGTCATAAGTTTGTTTCATTCAGGACATGGCAGGACCTTCGTTTGGGCAATCTGAGAGTGACGCTCTGGGAAAGCATTCTGGTTTATTTTTACAAGCTGGTTACTTAGGTTCTCAAGTAGATGTGAAGATTCCAGAGAAAATTCTTCCAAGAGGTGACAGCAGGTGAGAGCAGCTGAGCACATCTGCAACCCAGCTCAAAGGCCATACCTGACCTTGGGAGTTTGAATCATCTGAGTCTGCCAGGTTTAAAAAAGGAATATAAAGAAATTACTTGGAAAATGATGAATTTCTCTGGGCAAAGTCTTTGTAAACAAGGTTTCTCTCTAATGTCTCTCTATATACTTAATTTGGAATGTTACCTGTCCATAAACAATCACATATGAGATTTACTCCCACTTGCAAACTAGCAAGTTAGCCTACCACAGTTTTGTGAGTGCTTCCAGGGGACGTGACACTCCTGGGTCAGAGACAAAGGGCACTCTGTTACCCATAGCTATAGCAGTAACTAGGATATCAGAATTTTTTTTAAAATATTTTATCTGACAGAGAGAGAGATCACAAGTAGGCATAAAGGCAGGCACAGAGTAGGGGAAGCAGACTGCCTGCCAAGCAGAGAGCCCAATGCGGGGCTTGATCCCAGGACCCCGAGATCATGACCCATGTGGAAGGCAGAGACTTAACCCACTGAGCCACCCAAGTGCCCTGCATATCAGAATTTTTGCACCACAAGCATTAGTTCCCACAAAGTGATGACAGCTACACACAAAGAGGGCTGCATTCTAGGAGAGAAACCCTGTGCTTAAGGAAAATAACTCTTTTATAATGGGCACTTAAGCACACTCACTTTGCTTATCTTTATTAAACTGGATTATAAGTATACCTGCCTTTGCTTCAGGGAAAGATACTATCTCTACTTTTCAGGGTGGTGCTCTTTGCTCTAGGGAAGACATTATCTCTATCTTCCAAGTTGTTTGGTATAAAAACATCCTCAAAGATAGTTGGAATAAAATGCAGTCAGTGCATTGATCATAAGATGTGCAGAAACAAGAGATAATTTTATTCCAACAGCATATTTTCCCCTCTGGCCTCTTATTGAAGTCCCATCTTGTGTGTACATCTGAAGGTTCCTGATCTTCTCTTTCTGATGACCCCTAGAAACACACACACACACACATACACACACACACCCAAAAACTCATTTTTTTTCTTCTCCCAAATCCCTAGGACAATCATCCATTGTATGGGGGGTAGGTACATACTTAGTACCTTAGTACAATCCATACTTAGGTACAACCTAAGTAAGGGCCAGTTGGTACAAATGCTTAGGAATAGTCATTTTGGGGTTCTGGGTAAATGGATGGAGCTCCACCCCTCCTGATGTCCCATCACCATAGGAAGTAGTGATAATGCTTTGTCACATGCCTGGAACACAGTAAACACTGCATAGATGTTAGCTATTATATTGGTCAAAGTACACAAGACTTTTGCAGTAGGAACTAATTAGTTCAAATATCCAAGTGTGTTTTCTTCTTTATCATGCCCCTTGTCCATTGCAAGTGGCCTGGAGGCTCTGCTCTGCCCTGTCCTGACTCCAGAACACAGGCTAGCAGAGCAGCCATCATCTGAAGTGTTGCTGGTCCCTGGGGCAGAGGACAAGATCTATTGGTAGAAACTAGTACAGAAGCCAAACATACCACTTCTGTTCACAAGTCACTGGCCAGATCCAGTGACAGGACCCCACAAGGGGGTCAGGTTTTCCAATACTACCATGTGCTCAGAAGGCAGAGAGGCAGAAAATTTGGGGACAGCATAACAATTACCACAGCTTTTATTACTGTCCTTCAAAATTATAATAACAATATATCCTATGCAGAGGACAGCGTAACTGCCTATTCAGCATTCTTCCAATTTTTTTTTTTTTTTTTTGGGTAATAGAACTCCAATTTTGTTTAGGCCTCTCTCCTTCCTCCGAGTCATGGAGCCGTGTGGAGCCCTTGACATGAGGGCTAGGCCTAACTGGTCCAGGGGCATTGTCATCCTTCTTCTTGCTGGTGATTGCCTTAGCAATGAGCACAAATAACTCAGGTTGTTGGCATGCAAAGAGAGGTTTTAAAGTTCCTGGTAGTTTAGGGGAAACTTACTTCTCAGTCTTCTCAAAAAGCGTCTAGAAGAGACTTCTCTTTTTTCTTTGAATATTGTCGAGCACAGCTGTGAGGCCTGGGACCAGATGCAGCATCTTCTTGCCACCAACCTGAAGATGAAACTCACAAAAAGAACCCACAGGGCAACAGACCTAGAGTCACTGAACAGAGTAAATCCTGAAGCCCTCTGGACTTCCCATAATGAAGCCACACTCTGGAAGCTAACAGAGAAAGGATTTTCTGTTACTTTTAGCTGAAAGCAACCTAACAGTACTGCTATCTTCCTCCTGTTAACTTTGGGAAAGAAGGGCAGTGTGGAGTAGAGAAGGAACAGAGTCAGGACAGCTAGCACTTCGGGTGGCAAGAAACTAGCAGTGGCAACAATCAGAAGATATATATAATGTCTGAAGTCTGCCACCAAGCCTGTCTGCCACCCCCCAAAACCCCAGTTGTGCGCCCTGGCAACATAGGTATTTTGCTGTCCTGCTCTGCATTGGTAGCCTTCATCTCTTAGGAAAGATCTATTACACTGTCTGGAAGAAAGCACTAGTCTTAAGTCCTGTGTTAACTCCAGATTTCGATTTTCAGCGCAGATGTCCTGCTAGTTCTCTTTGAGCCCTCCTGAAGGATGTGCCTCTGGATTTAACTACCGTTTCTAAGACCAGGTCGTTAGATGGTCCTGTAGCTTACTGGAAAACCTCCCGATTGTGTCCCCTGAGCCAGGATACACAGATGGTGTCAAATGTCCTAAGAAAGGTCTTTCGATCCCCATAGGATCAAGTCAGGTGTTTTTATGGCTATGCAAGCCTGTTGGCTTTAATTTACTGGACTTTAGTTTCTTTACATCTTTTCTCAGGTCATCTTCTCAAAGGCATATTAGGTTAGAGTCAGAAGGCATGTCTTAGGTCAATATTCCCAGCAGGAAAAGTCTCTGTGAGCTTCTGACTGCGTGCCTAGTCTTTTATTTCCTGTGTTGTTCTAGTTCATCCTGAGGGGGAGAATTACTTGTTTTTTACCATGCTATATTAAATAAAATTCTGGTTTAGAGCTAGGCAAGGTTTTATAAGGAAGATAAAAGGGCTGTTTTTAATAAACAGGGTGGAATGATAAGAAATGTGTTCTTTCTGCAGCGGTTCAGGAACACAATAGAATCACGAGGACCTCCAGCTCTGGGAAAGACTGTTGTCCACAGCGTGGTCTCATCCAGAAATAGAACTGGCAGGAACAGGCTTGAAGTGTGGCATATAGGCTTTGGGTGAGATTGGGTTTCAAAGAAGTTCAGGAAAATTTCTGAAACAGTTCAGGAAAATTTCTGTTGTTGGGTTGGGGTCTGTCCAATACGCTTGCAGGGAGTGGACTATCCCAGGGCTCTCATCTGTCTTGGGAAAGTAGAAACCATTGCCTGACCAAGGCTGCAGCAGGTAGAGATGGTATTTCCAAGGTCACTCAGGTGGTTTCATGGCGGCATAAAAATGAATGTTGACTCTCCGAAGCAAACAGTTCGTGCAACAAGACCCTTGAAATGCTAGCAGAATAGCTTACCAAGGTTTTCTTTCTGTCATTCTTCACTGGCTAACTTCTAAGCAACTGTCTTGATCTCACTTCTTTTTTATTATTATTATTATTTAAATTCAATTAGCCAACTTATAGTACATTATTAGTTTCAGACGTAGAGTTCAGTAATTCTTCTGTTGCATATAACACCCAGTGCTCATCACATCATGTGCCCTCCTTAATGCCCATCACCTATTTACCCTACCCCTCCACCCTCCTCCCCTCCAGCAATCCTCAGTTTGTTTCCTATAGTCAAGAGACTCATGGTTTTTCTCCCTTCTGATGACTTCCCATTCAGTTTTTCCTCCCCTACCATATGATCCTCTGTGCTGTTTCTTATATTCTATATATGAGTGAAACCATATGATAATTTTCTTTCTCTGATTGACTTATTTTACTCAGCATAATACCCTCCGGTTCCATCCATGTTGATGTAAATGGTAAGTATTCATCCTTTCTGATAGCTGAGTAATATTCCATTGTATATATGTATATGTATATATATCATACCACAAATACACATATATGTATACATATGTATATATATGTATATGTACATATATGTATATATGTATATACATGTATATGTATATACATGGATACATGCATATACATACATATGTATATACATGGATACATACATATCCAGTATATGCATATATATGTGTATATATGTATATACATGTATATATATGTATATATCTCACATCTTCTTTATCCATTCATCTGTCAGTGGACCGATGATGGCTAAAGTTTTCACTTCCAAAAACTAAAAATAGTTGATTCACCACTTACCATGTTTGAAGTATCATCCAAAGTTCTTTACAACAGACCTCAAAGGGAGGGGTTCTCTTATTACCCCAGTTTGTAGGTGAGGAAGCTGAGGAACAGAGAGGTTAAATAACTAGCTCAAAGTAACACAGCTTTGAACCCCATGGAGCTAGCTCTGCAACCTTCAGAGCCTGGAGAAGCAAGGAAACTGCAATGCTAGACTGGGAAATGGTCTGTAGCCAACAAGAGGCCAGAATGGGGAAATGACCACGAGGCAGAGAGGAGACAAAATCAAGCAGGCAAAGGTTGAAGGTTCACTACCAATTTGAATCTTTAAAAAAGAGCTGCCAGTGTCCAAACAGGCAATAGCATAAAGGAACTAAGCCCATGGCCCCCTAGAGCAGCTACTTTGAAGGAGGTGAGCAACTTCTGCTTAGGTCTGTCCCACCTCTATTTTCAATTTTTATTGGAATGAAGGCCACATATTCCTGGGCTAGTCACTACCCAAACTACTGCTGATTTTCAAGGTCTTAAATAGGGCTTTGTTAATGGTAAAATTACAAAGGATAAGGAAGGGACGATTCAATATAGATAAAGAATCTTCTCTGTATTTTAGGGAGAAAATTCGACTGGCATCCAGTTGGACAGTTGAGAAATGACCAGTGTTATAAATAATATCAAAGAATATTTCAGCTCCAGGAACTTTTATTTGACAGACAGAGATCACAAGTAGGCAGAGAGGCAGGCAGAGAGCAAAGAGCCCGATGCAGGGCTCGATCCCAGGACCCAGGGATCATGACCTGAGCTGAAGGCAGAGGCTTAACCCACTGAGCCACCCAGGTGCCCCTCCAGGAATTTTTCAAAGCCACATTTTCTTTTCCCCAATTCATCCTGCTGTGTTTATTTTGTTGTTTTGCTTTTGTTTTTGTTTTTTCCCCAAAGCCGAAGAAGTAGAATTTGGAACTCATCTTAAAGTTTGGTTAAAACTCATGCTTGCCATAGTCTGATTCTTTTCAGATTTTGCCCATCTTCCAAATTCAAAATATAATTCTATAATAATGTTCATGTCCAAGTGTATTTCTACTTAGAAGCGAGAGAGTAGAGAGTTGTCCTCTAGAATTTCTTCTTTATTATAATTTTGGCTTTCTCTGGTTTACCTTCTTTGTCTCTTCTTTTAAAAATCTTGTCTATCTTCCCCTGGTCCAAATTTTTATTCTTCTATTCTGCTCTGGCCAGAATGACTTAAGCAATGAAAAAAAAGAGTAGGATTATGTATTCTTTATTTACATGGCAACCTTCTTTTATAGATTCTAAACTTTAGACCAGGGAGTGAGAACATTGCCTTCAAAATATTTGTGGGCTGGATCTAGGTTCCTTGGTTCAAGGCATTCAAAATGGATGGAAATACTTGGCATAACTCTCAAGTTTATAGTTTTATAAGGGCCATTTGTTATATTCCTTTGTTACATAATCCTATCTCATTTCTGCCCTCTCAATAGGCTTTCCAGGCTAGTGGATTATCAAGATGAGAAAATCTGACTTTTGAACTGAACACATTGCTTTGAGCCCCTGCAGATCACTCTAGGCTTCTTATATTTCCAACTCAAGCACAGAGAAAGTGGTACTTTTATTTCAGCAAAGGCTCAGTTAATAACATACTTCTGATTTGGGAACATTTGGAATGGAAACTGGGTTAGGAAATCCCATGTCATAGTACCTCTTGCTCATGTTTGGAAACCTCAGGGAACACCAGCAATGTCTGGCGACAAACCAGGCCTCTCCCCTCTTCTCTGTGCCACTGATCTCATATTTTCTTACTCCCTGTAAGACTCCAGCCAAAAGGAACTTCCCACACACATCTTGCACAGTTTCACCCATCTCCACGCATGCACCAATCAATAAAAGCATTTACGAGGCGCCTACTGTATGCAGAGGAACGACTGTGTTTCACTCTCCACTCTGCCAATTCCTTGATTAAAAGAGTGGCTCAGGGGCGTCTGGGTGGCTCAGTGGGTTAAAGCCTCTGCCTTCGGCTCAGGTCATGATCCCAGGGTCCTGGGATCGAGTCCCGAATCGGGCTCTCTGCTCAGCGGGGAACCTGCTTCCCTTCCTCTCTCTGCCTGCCTCTCTGCCTACCTGTGATCTCTGTCTGTCAAATAAATAAATAAAATCTTTTAAAAGGGGCACCTGGGTAGCTCAGTGGGTTAAACCTCTGCCTTTGGCTCGGGTCATGATCCCGGGGTCCTGGGATCGAGCCCCACATCGGGCTCTCTGCTCAGCAGGGAGCCTGCTTCCCCCTCTCTCTCTGCCTGCCTCTCTGCCTACTTGTGATCTCTGTCTATCAAATAAAATCTTAAAAAAAAAAAAGAATATCTTTCCAGAAAATGTTCTCTGCTTAACTCCACCTTCTCTAATGTCTCCATGAATGTGTCATCTGATGAACACAGCTCCAACACCTCCTAAGAGAGTGTTGCACCAGTTTTTTTGGAATAAATTTGATGATACAAACAACCCCATACACATACACACACACGCACACAACCAAAATAAAAGTTTCATGAAAATAATATTTACTATATAGGTTACACTGGACTGTTTAATTCTAATTTGATTTCATAAAACAAAGGTACTCATCTTTATCCACAAAACTGATCTCCTGACCAGCAGTTTGAAAAACACTAGAGAATCCTGGGTATTAAGGAAGCATAGATGTGGTGCATAAACAATGAATCTTGGAAAACTGAGAAAATAAAATTAAGTTTTAAAAAAAGGAAGCATAGAAGTTAATTTGAGATTCTAAAGGATAAATTTATAATTCAAACAGGGGATGACTTAAGAGTGTTCACCAAATATTATCAGAAAAGTGAAGATTGCTCTAGCTTAACAAACTTAACAAATGTTACGTTTGACCAGATCCTCTGAATTCCCAAGAATTAATTCATTGCTTAAAGCAAACTTTTTTCTTTCCAAGCATCAAGTCCAGTCTAGACTTCAAACGTACAAAAAAATGGATGAGGTCTTTGTCCTCCAGGAGCTCATGGTTTAATGGAGGACATAGAGAAGTGACCCAGTAATCTTGCCCCAGTGTTCTAAGAGCTATGCCTGAGCCCCACATGGGGTGCTGTGAGAGAAACAAGGGGGCCCTTAATTCAGAAAGGGGTGAATGACACCTTCTCTCTAGACCAAGAATGTCCTAAGTATTTGTGTCCCAAAGCATGGGACCTCGTGAATCTGCAGGGCACTGTGAGTGGTCCCTGGCTGCAGGGAAAGGCATCCATGGGCAAATGATTGAAGATGAACCTCTGGAGGGAGGTGAGCAAAGAAGCTTGAGTTTTCTCCTGAAACATAAAGGGAATCCATTGAGAAGTTTTAAGAAGGGCAGAGGATAACCAGTTTTCTGTTTTCGAAAGATGCTTGAAGAAGGAGTGGAGAGGATGCTGGCTAAGAAGCCAAGTGGAGAAGAGAGTCTAGTAACACCAGAAGAGAAATCGTACAAAAGGGCTTGGCTCAGGCAATGGTGGTAGGAATGAAGAGGGTTGGCCTCTTAAGAACATTAGGGACGCAGTAGCAGGTGGATTCAAGCAGGCCCCATTTTGGATGGCTCCCAGGTTTCTGGCTGGCATGACTGGAGTTGCATTTGAGCCATTCACTCCGTGAAGTGCGTGCAGGAGGAGGACATGGTTGGGGGAAGAGTTCAATGATGGACATACTGAGTTTGGAGTGCCATGGCGTTCCAATAGCCGTTTGGCTCGGGGGGCTGGGGAAAGTCTGGCATGGTGTTAGACAAAGCCACAAGGCAAAGATATGAAGTAGGGCAGAATCAGAAGAAGACTGGGGATGAGGCTCCAAATTCAGGATAATTACTGATTTGCTGGAAATTAGTCTTTCCCATGACTCCGGTTAGTGTGGGATCAGTGCAGACAGCCCTTGTCTGTCCTTCCTTCCTTCCTTCCTTCCTCCCTTCCTTCCTTCCTGTCTTCTCCAGCTGTAAGTGCTGCCAGAGCTCTCACAGATAGAAGGAAGAATGAAGAGTCTTTAATATATTTATTGAATATAGTCCTCCCTTCTGGAGACTTCTGGAGATGACACGGGTGCTTGGTGGAGGTCACAGCCCCAACAAAGCAGGACAAAGGTAAGGGTGACATGGACCTAGTCATGAGCAAAAAGTAAAGGGCTAATTCTGAAATGTTTGCTGGGTGGAGGTCCCAGATCCCTGATAGTTTACCAATGATCATTTTGCACTTTGGGTGTTATCTTCCGGAGGACCCTATGCCCTATTGAAAGAGTGGTTTCCTTACTAGGTTTTAAGTCCGTCCAGTTGTGAAGCGCAGCACTCAGTTACAGGAATAGGAGTCCGCAGTCCAGCCTACATGGAGGGCACAGGGATGGAAGGCAGAAGCTCAGTTTCTGTTCTAGGCTCTTCTGTCAGTGAAGCTCCCTGTTGCCAGCTGAGTTGTATCCCCCTCAAAATTCATCTGTTGAAGTCCTAACTCCCAGCACCTCAGAATGTGGCTGTGTTTAGAGATGGGGTCTTTAAACAAGAAAGTAAATTAAAATGGGGTCATCTAGGTGGGTCTGAAAATCCAGCACAATTGGTGTCTTTATAAGGGATGAAAGCCATCTACAAACTAAGGAGAGAGGCTCCAGAAGCAATAATCGTGCTGACACCTTGATTTTGGGCTTCTGGCCTCTGGAACTGCAAGAAAATAAATTTCTGTTGTTTAGGGCACCCAGACTGTGGTTGGTGTGTTGTTATGGCCGTCCTAGCTAAGTAATATACTCGCCCTCTGCTTTTGTGATGGGGGCTGGTACACACAAAAGCTCGGTGCATACCCAAGAGGAAAAATAAGAATCTAGCATTGGGAGGGAAAGAGCCAGGGTTGGAACGAAATGAAATGTGAACGCTAGCTACTGAAACCGATAAATTGCACAAGTAGATTTAACAAGTATAAATGTGTCTATCTACTGCCTTGCTGATTACCAAGTACTTGACAAACTTTAACTGACCTGATATTCACAACTGCCTCAGCATCACCTGGGAACCTGTTAGAAACGCAAAATCTCGGGTGCCTGTTAGACTAAAAGGATCAGAGAAGGGAGGAGGAGGGGTGAGGTGGGGGAGGCAACGACAAGCCCTGGTTTAACAAATCTCTGGGGACTGTGATTGGCTGAAGTGTAAAGTGTGAGAACCACTGAGATAGGGCATGGTCCCCCGTCCAGAAGAGCCTTTTGGGGGGCGGGGGTGTGTGTGACAAGACTTCTGCACAGTTGTGACTGGGCCACCAAGGGCGGTCTCCTTGACAACTGGCCCAGAGTTCTGGAGACAGCAACGTTCGCACGCGCTGGTGGGTTTTATCCCGCGAACCGTTCAAACTCAGAGCGACCGCTCCGGGTCTCTAAGGGTAAGCGGCGCCTCTCCGGGCCTCGGGGCAGCACGGCTGGAGCCGAGCGAGAGTCCCGGGAGCCCCGGGAGCCCCGGAGCCGCCAGGCGCGTGCGCGTGCGCGCGTCCCCGGGGCCGGGCCGGGGCGGGTACGCGCGGAGGGGGTGGGTCGTGCAGCCCCGCCGGCCTGGCGCGCTGTCCGAGCCACTCAGAGCGCCCGGCGGCGGACACCCGGGGGCCCTACAAGTAATACCCGGCGCCCGCCCGCCGCGCCGCGACTTGCGCGCCCACGCTCGGGAACTGAGGCTCTCGGTCGGTCCTGACCTGCCTCGCAACTTGCTCTGCTCCGGCTGCGGCGGCGAGTCGACTCGCCGGGCCCCTTGCGGAGAGCCAGCTAGTGTGGGGAAGGTCCCGCGCCGGTGTGCGCCTCCCCACCCGGCGCTGCCGCGGAGCGACCGCCACCTTCGTGGCTGCGAAGAACTTTGTGCTGGGTGGGGGGGCCCGCCCGGCAGGTGGGCGACCGCGGCTGGCGAGCCGGACCGGTGAGTGGGGTTGGGAAGTTGGGGTGTGAGTGTGCAGGCGCCCCGTGGTGGGACGCGGGGCCCCGCCTGTAGTTTTCCTCTGCCCCTCCTCTTGGCCCCCCTGCAAAGTTTCACTCAGGACCGGGGGAGGAAAGGGAGGGAGAGAGGCTAACCTGC
Organism: Taxidea taxus jeffersonii; assembly: GCA_003697995.1. NCBI lineage: Eukaryota > Metazoa > Chordata > Mammalia > Carnivora > Mustelidae > Taxidea > Taxidea taxus. Next base: position 11,157 of record ML104801.1, read on the forward strand.
TGCGAGTGTGTTTACTCTGGCGAAAGCGCGAGTCATTCGGACGGCCACTCCTCCCGGGCCGGGTGAATGACACGGCGCCGCCGGCCTCCAGCCCCAAGCCAGACCCAGGGCTCCACTGGCACCCAGGAACCCTGGTGGCCCGGGGCTGCGGATACGCCTGGAGCTCACCCCAAACCGCTTCCTAGTACTAGGACCCTGGGGGGTGTGACGGCCACCGCCCTCCCCTCCGCCTCTTTAATTCGAGCAGGAGATGGCTGCTGAGATACAAGACCCAAACTTTGTTTTCACTCGGTAAAACTGCCTTTCCGGTGTTTTAAAACTAGACGTGCAGACGCTCTTCATAGTGGTTTCTTAGGGACATCCCCGGGGGCGGAGCTGGACCGACTGGCCAGCAAGTGGGGGTACTCCGGGCTCGCCCAGTGGCCCGGGGGCTCTAGGACAGCTCTGGTCCTCTTCTCCCGGGGTCTGGCCTTAGCACTGGCACGGCGGCCAGGACGGCCCCGGCGCGCAGGCCAGGCTTGGGAAGGGATGCCCATCGGCGGTAGGTGCGGGGCTCCTGCGTTCCAGTGGGCTCCAGGTTCGGATCCTCGGTCCTGCTCCCCGGTCCCGCCGGTGGCCCGCGGGTGGCCCGGCAGAGGGCGCCAGCTCCCGATCGCAGCGCAGGCCGGCGGAGGGGAGGGGACTCGTTCGAGCCTCCAGGTAAGGAGCGTAGTGAATCATCCCGAGAGGGGGGACCCGATCCTCGCTCTGTGAAAGGAAGCAGGGAGTGGCCGTGGCGCTTTTGAGAAGCGGGGGCTGCCAAGCCTCTGTCCGTCGGGAGGCGGCGATTCTGCCACCCAGAGGTCTGGGGGGAAGCTCGGGAAGGTGAGGAACGTCCCTCCGCGCGGTGGCCCCAGGGCAGGGAACGGCAGCGTAGACTAAGGCCCGCAGACACTAGGACACGCCGCTGCGCGCCCTTCTCGGGGGCCGGAGGTGGGGTCAGTTTTACTCCAGCTCTGGGCGGTCCGCCCGGGGCGGCGACGGGAACCCGGGAGCCGGCGGCCGATTGCCGGGCGGCTGCGACGGGGTGCTCCCGGCGGCCCGCGGGGTCCCGGAGCCGTAACAAAGGCGCTGCGCGGCGCGGCCACTGCTCCCACCCACTTCCGTCCCCGGCGCGCCCTGGCGCGCGCCCGCCCCGAGGTGCGGGCCGGGTCAGGATTTCCCACTGCGGAGTTTCGGGAAGTTAGCTCCGCGGCCCGTTACGCTGGAAGGAGGGGCGGGGAAGGGGGTGAACCGGGGAGGTGCACGCCAGTGTTCAGAACTGCGACACTGCCTGTTTCCTCTCCGGACTGCTCGGGCGAGTGGCTAGAGCTCCCGCGGCTCCCGCGCCCCTCCTCCGGTGCCGGGGTCGCGCCTCCGCAGGGCCCGCGCGGGTTTGAAGTCCCCGCGCGGCGCGCCGGGCCAGCCCGCCAGTCCACGCCCCTCCCTGCAGCCTCGGGAGGCGTGCGGGCTCCCGGAAGGGAGTGGTTTAGGCCCGGGGGGACCGCCCGCAGCCGCGGGCACTCTGAGCGGTGCTCCAGAAGGCGGTAATGGCATTAGTGTGAGTTAGCTGTCGGGAGGCTCCAGTCCAGGCCGCAGTCTGGGTCAGGTGCGGGGTTAAGCGCTTCTGGCGAAGGCGTTACAGCTCTGGTGAAGTCTGACAGTTTATTGCACCAGGAAGTTCCTCGTGCGATAGGGGAGAAGGATGGCTGCGGAAATTAAGAGAGCTCCCTGTTTTCCCGGAGGCTGTGGGAACTTTGGCAAACCCAGCCTGCGCACAAGTCCGGTCACTGAAGTGGCCTGGGCAACAGCTCCACCGCGCACCAGACGTTCAGGGCTCTGGACGCGCGACCAGAGGTGCTGCTGAAGAGAAACCCAGGGCACTCTGCTCCGATGTGAAACCTTATCCCCCAGTAATCAGTGGATAGAATCCATATGCTTTCTTATCTGCCTCCACTCCCTTCTGCCGCAGGAAAGGGCAGGAACTGGTTTTTTATAAAGTGCCTGATGGATGAGAGACTCTTTACACACTCTTTGGAAGGATCTTCACCATTCCCCACCGAGGCGGTTATTTTTATTTTACGGATGAGTAAACTGAAGCTTAGAGAGTCTGGCTTCCTCTAAAGAGTGCCGTTTGCTCATCCCTGTGTCTTTGACAAAGGCTAATACCCGATCAGAGTCACGGTATGTGCTCTAAGCCCAGGTTGGGGTTTGGTGATGTTAGGCTTGGGGCTAGGCAGACTTCTACAGCTTGCTGGCTTTTGTTAGGGCCATGTACCAAAGTGAAACCAACTCTTCAAGTTGACAGTGTATGGCAACAACCAAGGCTTCTTCCAAAGATGCTTAGAATTTTCTGACAACTCCAAAGAGAGTCAGAAATAGCTGTCCTCTCTGTGGTGTCTCCTGAGGCAGGTGGGCCTGTGGTAGGAGCTCTACATGGCATGAATCTCTGTTTGTCTTCCCTGTTGAAAGGAGCTGCAGTTCCTACTCTGTTTAAATGGTGTGACTTGGGGGTGGTGCTGGCTACGTGTGTAACATCAAGTGTGCCTTGGAAATATGGCCAACCTTGATTAACTGCTTAATGAGTTGAAATTCAGATGCCTTTTCGGCATCTAACATCACGATTCTATCTGTGCACATGTATGCATCACTGAGCTCAAGTTTGTCATAGGGGCTATTGGTATTGCCTTGAATGTACTTAAGATGGATTGCCTTTAAGAAAGATGTTGTTTTAAACTCTGGACTGACAGCCTGTGACTCAGAACGTCACAGGGCAGTGCCAGCTGTGGAGACAGAGAGGCACGATGGTTAAGGGCAGGCATCTGAAGTCACAATGGCAGGCTTGAAATGCCACCTCCGCCATTTATAGCTCTGTAATATTGGGCAAGTTGCTCAGCCTCTCTGAACTTTGTTTTCCTCTTCTAGCGCAGGGATAATAATAGCACCTCCTGGTTTGAAGCTATAAGGGATAAGTTTGATAATCTGTAAAAAGTACTTAGTAGCACGGAGTCTAGCCTGTGGTAGCTATCCAACAAACAGAGTATTAACCATGGTATTTAAAGAACAGATTCTTTATTCCTTCTCTTGTCTCCTCCAAAGAGGTAAAATAGTTGGTTGTTCTTTGCCTTGAACTTGCTATTCTTCTTAGTTAACACTGCTGTGCAGTGCAGTGAGTGATTCCTCTTTTGGAATCAGCAGTTGAGGGGCAGGGCTGGTCATGATGGAAAATTGTGTCTAGTTGCCCAAGGAATTTACCAGGGGTTCCGGAACTGTAGGGTTTTCTTCCTAATTTTGCCGCTGTATAATTTTGTGGCCAGTCCTCTAGCCATTTATCTTTCCTTTAAATTTGAAGCCTGTATCCCTAATGGCCAGGATGACAGGACTTAAAGAAAAAAACAAACTCAAAACCAGACACACTGGTGCGAAGGAAGCAAGGATTCTCTTTGCTCCTCCACTCACTGTTTGTAACCCTGAAGAAAAATACTGCTTCTGTGGAACTTGTGCTGGCCCAGCCTTGGCAAGAGCGAACACTGCTCTGGAAAACAGGATATTTTTCTGGAGTCTGTTTAAAGGTGAGCCACCAGATTGGTGGAAAAGGGAGGAGAGTTTGAGATCCCATTTGGTCTGAAAATGGCTAGACTGTGACTTGAAAGTGGATACGAAGAAGTCAGGCCATGCTCAGGCTCAGTGACTGACTAGTAGACAACCAGTAGAGCTAGTTCCTGTGTTATAAAGCCCGAAAGCTTTAAACTTAGCAAATACAAGTGGAGCAATCCTTTTTCATGCCAGCTTGTTTTGGAAAGACCTCTTTAACATTGCTAGTTTGTAGCTGTGGATTTTTCTTGTGCATTTATCTTTTAAACAATCAGTCATGGGCAAAAGCACCAGAAACCCTATAATGTCATCAAACACCACCCTACTGGGAAAGTTGTCGGCAAGAAGTAGCACATGGGTCTGGAGTACAGGGAGGGGTTCCATTTAAAACATCAGAGAGGTTTTACATTTGGGTATAAAATGCAGCTTTCTCCCACACTGGAAAAAGAGCTGCACGTGTAACCCAGTGACAGCACGCAAAGGGTTAGGAACAAGGTTTCCGCTTTTGTGCGTCTCACTCCATTTGTAGCCACTTGTTGGGCCCCTGCTGCAAAGAAAGAAGCAGCTGCAGGGCATGCGCCAGACCTGCCCTGGGCTGTCGCTTCCATTGTACGGGAAGATGAACAGGCTGGCGTTATTTTGGATCACATAGAAGCTTGTTCAAAAGCATCTTGCATTCCCCAGCTGTTTCACAACTTCTTCGCGTATGGGAGAGAACTTGCCAGCTGCTGGGGCAACTGTACTTACATTTGCTGCTTTTGTGCAGTAACCAAGGAAGGTAAAAATCCAGATGCCTTTGTTAAACTATAGCCATTGTCAGTAGTCTTTGTTTCTACAAAGTCAATGTTATTCTAGATATAGCCCTTCATGGGAGAACGTTTAAAAGAAAATGTCAGAATTAACATTTTTTTTCTGAATAAATTTCTTCAGGGATCACCAGTATGTATAGTTTTTTTCTTACTGAAAATCCACACAGCTTTTGTGTTTTGTTGATTAACAAAGGGATGGGTCTAATATTAAAAATGTTTTTTGAATTAGACATGTAAATCAGGTTTAACTACGTATTTCTTTTGCATGAAGTATATAAAAAAGACTGTGTATTCAGACAGTGCTTTTTTTGTGTTCAGAAGATTGGGTTGTTTTGCATTGGCCAGAACTGGATGGTGTTTTGCCCATATCCCTTATCTTATCCATGACAAAACTTGAGTTTTGCATGCAGAAGCTGTTACTTATCCAAGACCTGGCTCTTTGGTTTAATTCAGCAAATCTTCTGTTGAGTGTTTACAGTGTGATAGGCCTGGAGAACACTTAACGTTGAGGAAGGGCTTGAGCTCAGCCCTGGCTGGATTCACAGTTCAGAAACAGCAGACTAGACCCATGCTGGGTATGGGCTGTGGTGGGAGGCAGCACCTTTTCATGTAATCCTGTCGGGGAGTGCAAGTGCCAGAGACACAGGGCCTTGTGTCTGTGTCCTGAACTCCTGTCCCGGCCTCAGAAGCCTTCTGCCCTCCTAATCACTGTGCGGGGAAGTGGATAAATGCTCTCTAGGAGCAGCAGCATAAATCACACAGCCCTTTATTAGGATCGGTCAGCTGCAATCTCTTTGTTCTATAAAAGGTTATAAAATAAGCCATATTCACTTGGATGTGTATAAAACCCAGCCTGAAGCCCCTCTAAACTCTTCTGGGCTTTTGCCCTGGAAACCACTGCTGCTTCAGATCCCCAGGTGACCTGTAGTTGCTGAGTTAGACCCATGGTCCTAAGCCCTTAATCCCCTCTGTGCTCCATTTTCACATCCGCGTGTCTCTTACTTGGTCTCTTTTCACAGCCATACTTGAACTGTGCAGTGTTTCAGCTTTCGGTGGGTTTTACTGCCATTTGCATAGGCAATTCCAAGAGCTGGGTTTGGACCCGTTATCTGTCTTCAGCCAGCCCCACTCCTTTCAGAAGATGACTCTGCCCAAGTGGTTATTCCTGTTGAATGGGGTGGAGTGCTACACTGGTCCCCGTGGATTCCAGATACAGATGGATGCTCAGAGTTAACGTGTTTGGTCTTTTCCACCGGGGGACTGTTGGAAGACGAGCCAGCAGCCTTGGTCACAGGGACCATGTTGCCCCTTCGCCAAGGGGCTCCCTAGAGGTTAGAAATGACTCTCTCCCTGGAGGAGGAGAAGGTGCTGAGGGCATCTCCTTTGGTCACAGGACTTCTCTAGTGTTTCTTGTGCCCCGGGCCTGTCCTCCACACACATCCCAATAGCCATTCATTCGGCCCTCAGACTTCCGTAGCTTTCTTCTCTTCCTGGGACCCTGTGTTTCCTCTTTGACATGCTACCTCTCCTGCTCCTGCTCCTTGGGGCTGCCCAGCCATCTCCCAGCAGTCCTCGGTTTCAAGTGTCTTAGGGACACTTCGCCTTGGATGCCCTCATCTCCATCTGTCATTGGTGTTTAATTGCTTCTCCCCACCAGCCAGCCTGCTCTTTGACACTGGGTAGGCTATCCCTTCTGATGACTTCTGTCAGCTTTTCCTCCTGCTCATCAGGCTGCCTCTTTGTGTCTTCACTGAGCTGGGCTTCCGATGCATGTCTTTGTCTCTCTGGGGGTGGCCCTGCTCTTTCTTGCTCTCTTCTCCTGGCCTCTCCCCCACCTCAGTTTTTTATTTAGATATAATTGGCATACAACACTACCTTCCTTTCAGGTGTACGGCATAACGATTCAGTGTTTGGATGGATTAAATGATGACCACAGTAAGTCTAGTGAACCTCCGTGACTGCATAGCTACAGAATTGCTTTCTTCTTGTGAGGAGACCTTTAAGGATTGACTCTTTAAGCAGTGTTCAGAGGTACAGTTCTTCCTCCCCCTTTTCCACCATGCTTCTTGAGCGGTAGATCCCTTCTTCCTCATTTGTTCTCTGCCATTTGCAGGCTCTTTCTTCTGCCTTGTCGAGAGCCAGTCCCCTTTGGCTGTCACCTGTGTCAGGTGTAATAATCACATTAAATAGACCCAGTCACAGCTTTTTTTTTTTTTAAGATTTTATTCATTTGACACAGAGAGATCACAAGAGAGAGGCAGAGAGAGAAGGGGGGAAGCAGCCTCCCTGCTGAGCAGAGAGCCCAATGAGGGACTCGATCCCAGGACCCTGAGATCATGACCTGAGCCGAAGGCAGAGGTTTAACCCATTGAGCCACCCAGGAGCCCTCAGTCACAGCTTTTATTTAGAGAAAACTTTGCCTTTAAGAAAAATGGTTCTTTGGAATTGAAACTTGGAAACACCAGTTTTGAAATTGGTCAGGTCAGGGCATTTCAAAGGCCAGAACTTTGGGGAAAATGGTTTGAAATTTGCTTTGGCTTTTCTTTCACATGGCAGGACCTTGAAAGTAACTGAAACATGGGCTTGTTTTTGGATAACCTTTCCCTCGCAGACGGAAATTGTTCCTACACAGAGCAGAATTCGTGTTTACTTTTTCCCCCCCCAAATTATATTTCTGAAGGATCTTGGAAGGTATTTTGGGCTTTGTGGCCAGGGTAGCTTGTGTATAAGTCATGGGCGTATTAAGAATGTGTTGGGCCTCTTGTTCTAGAGGCTCCTCAGGGGCATATCCAAGCAGTGATTCTGTGTCCATGAAAAGATACTGGAGAGTAAGTGTGAGAGGATCCTGGATTTGGGAATCTTTAGTTTTCTCTCTAAAGCTGTGAACGAGGAGGGGTATCTTCAGAGTGAGGAAAGGAACAGGCTGGCTGTTGGGAGGCAGCTGGGAAGGATGTTCTTGCCCTGCCTTGAGCCAGAGCTTCAGGGATAACATCCCTGCCAGATGCCGCTCCTGCTTGATGATGTTTGCTGTGAGTTCTGGAGTCCTCCCACCTGGTACTTGCTCACTGCAGGGACATTGCTCTTTCTCTGAAATTGTGTGTGTGTGTGTGTGTGTGTGTGTGTGCATGTATGTGTATGCAAATGGCTTAATTTGCATTTCTTCTTGCTCTCCTTTTAAAATTCCAAAAACAAGTGAAAGGATGCTTACCTGTGCCACAATGGAGTTTGGTTCTAGAACTCCCCAATTAAAAAGGAGCACAGTTATGGGAGTCCAGTCTACGGGAGTTAGAAATGGGAATCTGTCTATAGCACTGAGATAAGAGCTTGTGCTAGTACAGACTGTAGCTCACCCAGACGGAGGGATGCTTCTTTAGTTGGAATCCAGATATGGTCAGTAGGTTCAGTTAACCTAGACAAGTTGTCTCTAACAACATCCGGAGAAAAGGGCTTTAAAACTGGAATTATATAGAAATAAACAATGAAAGTAGCCCAACAGTCTGTTCATTCATTCACTTGTTTGTTCAGCAAACATTTGTTAACCTAGTAGTGGTACGTGTGTGTGCGTGTGCGCACGCGCAGGGGGCAGGTGCATGGAAACGTACGCGGGCGTATGCGCATGCTCAGTACGGAGAACACAGAGTGAACCCTTACCCTCACAGCACTTAGTCTGGAGGTGCATTGTCAGCACAAACGCTTAGGAAAGCGTCAGAGGTGCTGTGATGGGTGCCCATCATGGGTGCATGTGATGGGTGCTGTGATGGGTCCAGGGGTAGGGGAGACACAGAAGACGCAGTGGTGGGGGTGGGGCTGCTGCCAATGGGAGGGTCATGGATTCGGTACACCACGTGCCAGGCCCTGTGCGGAGGGCTTGACATGCCGTGCCTCTCATCATCTGCACCCTCTTGTAAGTTGAAACCCTGGGGGTTAAGTACCTCAAATGAGGTGAGACAGTAAGTGGTAGTACGTGCGTTTGAACTCTGATCCAAAGTCATAAACCTTCCGCGATAAGTGAGAGGACATGTCAGAATCTTCCTGGGTTTGCTGTCCCCTCTCCATCCGTCTCCATCACTGCTGTACAAGAAGTAAGAAGGAAGCCTAGAGAGCCGTTTTGTTCAAGGACATGCAGTGGGGGTCTAGACTGCGCCACCGACATACAAAGGACATACTATGGGGATCGAGTTTAGACAGTTACTCTAAGTCTGCAATTATGCAGTTGCTCAGAGTATCCTTTATATTCAGTGTTTCGCCAACTGTATTTCTAAAGAGGCTTTCTTTTCCCTCTGCCAAGCTCTGCAGAAACTGGTTGTCAGGCTTATTGTCACTCAGGAGGGACTGTGCCCCATGGCTCTCTGCTTCTTGGTGCTGGGCATCGCAGCCAACAGCCTCTGATTTCTGCCCTGCTGTTCTCAGCGGTATCTGGGCGAGGGAGGTGGTTCGCTTTCAGGCCTGTTAAAGGAAAGTGTAATTTCCTCACGAAGCAGAAGCATATCTGCACAGGGTACAGGCTCTCAGGAGTCTCATCTTCCCATCCAGAGGGATGTAGGCTACCTGGCTTTATCTCCCCTTCTCCACTTTTTAAGGATGACAAATCTGTGTTTCTGATAAAACTCAGGTTTGGTCATAAAAATACTAGCTGGGCAGGTGGAGGAAACCTATCACTCTTGAGGAAGAGAAGCTCAAAGAGGAAGTTGGATCTGGCTTCTTCTAGAAAGAGTCTCTGAGGACAATGGGCAGCCTTCTTTAGAGTGAATCACTCTGGGGCTCAAGAAGAAATGTTGACAAGCACACTCTGCTTTAGGGCTATGTCTGTATGTCCTGTTTCAGATATAGCTCTTGATAGTGGAGCAAGTAGAAAGACAGAACTCTGTCCTTGAACTGTGTGCCAGAATGAAGAAATTCATGCTTGAATATTTGGAAGTAAACATCCTTTTTCTCTCTTTCTTTCAAGACTGCAATTTTTAGTCCATTGGATTTTTTTTAAGAGTTTGCTTTTTTTTTTTAAGAGTTTATTTATTTATTTAACAGAGAAAAAGAGAGAGAGAGAGAGGAACACAACACAAGCAAGGGGAGTGGGAGAGGGAGAAGCAGGCTTCCCATTGCCCAAAAGCTCTAAGAAAAAAGGTTAAGAACCTGCATTCTTAGAAACATTGATAGACAATGAGCTCAAGTACAGAGACAACTTACTTCAAGCAATGCTAAGACTGTTTCCATCCCGTTCCTAAAAATGAATTTGATACAAGACTTTTAAATAGGATTTATATATATTTTTTCATTCTGACCCCAGAATTATCCAATTATCTGTTGAAAAATGATCATCATTATCATAGACTTCTGACATTGAGTTTCCAGGAAAAAGAAAAATATATGCTTGACCAGAAAATTATATGGTAGAAAAATGTTTTGGTTAGTTATTTATGTAAACCCAACATGTGTGTATGTGGTTTTTTTTTTTAAACTTCCTCATCACTTTATTTAAAAAAACTAAAAGTTTTCATCACGTGGCATTTTTTGCCATACTTAGTTCTCAGAGTGTTGGACGTAAACACAAGCTCGTTAGAGCAGGCAGTGAAAGCGCTGTATTTTTTTTTTTTCCCATGGAAAAATTAGTTCTATCTCTAGCATCTAGGCTTCTTACACACACACACACACACACACACACACACACACACACACAGACACACAGACACACACACACACACCCTACCTACCTTAGAGGAAACTGCAAACTTATTATGGAAAACCCACTTTCACTCTGAGCACAGATACTGGTTCTAGGTTCAAATAATAGCATCTTATCCCCTTGTAGAACTAGTAACACTGATAAACGCACTACTATTTCCTTGCTGCATAACTGTGGTCTCCAGTACACGTGTTCTTCTCAACTACTTCCCATCTCAGCTAGAAGTTGGCTTTCAAAATTCAGTGCCGTGTTTATGTAATCATCACCCACACCTTTGTCCCCTCCAAGCTTTTTATCCTTTCCGGTTGCCAAGTTCTCAGGGATTCCTGATAGTACCTAAGAATGGCTTTTCTGTTTCCTCTTGTATTTTCCAAATGGTTTCCCCATTGTTATCAATTCTTGGGACAACAGGGGAGAGTTGATGAGCTGTGGGAGAGTTGCCTCCATTGTGGTTGGGCTTACCAAGTTCATTATCCTCATCAAGTTTGGGAAATTGGAGGATGCCTGCCTGTGGATTTAATGTTTTAATTTCAGTATAGACAGGGAAGTGGAGACAGTTTAAAAGATGAAAAGATTGCATAGAATAATGGGATTTTTCCTTTTCAAGATTTTTGTTTTCTAGGATTGTTACGATTATGATTATTATTTCCTGAAGTGTCATTCATAATCTGGTAGAACATACAGCTCTTGCTAAGAGTAAAGTCTTCTTAACAGTGAATACTTGGAAGTTTCAGTTAAAGTACTATGAAAATGACTCATTGTGAATAATCGTCATTTAAATGTAAGAGATACTTATCACAGTTTATAAATACTTCTGAGCACTATTTTGGGCAGGACCCACCGTTAACACTACCACCATGTGTGGTAGGTAGTGTTACTTGCATTTTATGACAGAGTTTCAAGGCTGATGGATGTGCAATGACTGGGCAAAATCATTTATCTAGTGGGTGACGGATTGAGATTTAAATATCGATCTTCCAGCTCTAAGGTCACACTTACTTTCCAGTGCACTGAGCCAATAACTACATGGTAGTTAATCACAATGAAGGTCACCCATATAACAGGATTCTGGAAGAGTAGCTTGATGCTAATGTAGTAAAATTTTAAGGACTAAGAATTAATTTAAGAATTAACTATCAGTTTAGGGCTGGAGTTTTTAGTGCCCTTAGTCCATGTTGGGCTTGGAGGATCAATTCAAGCACTTGCCTGCTTTTTGATGAAGATATTGATTGTTCCAGATTTGTGGCCAACTCACTGTGAAAACACTGATTGTGGTTTTTTTTTTTTTTTTTAAGATTTTATTTACTTATTTGACAGAGAGAGTGAGCACAGGCAGAGAGAGTGGCAGGCAGGGCAGAGGGATGAGCAGGCTCCCTGCTGAGCAAGGAGCCCGATGTGGGACTCTATCCCAGGACGCTGGGATCATGACCTGAGCCGAAGGCAACTGCTTAACCAACTGAGCCACCCAGGCGTCCCTGTAGTTGTTGTTTTAATGAGGCATTGTCCAAAGGCCACAGCCACTGTTTGTTTCTTTCTAGCATTATTAAGTATAATGTTGCCACTCTTTTCTTAACTTTCTAGTAAGTTTCTTTTTGGGGGGGAAGTTTGGGCCAGTGTAAGCCAAAATTTCTCAACTCCTGGGGCTTCATGATATAGTCTGGGATAAGTCACTCAAACTTTTCTTGTTGCTACATTCCTTTATTACATGCAGAGCAAACTTCTAAGTAGTTATTTGAGAGATCAATGAGTTTTAAAAACTCATGGTTGGTCACACCATATTGAGTGCTTAAGTCTAAAAAGGAGAAAAAACTAGTAGCTTGATGTTAAGCAGCTATCCCCCCTCCAATCACTTCTTAAGTTTCTATATTAATAGAAGGAACCAATGACAGTGAGCATTGGAAATAATACTTTGCACCTATGTACATTTTATGGTTTCACATGGATCTCCTTTTAAATTTTTTTTATACTCTATAAGATGAACAGAGCTTGTCTTCTTATTTTTCCTCTATAGATGAGAAAATTAAAGCTCACAAAGAAAAATGTTCTGCTCAAGATGACAAAAGAAGCAGACAGCAGGGTCTGGCTTGAAAGCCAGGTCTTCTGACTTTGGTCCCTATTTATACCACTCCTGATTTCAGTCAGTAACAAGTGATAGAGATTTTGCAATGGGATTAAAAAAAAATTAGATTAGTCATATTTACTTCTGATATAGTTGCCATAATTTGAAACTCTGTAAGAAAGATGTCCAACTCAACCTTTTTCTGTTAATCCATTCTGAGATATAAGGCAACAGCTGTTGGAAGAACGTAAATTACCACCATAAATAAAGCTCTTTGCTAAGGTTAGAAGGAAAAGTATTGGCTAGTTGAATGGTGTCTCAGAATTTTCAGCGATCAGAATAGAGATACTGGCATGCTTTGCTGTTGAAGATATTCCCTTCCCTATCCTTTCCGGGATGACTCTAGCAGATGTGCTGGAAAGCCTAGGTTTGCATCAGGAGTGTTCATACAGATTAGTCAGTGTGGTGGAAAAGGTAGGAAAAGCGTGTGTTATTGAGCAGGTGTTCCGTGTTGGGCCATGTGCCAAGCATTGTCTACGTAATCCCTCACAGGAGCTCTTAGTGTAGTCCTAGAGATGAGTACCTTAAATCTCGAGGAGTTTAAATCCAAGTGGTGGGGCTGATATTTTTTCCCAGCTCTTTAAGATGAAAACACTAGGAGTTTTTCACCTCTACCATCTCAATTCTGTGGTTTGTTTTTCAAGATTAGCTTTCCTAGAAATACCTTCTCTAACTCCTGTTTAGCCTAGAAGTCAGACAAAAGAGCACCAGTTACGATGTCAGAAGGAAGAAAAAAGAAAAATTTACCAGAAGTTGACTTGAATATGGACTGACTGTCCTTTGAGAGTAGTGTAGAACAGTGCTTCTCAGACTTTGGGATGCATTCCGATCACTGGAGGATCTCATTCAGATCTCTTATGTATTAATTGATTTTTCTATTTCTCTTATTAAATATTGACAGAGCAGTATTGAAGTATGAGAATGTGCTTGTGAATTTGCCCTTCTCTTTGCTGTTTGATCAGGTTGTGCTTCCTGTGTTTGGAAACATAGCTGTTAAAGTGAATAGATGTTTAGGGCTGTTATATCTTCCTGGTGAACTAGTCACTGTATCATTATGAAATGATCTTTTTTTTTTTTTAAAGATTATTTATTTATTTATTTGACAGGCAGAGATCACAAGCAGGCAGAGAGGCAGGCGGAGAGAGAGGAGGAAGCAAGGCTCCCCACTGAGCAGAGAGCCCAATGCGGGGCTCGATCCCAGGACCCTGGGATCATGACCTAAGCTGAAGGCAGAGGCTTTCACCCACTGAGCCACCCAGGCGCCCCATGAAATGGTCTTTTTTATACCAGGTGATATTCTTTGCTCTAAAATCTCTTGTCTGATATTAATAAAGCCCCTTCAGCTTTCTTTGGATGGTGACATCATTGTATGTCATCTTCTGTCCTTTTAATCTGTTTGTGTCTTTATGTTTCACTTCTTGTAGGCGGTGTGTAATTGGCTCTTGCTTTTATGTTTCCAGTGTTAACAGTATCTGTTTTCTTTTTATCCCATTCTCTATTCTCTTTGCCTATTTGCTGCCTTCTTTTGGATTATTTGAGTATTTTTCGTGTTTCCATTTCCTCTCCTTTGATGGGTTACCATACTGTATCTCTCTGTTCTGTTATTCTAATGGTGGCTTTAGGGTTTACAGTCTACAGCTTTAACTTGCCATAGTCTACACTTAATGATGTTAAACCCCTTTGCATATAAGAACCTTACAATAGTATTCTTCCATCTCGGTTGTATATTACCATTGTCATGCATTTTACTTCTACATATTGTAATTAACTCCACACTAATTATTATTTTTCTTTTAAGAAGTTACTCCTGTTTTAAAGATATTTGAATGAGAAACTTCAGTGTTAAGTAATTGCTATTTCCAGTGCTCTTCATGCCTTTCTTATCCATATTTCTATGAGATGTCTTTTTTTTTCTGCTCAAAATGGCTTCCTTTAACATTTCTTTTTATTCAGGACTGCTGCTCATGAGCTCTTTTTGCTTTTATATATCTGATAAAGTCCTTATCTGCCTTTATTATTGAAAGCTGTTTTGCTGGGTAGAGAATTCTAGATTGGCAGGTTCTTTTTTTTTTTTTTAATTCTTTAAAGATGTTGCTTCACTGTCTTGGCATTTGCACTGTTTTTGACAAAATCTGCTGTCATCTTTATTTTCATTCTTCTATGGTGTGTTCTTTTTCTCCAGTTGCTTTTAATATTTCTTTCTTTCTTTTTTTTTTAAAGATTTTATTTATTTATTTATTTGACAGATGGAGATCACAAGCAGGCAGAGAGGCAGGGAGAGAGAGAGGAGGAAGCAGGCTCCCTGCTGAGCAGAGAGCCTGATGAGGGTCTCAATCCCAGGACCCTGGGATCATGACCTGAGCTGAAGGCAGTGGCTTTAACCCACTGAGCCACCCAGGTGCCCCTAAGATTTCTTTTTAAATTGCTGGTTTGAGCAATTTGATTATGTTGTGCCTTGGTGTATTTTTCTTCATGTTTCTTTTGCTTGGGGTTAGTCAAGCTCCGCCCCCCCCGCCTTTTTTTTTTGTGTGTGTGTGAGTTTATATTTTTATTAGGTTTAGAAATTTTTAGTATTTTTTTTGCCCCTTTTCTGCCCCATGAAGGCTCCAATTACATATATATTAAATAGCTTTTGTTGTCTCCACAGCTCATTCATGTTCTGGTTTTTGTGTTTTTTTTTTTTAATTCCTTTTTTATTTTTTTATTTTGAATGTTTCTACTGCTATGTCTTCAAGTTCACTAATTTTTTTTGTATGTGATGTCTCCCTGTCATTAATTCCATCTAGTGACTGTTCATCTTACACATTGTAGATTCATCTCTACAAACTGAATTTGTTTTTGTTTATTCATGTCTCTGCTAAAATTGTGAGTACCCGTCCCTGTGTGCTCATTCTAATATCTGTCTTAATTCTGGGTCAATTTCAGTTGATTGTCATTTCTCCTCATTAGGGATTGAATTTTCCTGCATGCCTGGAAATTTTTGACTGAGTTGTAGATATTGTGATGTTATATTCTTGGGTGCTGGATATTTTTGTATTAATACAAATATTCTTAAGTTTTGTTTTGGGACATAGCTAAATTAGATGGGAGGCAGTTGATTCTTTTGTGTCTTGCTTTTTAAGTCTTGTTAGGTGGGACTGGATTAATGCTCAGTCTAGGGCTAATTATTCCTCACTATAGAGGCAAGATCTTCCTGAGGACTGAACGCCTCTGAATTATGAGGTTTTCCAGTCTGTTTGGCCCTTTGTGAACACCAGTCAGTGTTACCTCCAATCCTTTCTGGTATTTTTTCCCCTAGCCATGGATAGTTTACTCACACATGCACTGATTAGTACTCAGCTAAATATTCAGGGGTGACTCTGAGGATTCTGAAGTTCTCTCTGTGTGCAGTTCCCTTTTGCCCTCCAAACTCTTTGTCTTCCAAGACTCGGTTCTGTATCCTCAACTCAGAACGTCACTGGGCCCTCCCTCTGTTTTTCCTCCTATGTCATTGCCAGGAAATCTCTTAAGACAGTAAGATGAGACAATCATGGGCTCCCCTCATTTACTTTTTGATGTCCTGTCTCCTAAAAACCATTTTTTCACATATTTTTTCTTCTTCCTTTCTTTTATTGTCTCAGGCAAAAGCACAAATCTGTTTTCTATTACTTCATCTTGGCCAAACCTGGAATTTTTAATAAAATTCTGATTCTATTCAGTAGGTTTCAGTTGGGGCCTGAGAGTCTGCGTTTCTAAGAAATATTCCAATGATATTGATGCTTCTGGGAAAAGACTACTTGAGTAGTCAGTCTCTACTATTCAACAGAAATATAATGTGAGCCACATATCCAATTTTAAATTTTCTAGTAGTTACATTGGAAAAATTAAAAGAAACTAAAAGAAATTAAAATAAAAAGGGGAAGTTAATTTCAATAATATATTTTCTTAACCTTTTCAACCCCAAATGCTATCATTTCAACATGTAATCAATATAAAAATATTTGTGAGACTTTTTTATTGCACTGGGTCTTAAAATTTTGTGGGTATGTTAGAGTTATAGGAGATCTAAATTCAGATACCATATTTTCATCTGAAATAGTTGGTCTGTATTTAGATTTCATAATATTCATAGTTGAAAAAGTAGACTTGTGTAACAAAGTTCCAAACATACTTAAGTTTTCCAGCAACTGAATCAGGTGCCAAAAACCATTTTCCCTTAATATTTGCCATTTTAATTGATTAATTAATGTTTTTTTAGAAAAATTGATATCATTTTTTGAAACAAAAATAATCAGTTTTAAACCTGTGTCTGTTTAAGCTATATAAATTCATTGACTTTTTTGCCAACTCAGAATCATTAACATTAAATTCAAAGAGATATTATAAAAATTAAAAATGAACTCTAAATTTAAAAATCTCCAGAAAATGTTCTTCAGTTTTTTCTTACGGATTTTGAAGACAATTTATATAACGCTTTTGCTTTCAGTTAGATCTTCTGCATATTGATGTAAGTTAGAAAAATGTATAGAACATTATTTTTGATTTATGAAATGTATCAATTTTGATTTACATTTTCTTTTTTTTTTTTTAAAGATTTTATTTATTTATTTGTCAGAAAGAGTGAGCACAGGCAGACAGAATGGCAGGCAGAGGCAGAGGGAGAAGCAGGCTCCCCGCTGAGCAAGGAGCCCTATGCAGGACTCCATCCCAGGATGCTGGGATCATGACCTGAGCCGAAGGCAGCTGCTTAACCAACTGAGCCACCCAGGTGTCCCTTGATTTACATTTTCATACTTCTTTGGCAAGGTCATAAATAAGCTTTTCTTTTAATGGAACTTCCAATTTAGTTTTTTTTATATGCAGTGTGATATCTTTGAAAAAAAAAAAATCACACTGCTTTTTTTTTTTTTTTTTTGTCTTTTTTGAGTGTTTGGCAAGATTCTTTTTGTTAAAAGAAAATCTTGAACTGACATTAACTACAGGGTAAATCTGAGTAGAACTTTTCCATGACCCAACCAAAGATCTGCTTGCAGAGAACACATGATTATTACATTAATTATTTTCCATTTCTTTCAGCAATTCTATAAACTGATGGTAATTCATTGCATTTTTGTGTATATACTAAACAACTTTACCAATTATCCATGACAGTTTTCATAGGCTGTGCTTTAGAAAACTAGCTACA
>ML104801.1:28550-46539 GCA_003697995.1 Taxidea taxus jeffersonii
TTAATATCAAATAGTAGAATGAAGCACTAAGAGAAAAGTACCAGTCTACTATTTTAAAAGGTTAGTAAGTTTGGATTTTTGACCCAACATAGCTGGAGCACTTTTATGATAGAAACTTTTATGTTTTCGTATCTAGTGAAAATTCTTCTTTGACAGATGGAAAAGATTCAGAAGTATCTATGCCATGAGTTCAGTTTTTTTCAGCCGTGAATTGACAACATTTTTTATAAGTTGGAAGTCTTTTGAGACAAAAATGCACCCAAAGTACTAATTTGGCAATGTCTCTTAAATTGCATGACTCATCTAAAGCTACAGAAAACTTCTTGTGATTTTTCAAATTTTGAATTTATATATCTTTGATATTATTAGAAAGATGTTGTTTTCTCTGCGCAGTTATTTGGTTGCTTAATTTAAAATCTTTCACTTTTTGTGTAGTATCTTTTTTCATCATTACCTCATAATTTTCCAACGGAATTTCCGTAACTAAATAAATTTTTTTACCATCTGTGTGTGTGTGTGTGTGTATGTATGTGTGTATTTGTTGTTATTATTTAAGAATCTGAGATGTTTTATAGCTGGCCAAAGTTATAAGCTCAGATTTTGTTAAAAATAATTTAAAATTTTTTTGTTGGTCATTTAATTCTGATTTCAGGAGACTAATTTCATTGATCTCTTTTGACTATTGAAAGGAAATTTTGGGGCGCCTGGGTGGCTCAGTGGGTGAAGCCGCTGCCTTCGGCTCAGGTCATGATCTCGGGGTCCTGGGATCGAGTCCTACGTTGGGCTCTCTGCTCTGCAGGGAGCCTGGTTCCCCCCCCCCCGCCTGCCTCTCTGCCTACTTGTGATCTCTCTATCTGTCAAGTAAATAAATAAGATCTTTAAAAAAAAAAAAAGAAAGGAAATTTTGTATCACATTCACTGTGTCTTTGCTGAAATTGTCCTTTAACAATCCACTTAATTATCTACTAAATTGTCTGCTTTATCATCTTTGATTGGTACACTTAACAGCCTTTTTCATTTTTCTCTGCTACAAAAAAATGCAGTTGGTATTGGTATTGATCATGACATTTTTTATTTCTTCCAGTCCCTTTTTTCCCTTACTGTTCTAATTACAGTCCTAGCTTTTGTATCTCCACTTGATTTTTTATCAATAGTAAATTTGATTTAAATTGTTCTTGTTTTAAATTTGAAAATTTGATATTTACCCTATTAGCTAGAAAAGTAAATTATACATTTTTTTAAAGATTTTATTTATTTATTTGACAGAGATCACAAGCAGGCAGAGAGGCAGGCAGAAAGAGAGAGGAAGGGAAGCAGGCTCCCTGCCGAGCAGAGAGCCCGATGCAGGGCTCGATCCCAGGACCCTGGGATCATGACCTGAGCCGAAGGCAGCAGCTTTATTTTTTTTTTTTTAAATTTTATTTATTTATTTGACAGATCGCAAGTAGGCAGAGAGAGAGAAGGAAGCAGGCTCCCTGCTGAGCAGAGAGCCCAACGTGGGGCTCGATCCCAGGACCCTGGGATCATGACCTGAGCTGAAGGCAGCAGCTTTAACCCACTGAGCCACCCAAGTGCCCCTAAATTATACATTTCATTAAAACACATTTTGATTTACTTACTAGTTAGGAGTTACATAATTATCACTGTAACTTGTGCTGTCTGTATAAAATATTCACATAGACACATTACAGTGTATAAAAGTGTATAAGAAAAAAAATCATTTAAATGGGATCATCAGTCATCTTAACACCAGGTAGATCAGTGATATGCTTATGTGTAGACTCACACGGGGCAATAGACCAATACCATCTTAGGCAATAGAGCATTAAAAGTGAAATGAAATCTTATTAAGGTGATAAATTTGTGCTTAATGCAGAAAAGTTTTACAGTACTTCAGTTTTTTATTTTTTATTTATTATTATTATTATTATTTTTTAAAGATTTTATTTATTTATTTGTTAGAGAGAGAGAGCGCAGGAGCGAGCACAGGCAGACAGAATGGTAGGCAGAGGCAGAGGGAGAAGCAGGCTCCCTGCCGAGCAAGGAGCCCGATGTGGGACTCGATCCCAGGACACTGGGATCATGACCTGAGCCGAAGGCAGCCGCTTAACCAACTGAGCCACCCAGCTGTCCCAGTACTTCAGTTTTTTAAAACAAAATTAATTAAAATGTTCAGTTCCTCAGTGGTTCTTGCCACATTTTAAACAGATTGTATAGGCCAGGGCATGCCAGGGGCTGGTTTGCATTTAAATCTAGGGACCTTGTATCAATACCTAGGTGGGCTCTCGACTTTCTTGCACTGCAGTTGCTTCCTTCTTGTCTGGCCCCACAGCACCAGGAACTTTAGGAGTGTAACAAAGGAAGTCTTGGATAACTAGTGGTCTCCAAAGGATTTGATGACCATGCCCCAAGGGCTGGACAGCCTTCCACCGTGTGAGGCCATTAGGACAAGTCTCAGAGCGGGAATTGGGACCTCAGGGACAGTCTGTGAGTTGTAATGTTGGGCCAGGGCCAGGGTGAGATTTGTAGGTCGCTGCAGTTGCTCTTCCTCTTCCCGTGGGCTACTGACTGATGACCCCTGGAGCAATCTGACCTGCACGTGGTTGGACGGGAATTCTGTCAGCAGAGGTCGCTTTCCCATGGTTCTGGAAGGAGAAGTTGCATTTTCCCACCATGAGTGAGAGTGGTAGGGGAACCTTGCCCTTAGCTAAGTGGGCTAAGAATGTTTTCACAACTCCATCCCCATGAGTGATCACAGGCTATGAAAGTACACCTGAAAAACATGAAGGAAATGGAATGGTTGATTCATGAATTAGAAGAAAATGACGTATGACATTCTAAGACTCAGAAACCACCTCGTGAACCAGGATGTTGTTCTCAGAGCAGGTAGACCCAATTCTGCTGGAGCCCACCTTGCTAGCACCAACTGGCTAAATGCTGCATTTCTCCTCTTTTTGTTTCTTGTTTTTGTTTTTTCAGTTTATATCCTGAACATCTCTGTTTGGGAGTAGAGCGCTCTGTTTTCTATTTCAGTACTATCATGACAGAAGTTAGGATTCCCCCGACCCTCCTCAGCTTGCTCTTACCTCCCACATGCATGCTGTGTGCTCTGTATGGTGCTGTGTGTTGAGACAGGGCTTAGTCAACAGGAACGTGTTACTAAAACAGGAACGTGTTACTAACATGCCCTAACATGAAAAGTATGCTTAGTACCACCAAATAACATGCTGAAATCACAAAAAAGTTGAGAGAAAATTTTCTTTTTCTTTTCTTTTCTAACATTTCTACTCCTCTCCCCCCAGGCTAGAGATGAGGAGACAGATTCATAGTGAATGAGCCTCATCATATACTTCAGCTCACATCATGATGGTTCTAAAGAAAATAATAAAATCTAGCCCCAAAGTCTTCAGCTTTTTGAGGTGTAAGTATTGTTGCATTGATGTGGTTACATTGTTTTGAAGTGTGTCCCCTGAAGTCACACAGGATAGAGATGTTACTAGCTTTGCGCTGATTTCTTCGGTAGGCGCCCTATGGCCAGCCTTGTGGAGAGGCAGCAAGCACCCTGAGCTGGCTGGCTCCTGTCCCATTCTGACACCATCTGGTCACGTAGGTCTGGGCGAGTCACAGGCCACTTGCCCAGTCTTATTTGTTCATCAGGATAGGAATTTGATTATGACACTATTTCCTAGACTGTTCCCCTGAATATCAGTGGCCTTTGATGCTCCTCCATTGTATTCAGGCAAGTTGGAGGAATGTTGTGTACTCTAGATTACTTCCATGTTGGGTATTTAAAGGTCATCAGCGCATTTGGGGCTGTTGTCCTGGAGTAAAGAAGACTGTTTAGGCTTATCTAACCTAGCATTTTCTAAAGTCTTTGATCATGGAATCTCTCTCCCTTTTTTTTGAGGTACACTCTTAATTATATTGGAGTTCCGTGTCGTATGTAGGTTGGGAAACAGTGGAATGAATCAGGGTTCACAAACTACAGCCTGAAGGCGGAGGCTGGCTTGCCACCTGTTTGTGTAAATAAAGTTTTATTGAAACAGTCCCACCTATTCATTTACAGATGGTTCACATTACCGTGGCAGAGTTAGAGAGCTGCCAGAGACCTGTATGGCTCACAGTATCTCAAATATTTGCCATCAGTTGCCACCTGCCATCTCTGGCACTAGATGGTTATTTTCTAAACATCACAGTGATTGATGAACATGGCTGAAACAAATCAGATGTTAGATAAGTGCTGATAATGAAAAAGAGAGTCTTGTTTTCCAGAGGCAACACATTTTTAATGGTCCCTGTTAATTCTGTTAGTGGGTATTACTTCTGTAACTCATTAATAACATACTTCCTCAGCTGTTTTGATGTATCTGCTTTGGTTTGACTCTGTCTGCTATGTATAGATGAAGCACACACACAAAGCAGCATGTGTAACTTCTTAGTTTTATCACGGTATGAACTCTGTTCTTTACTATTGCAATTGTAATATTCATAAATCTCTATATTTTGTTCCACCGGCTTACCACCTTTTATCTCAAATTTTGTGACATGTGGATACCAAGTCTGCTGCCCTTTTGTCTGCCTCGTTTTTTTCCCACTTATCCATCTTTCATCTTTCTCAGCTATGTCTTTACTTTTAAGTGTTGACTTGATAAGTTCTGCCTTTAACTGGCACAGTTTGCTTTTTTTTCTTTTTTTTTTTTTAAAGATTTTATTTTTTTATTTATTTGTCAGAGAGAGAGAGAGAGAGAGAGCGAGTGAACGAGCACAGGCAGAGAGGCAGGCAGAGGCAGAGCGAGAAGCAGGCTCCCTGCCGAGCAAGGAGCCCGATGCGGGACTCCATCCCAGGACTCCGGGATCATGACCTCAGCCGAAGGCAGCTGCTCAACCAACTGAGCCACCCAGGCGTCCCACAGTTTGCTTTTCTTATTCCCTAGGTCTCAAGGTTACAAGCCAATGAGTGTGTTCATGTAAATCCTGTTTGTGTCAGAGTCAAGTAGGGTACTATAATTGTACTTCCCACCCTGTACCTCCAATATCACAACTATAGCATCACTTGAAGGAGGAAATTTCTTTTTTTTTTTTTTTAATTTTTAATTTTTTTTTTTTGAAGGAGGAAATTTCTAATGTTGATTTCAAATGGTTTCCTCTGATAAGTTTCACCAAATGCTCAGAATCATGGCACATTTGGATCACATCACATTTTGTTGTTGGCAGTTGTCCTGGAGTTTTTATTGATCTGACTTTTTTCCCCCTCCCTTTTGAGGGAAGACCCACATTTCCTTTACTGTATCCCTAATAATCTCTAAGGGTTTTTTTTTTAAATTTTAATTTTTTTTCAAATTTCTTTTCAGTGATTCTCTAGGTTTTAACTCACTTGTCTGTTGCTCAAAATAAATGCATTCGTCTCAAAGATGTCTTTTCTGGAGCCCACTCATTGATTTTCTTATTGCTTCCTAGATCTGCTCCTGCTCATTTTCCTGGAATGCTGGGCTCTGTTCTATCATTCTTTTTTTTTTTTTAAGATTTTATTTATTTATTTGACACAGAGAGAGATCTCAAGTAGGCAGATAGGTAGGCAGAGAGAGAGGATGAAGCAGGCTCCCTGCTGAGCAGAGGCTCGATCCCAGGACCCTGAGATCCTGACCTGAGCTGAAGACAGAGGCCCAACCCACTGAGCCACCCAGGTTCCCCTGTTCTATCATTCTTGTATGCTATATTCCCCTTTCTTGTTTTTTTACTGTCATTTTGGTGGAATATAATCTCACATGACTTTCTCAGATTGAAGTAAATTTTCTGAGTCTTGTATGGTTGAAAATGCTCTTTACTATGATTGGTATGGACTTAGAGGTTTGAATTTTTTTTTTTTCTCTGAATGTCAAAAATTTTGCTGATGTGAAAAGCCCCATGCTGGTCTGATTTTTTTTTTTTTCATCTTTTTAAATGATTCTTTTTTCCTTTTGGAAGCTCCTACAGTTCCCCTCTTTTTCTTCATTCCTTAATATTCTGCGATTTCATAGTCAAGTGACTGGGTATGAATGAGCCTTTTCTCATTTATTGTATTAGGTTGTCAGTGGTGTATCAGGTTCTATTTGGGAGACAAAAATCAAACAGGAATCTGGGCAGGAGAAGTGTAAAGAAGTATTAATTAGTAGTGAGGGATTTACTACTAAGGGGTTAGCAGGGGATTAGCTACTAGGGGGAAAAGAGAACTAGTAAAGAATACAGGAGTGGCAGACACAGGAAGCAGCTGCTCCCTCTAGGACCAAGGCAGGATCAGATTGGCAAGTCACTGCCCCTTGCCTCTCCCCAAACAAAGCTGAGAGTCATCCCTTGGAGAGGGAGTGCCTTGTGGTCCACTGGTACCAGAGCAGGTGGATGAGGTCCAGGAAGTCCCCCCCTGGTCCCTGCCCCAGGGTGCCTACCAGCCTTGCTGGGTGCCTGCCTGCAAGTTCTCACTGGAGAACACTCACAGGCATGCTGCTCTTCCACCTCATTGGAAGCCACCTGTGGGGTGCCTGCAAGACTCTGGAATCCACCTGCAAGGTGTTCAGACTGAGACTCACGGGTATGCATGTTCTGGGGCATTCTATGTGTTCTGGCCATTGGCACGGGAGGATCATACCTGAGAGAAGTCCCTTCCTCCTGCTCGATGTCAGCCGGCAGAGGAGAAACCTTTCCCATGTCCAGCTCCAGCACATCAGAGAGGGAAATGGGGTGGACGGGTGGCTGAGTGGCAATGCAGGAACAACTGGCATGAACTTGAAGTTCAAACACTCGTCTGTCTTCCATTCTGGGAAGTATTCTTATATTATTTCTTTGATCATTCCTTCTTTTCCTCCCTTTCTTTTTCTTTTTTTTTTTTAAAGATTTTATTTATTTATTTGACAGAGAGAGAGAAAGTGATCACAAGTAGGCAGAGAGGCAGGTGAGGGGGCAGGGGAGAAGACTCCCTGCTGAGCAGAGAGCCTGATGCGGCGCTTAATCCCAGGACCCTGAGATATGACCTGAGCCAAAGGCAGAGGCCTAACCCACTGAGCCACCCAGGCACCCCAGCTTCTTTTCCTTTCTTTCTTTACTTTTCTGTGGTCTTTAGAACTTCTCTTAGTCAGATGTTAAGCTTCTTGAATTAATCCTCCGTCTTTTTTATCATGTCTTTCATTTTTCATCTCTTTGTCCTTTTGCTCTGTGTTCTGAGAGATTTCCATAATTTTAACTTCTAACTCTCCTATTAAGATTTTTACTTAGCAATGATATTTTTAAATACCAGTAGCTCTTTTTGTTTTCAGATTGTGTATTTTTTAGGCATTCTGCATTCTGTTCTTTTCTGGTTGCATGTTCTTCTGGTTATATTCATCCTCTCAAAATGTGTGCAAATCTTTTGTTCCTGATGATTGATTTCCTCTTTTCATGAATGTAAGTTTATACATTTGAAAAAGTTGGGTCAGACTATCTGAGTTCAAATCACAGCCCTGACAATATAGTAGCTATGTGACCGTTTTAAGCCTGAACTTCTGCATCTGTAAGGTGGGAATTATGATAGTATCTATCTCAAGCATTAAGTGAGATAAGATATGAAAAGTATTTAGCACAGTGGCTTTGGCTATTACTATTTATAAATATGCCATGTTATTTTAAACTAGCCATAACCCATTTAATTATTGCTTTAAAATCACTTATGATCTGTAAAATACTCTTTCTTTGATTTTATTTACTTTAGAGAGAGAGAGAGAGCATGCAAATGTGAGTTGGGGAGGGGCAGACGGAGAGGGAGGGAGAGAATCAAGCAGACTCCCCACTGAGTGTGGAGCCTGGCAATGGGACTTGTCTCACAACCCTGAGATCATGACCCGAGCTGATTAGACTGTTCCACCCAGAAGCCTACTTTCTTTGATTCTTTAATACAGCTACTGTTGCTGCTACTACCACCATGGATATCTTCAAGCAGACATAGTAATTAGCAGAAATCAATTTAGGACAAAATAATCACATGGGGTTTTGAAGACATTTAAAATTCCCTTTCCTTGGATTTTTTCCCAACTTTTTAAATTTTGACAATGTTTAAGCCAACAGAAAAATGGGAAGAACAGTTCAGTGAATTGTACACATCCTTTTCATTCACTTAGACTGACTGTCCATTATTACATGCAGTTTTTCCCATGTAGAGCCATTTGAATGTAATACCATTTTAATGCAGATACCTGAAATTTATCTGTAAATATGTCAGGCATTTCCTAAGAATAAAGACAGTCTCCTCTTAACCACAATGCCAGTATCACCCTGCAGAAAACTGACATTTATTCAACAACATTATCTAACATACAGTTCCTTTACAAACTTTTCCAGTTGTCCAAAAATACTATTTTATGCTCTCCCTGCCCAGTTAGTGTTCATGCATTACTTTTGGTTAATGCTTCTTCGGTCTCTGCTGCTCGAGAATAGAGCTTTTGCTACTTTCTGTTTTTCAGGAAACTGTCCTTTCTTTCCAAACTCTGGGCGAGTAATCATGACCTATGTCCCACATTCTGGCTTTATCTCCTTGTCTCCTAATGATTAGATCAGGTTGAAAACCTTTGTCCAGAAGTGATGTTGTGCCCTGTAGGTAATCACATCAGGAGGTAGGTATAATTAGGTCATACCCATTCTCTCAAGTAAAGCATCTCTTAGTTGGTCAAACATTGGTTTGTTATTACTGAAACAGTTTCAGAAGTGGAGAGAAAGCAATGGGTATACAGTTAATAAAGTTAATTGATTTTAAGTTCTCCTTCAGACTTCAGCGTATATTGTCAACCAACAAATACAGCCCGAGGCACAGAGTAGATTGTAGACAAATTGTGGTCTTTAAAGTTTGGTGTGATGAATTGCTGTGTTTTTTATTCCTATTTTAAAATTAGAGCGGAGTCAATTCCAAAAGATATATTTTTTTAAGATTTATTTATTTGAGAGACAGAGAGAGCACACATGTGGGCAGGGGAAGAGGGAGAGACACTCAAGCCCACTCCTGGCCAAGCTGGGAGCCCAATGAAGGGTGGAGCTCAGGACCTGAGATCGTGACCTGAGCTGAAATCAAGAGTCAGATGTTTAATTGACTGAGACACCCAGGCGCCCCCCAAAAGATATTTTGAATCCTAATATGTAACAAGAATTATATCTATGAACTAAATACACTATAAGATTCAAGAAAACATGCTTCTATAATAGAATAAAAGTTATGGATTTCCATTCCTTCTTGAATATAATAATGACGGGAGGGTCTTGGGCTTAAATGGAACCAGAGCTCTAGCTTTTGCAAAGAGAAAAGGCACACAGCACATATTAGGTCAGACTTAGAAGTTTACATTTTTGAGTATGAGAATTTATAATTACTCATTTTCTTTTTTTTTTAAAGATTTTATTTATTTATTTGACAGAGAGAGAGATCACAAGTAGGCAGAGAGGCAGGCAGAGAGAGAGGGGGAAGCAGGCTGCCTGCTGAGCAGAGAGCCCAATGCGCGAGATCCCAGGACGCTGAGATCATGACCTGAGCTGAAGGCAGAGCCTCAACCCACTGAGCCACCCAGGCGCCCCTATAATTACTCATTTTCAGCTAGCTTTATGACCAAGCAATTTAATCAAACCGTCATACTACAGTTTATTGTTGCCACTGTAACAAATTGCCACAGACTCAAATAGTTTTCATCTCTTACAGTCCTGGAAATCAGAAGTCCACAATGAATCTCAGGGGGGCTGAAATCAAGATGCCAGCTGGGCCCATTCCTCCTGGAGGCTCCTAGGAGGAATCTGTTTCCTTGTCTTTTTTAGCTTCTGGTATCTGCCTGCATTCCTTGGCTTGTGTTCCATTTTCAAAATATGTTACTTCAGTGTCTGTTCCCACCCTCACCCCACCTTATCCTCTGGAGTCAGTCTCCCTTGGCCTCCCTCCTTTAAGGACACTGGGGATAATGTTGGGTTCATCCAAATAATGCAGGATCATTTCCCCATCTCAAGATCCTCAAGTTTATCACCTTGGCAAAATCCTTGCCATATTAGATGACATTCACAGGTACCAGGGATGGAGACATGAATATCTTTGGGGGAACATTTATAGCCTGCCATACATCCCTTTTTCCTTTTGACCATGAATATTTATGCAGACTACATTATCTTTGACTGTACTGCAAAATCTCTTTGGGAGAGTTGCAAATTGAAGGAGATAATGCCCCCCTACCCCCAATTTTCCTTCAGTTACCAATATCTGGGGATAAAGAACTTCCAGCATTTTTTGATTTGTATTACACGTATTCAAAAATAAAATTGTGGAGTTGTCATTTCTACTCCCTTTGCATTTCAAAAGATGATAATACATTAAAAACCAGCACCACATTTACATGGTTTAAACAGATCCACAGCAGGCATCTCAGTTCAAGTGTAAAATCTGTGCTTAAGTGAGTGGTAATATTTTTGAAAAAATGTATTACACCCTACTCCCGCCCCAGGACTCCAGAGAGGTGCCTATGCATGTCTTTCGTTTTTGGAGGTTAGGTCTTAAATCCCTCTGGATTTTCCTCCCTGATGGAGGAAATGATGATGAATTGATGAAATGGAATAATTACTTGAATGGCTGATGGGAGACTAAGTGTGGAAGGCACCGTAGCTCCCAGTTCTGCCCTGATTCAGTGTAGGCCGGAGCTTACATTCTGTACATGGAATCCCCCTCCCTCCTTTCCACCTGCCTCCCCCACCCCTTCTGTTCCCACCCTCCTTGGTGACCTGGGCCCATTGGATTGTGCTGAGGAGGATTTTATGCTTTGCCTGTGTGTGTTCTCTAGCTCACCTGGCTCAAGAAGAGAGGGGAGGCGGTGGCAGTAATTGCTCAGGCACTGAGTACCAGGCACTGTACTGGGGACATTGACAATGACCCCATTAAGTGTCAGCTCTCCGTATTTTATGCAAGTGAAAGGAGGGAGCAGGATGAACCATTGGGCGGGGCCTGACTCTTCTGTCCCTCTGGGTGGCTGTTTGCTCCCACGAACTTCTGATGTAGGACAGCTTTTCTGCCTTCATCCACCTCCGACCACAGTGGTGGGACTGGCCCTCCTGGCATTGATTGGTTCACACACACCTTCTGTGCAGGGCACTTAGCTATACAGAGGAACAGAGAATAGGCCTGTTTCATGGAGCTTCTGTTCTAGAAAGACAGACATGAGCGGGAACCAAGAAATCCAGGATCACAAATGCTCAGAAGTGTGCTGTGTGGAAAGAGGGGGCGGTGCTGGGGGAGACGACTACTTAAAGCTGAATTTGACATTGGCCGAGCAGCGCCACCAGCTGTGTGTGCGGGAGCCCATGTGGATTTACGTCCACAGCTTGCCTGGGACTTAAGTTCTGCCTTTCTGTTCATGCATTCTCTCTCCTCTATTTATTGCGAGACCTTGGGGACAGAGGTGATGCCTTCGTCACTGTCCCTCCAAAGCGGAGTGTGTTTTGGGACCGCAGGATGAAACCCCCAGAGTAATGTTAAGTTCTTGCACCTCTTCGCCTGGCTTTCCCATTTGAAGAGCTTGTGTTCGAGGATCATCCTTCCCACAGTCCCTCAAGTAAAAGTAATCAGTAGTTCACGTCTCAGTTTTGCCAGTATATGACTGTCTTGGTCGTGATGAAGGGGACAATGGAGGAAAATGAGCAATAACCTGAGCAATTAAACTTGAAAAGGAATTTGGTGGACGGATAATGGAGAACCTCGTACATGAGGACCTATGTCAGATGCTTTGGGAGATTAAAAAAAAAAAAGGATGTGAGAAAATGGAATCTCTGCTATTGAGAGAGACAGGGGGTGAGCGTTTCAAAAGTATCATAGGACAATCTGTTCACGGTCCACGTCCAGCGCGTGCTCTGTTGCGGCGTGAACACACACGCGGGAAATGCTGTGCGTGGAGGGACAGGTGTCGGCTCCTTAGAAACCTAGTGGAGAATCTCAGGTTTGGCCGAGGAAAGGTGGTTGCGGTTTTGGGGGTGCTAGGCTTGGGAAGGATACACTCGTGCGCTTTCAAGGGTGACGAACGTCTTAGTCTGTTCCGATGGCTCTAACGCGATCCTAGCAACTGTGCAGGTTTGTTTGTTTGTTTCTTTCTTTATTTTAAGTATGCAGGTTTAAATAACCTCGATTTCACGCAGTTCTGGAGGCTGGAAGTCCCAGGCCCAGGTGCCCACTTCCTCCTGGTCCTAGACGGTTGTCTTGCTGCTGTGCCCTCACCTGGCACAAGTGGGGAAGGAGCTCTCTGGGGTCTCTTTTTTAAGAGAAGGAAGCCCATTCATGAGGGTTCTACCCTTATGAATGAATTTCCTCTACAAGCCCCACCTCTGAATACGGTCACACTGGGGATTAGGCTGCGACACATGGATGTGGGGTGACACAAAAGTTCAGGAAACAGCAGTAAATACACAGTTCTTGAACATCCCTGATTTGGCTCCCTGGGGGGGGGGCGGTGCTCTGCCTTTACCACCCACTGGATTTCTTGGGATACTGGGGAGTCTGGGTGGGGTGAGAAAGCCCGTGCTGCAGGGATTTCCCACTGTGCTTCCTCACCCGTTGGAGGCCACTGACTTAGCAGAAGTCGCCTGCCTGCCTGCGCCTGCAGGCCCCTGAGCTGGGGTCTTTGTTCTGAGCCCAGAGCCCCGGGGGCTGCTGGAGTGCAAGTGGAGGACTGGCGGACAGAGGGGCCTGGGTTCTGTCCTCCTGCTCGCTCCCCGCTTCACTTGTCATGAATAAACAGCACATGAGTGGAGAAAAGGAATGCGTTTGGGCTTGAAGATGTGGTTTTCAAGAGGCAGGTTTCTGACAACAGCGGGCAGAGATGGCCGGAGGGCGACAGCTCCCTCTCAGGCGGCCAGGCTGTGGAGAGGAAGAGCAGACAGGCTCCCTATCTGGTTTTTGACCCCAAACTGACCCGAGTTACCTGAATTACCTTCAAATCCAGTGTTAGGAGGGAACCTCCAATAACTGAACCCAGAGCAATTTTAAAAATGCCGACGAAAAGCCATGAAGAATGGGGGAGAATCAGGATGGGTTAAAGTTAAAATTGTTTTTCTTCTATCAAAAACTAAGCTGTCGCTTTCTCTTGTATCAAGAACGAATGCCTGGATTATTTCATATTGCCCCTCAGCGTACATTAGGCTCCCTCCCATTTTTAGAATGTCTTTCTTGAGATCCTAGTAGGGAAGGTTTTGTTTTGTTTTTAAATCATTTTCTTCCTTTTGTTTGTTTTTACAACAAAGTGACAGGAAATACGATTTATCCATTGAACGAATATTTATTTGTTCGGCAACCTGTCAAGTTCCATTGGAATCCAGGCCAGGAATTGAGGCCAGTAAGGATCCATTCCTGTTCTTCTAGAATTTGAGGCCCACCCTAGGAGGCAGATTTGCAAAAAGGAAGGCGTCAAGTGGTGAAGCCAAGTGGTGAGGCGGAAGGTGGGGGCTTTGTACCAGGAAGTGGAGCAGCCCAGAGGCAACTCCATGAGGAGGTGAGATGTCTGGGGAGCAGATTAGCCTCAGGCAGTAGGTTTGAAAGTCAGGAGAGATCAAAGGTCTGTGAGCGTTTTTGGTTTAAGGATGTATTTTCTGTGTCTCCACAGTACGTTTTGAACTGATCCCTGTCCGGGTTGCCATATTTATGAAATGGCATAACCTCATCGATCATTCCCTCCATAGCTGATGAGCCTCAGCAGTGTGTGGCCTGAGCTAACTTGCTGGTTCTGGCTATGGCTGCACGAATGGCCTGGGGATGGCCTGGGGAGTGGCCTGCAGTGGCCAGGCGGGGGGTGGGGCAGCGCTGCTTGGTGGACCCAGCAGACCTTAGCTCAGTGCAGGAGCCAGCAGGGAAGTCAGCATCCCTGTGGCTGGTCCTCAGGGAGGGTTTTTACTTCCATCCCCCCAGGACATGTAAATGCTTCATTTAGACCTTTGGTTGTGCTGTTGGGTGTGGAGTTTTTCCTTTAAGTAGCTTTTCTTATTCTGATGGAACATTTATTCAGAGTTGGACCTCCTCTGTCCTTTCTACAAGTCTTTATGAGGCTTAAGCAAGCCTGGGAAGGGATTGCTGTGAAACATCTTTGGTGGTTATTATTAATATTTTTTTAATGCTACTATGTCCTGTCTGACAGGATGTGATTCTTTAATAAGTATTCGATGTGATCCTTCAGAGGCATTGGAGCATTACAGTATATTAAAGGATACCTTGGAACCTTATAATGAAACCATTTACTTATAAGATTTTTTTTAAAGATTTTATTCATTTATATGACAGATACAGAGAGAGATCACAAGTAGGCAGAGCAGCAGGCCGAGAGAGAGGGGGAAGCAGGCTCCCCGCTGAGCAGAGAGCCCGATGCGGGGCTCGATCCCAGGACCCTGAGATCATGACCCGAGCCAAAGGCAG
This sequence comes from Taxidea taxus jeffersonii, assembly GCA_003697995.1. NCBI lineage: Eukaryota > Metazoa > Chordata > Mammalia > Carnivora > Mustelidae > Taxidea > Taxidea taxus. The sequence goes on from ML104801.1 coordinate 42,964, forward strand.
AGGCTTAACCACTGAGCCACCCAGGCGCCCCTACTTATAAGATTTTAAGTATCAAGTTGGAATAGTTTTCTGCAAAACATAAGTGGCTGTTTTATGAATATATTTGTGACCAATTATTTCCTGTCCAAAGAGGAATCTTTTTTTACTCGAAATGGTATCTGAGTATATTATTAGATATAAAGCTTTTCTTACTCCTGTTTTTTAAAAAAAAGCAACAGTTTTCTTGAAGAAAATTGGGGCTTGCTCATCTCCCTTCACCCCCCCAACTCAAAGTAGCTTGAGCCAAACATGGGATTTATTGACTTATATACTAGGGAGTCCTAGGGGAAAGCTGGCCTCCGTGGGGACTTGAGTGTGCTCCATATATTGGCCCCATTTTCTTTTGGGTCTGAAAAATGGCTACAGCAGCCCTTTACAGTGTGGACCCAGCCAGAAAGAAGGAGACCCTCTTTTTCCTATTGTTGTTAAATCAGGTTTTAGGCATTCCTTTGGCCTGGGTCACGTGCTCAGTACTGTGGACAGGGGAGTGGGCACCATGCCGGGCCCCTCCTTCCGGTGAGGGAGGGTTGGGCCATGCTGATGGGCCTTCTGCTGTTGGGGTGGGGGGCAGCCTTATGTTCAGGCTGAGGCCGGCCTGTAGTAAGCACAACAGGAAGTAGTGGTACCAACAGTGTCCCCTGCTTGTTTCCTTCCTCCTCTTGGTGGTAGTCAAATGCGCCTTGAGGTTATGGGTTAAACTCAGCACTTCTCAAACTTGGTTTTATTCAAGTACCTAGTGGCCAAGAAGAATGAACTTATGCTGTGGTTGTGGGGGCAGGGGTGAGCAGCCAGCGCCCCACACAAATAATGAAGAGGAAATGACTTTCTTCACTACTTCCTAAGCTGTGGGAGGGGATTCACCAAGAGAGAGGGGGAAGCCCAGAATTCTTCCTGTAACATTTTCAGGCTCTTGATGATGGGAAGATTTTTTAAGTGTGTCTTCTTGGTGAGAGGGTGACCCTGGGATTGCGTGGTAGCTTAGAGTGTTTTCGGGGAAATACTCATCAAAGGACTTTCTCAGTGAACAAGTGGCTGGTGATGATCTTGGTTTTATCTTGAATTTCCATCACACACGAACAAAGCTAGAATCTCAGCATTCTCACGAGTACTGTCTTCATCTGACTCTCAAGCTCCCTATTTTATCTCAACAGTTTTGTCTTATGCACTGAACAAATCTGTCTTGGCAAAATATCTGCTAAAGAAGCCTGCCTTTGGAGCCCCTATTTTATTTTATTTATTTTTTAAGATTTTATTTATTTATTTGACAGAGAGAGACACGGCGAGAGAACACAAGCAGGGAGAGTGGGAGAGGGAGAAGCGGGCTTCCTGCTGAGCAAGGAGTCAGACCTGGGGCTCCATCCCAGGACTCTGGGATCATGACCCAAGCCAAAGACAGACACGCAATAGCCACCGAGGCGCCCCCTCCTCTTTATTTTAGGTGAATTCATTTACTTCATCTATATTTTTACTCTTTGTTGCATCATCTTCTTTTTGAAGGGACATAGCGAATTCTACCATGAGTTTGGAAACCTCCTTTCCTTCCTTCATCTTCCCTTGGTAAGCCAGAGCCCAGTGGTGTTGATTAATTAAGCCTTGATGAAAATCACTTTCCAGTTCCTCACAAATTTGTCTAAAGGGAGGGTTTAGAATACAAACCAGGTTTGGTTTGTTGGGTTTGTTTTTCCCAGAGCTTACCATTTTCACCAGCCCATAGTGCCCTGATGACGTGGTCTGCGGGGACCCTCAGGTGAGCAGGGGCCTGGACCTGAGCCGCCTCCCACCGTCCTGCCTGGAGATGTGGCCCATCTCACTTCACATCCAGTGTCCCCCCTGACCTCCCCAGTACCACCCTTTAAAACATTTAGCAAATCTTGCTGAAAAAAATCTCTGTCGGTTTGGCCTCAGCATGTCCTCAGCTATCATGAAAAATATAGTGGCTGAACAGCAGTGGTTCAATTCTGAAAATCCATTCTTTTATTCAGCTATCAGACAGAGAGAAAGGGCCGAGTTAAATCCAGCCTGTCGACCAGTTGTTCAAACTTGTCTTTCCAACACATTAAAGTACAGACTTTGACGGTGTCACTTGATGAGAGCGCTTGCCCAGCCGGCCTGTCTGTCTCTTCTTTGCTCGAACAGGTGCAGCCACATCACGTGGAGTTTTACCACCTTGTTGCCCCTTAAGCCGTTTCTCGATTCTGAAAGAGAGCTTAAAGAAAACTTTAAGCGACTTTTAATTTGTTTAAATGAATGAGCTTCCCACTATTTACATGTAGCCACCTAGACTTTTTTCTTTTTAATACAAAATACGGGATTTATTTTCCTTCAAAAACCTCATTCTGGAGTAATGTGATCAAGGCCGCAGGGTTTTCTCATGGGAGACGTCAAGGTTATTCACCCTCCCAAGTTACAAATTGGTTAGCATGTCAATTTCTCACGTCTGGGTTTTCCACAAATTCCAAATTCTTCTTCAGTTTTCCTTTTTTCTTTGGTTATAGGAAGAAAGCATTAAATTGTGTTTTGTGGGGGGCGCCTGGGTGTCTCCCAGGTTGAGGGTCTACCTTCAGCTCAGGTTGTGGTCCTGAGGTCCAGCCCTGCAAGTCAGTCATCGGGCTCCCTGCTCTCTGGGCAGCCTGCTTCCCCCCTGCCCCTCCCCCGGTGCTCCCCCTGCTTGTGCTCTCCTGGACACATGCTCTTTCTCTCATGAAGAAATAAAATCTTTAACAACATTTTTTGAAAATTGCGTTTTGGGAACCACTTCCAAAACAGCTGCCGTGTAAGCACAGCAGTAATACATTAATACTTGTTATTCCCATCCTTGTGTACACAGGTATGCGTGTGGCCTGGCCTGGGTGCGGTGGTCACCCATCACAACTCTCAAGGGTCTCTCTACGCAACAGGGGAGATGGGTGTCTTTCAGGGACCTTGCTGGACTCCTTAACCTGTCATAGCATCTAGAAACTGGAATTTCAATTATATAATAAATTCAATTATATAATTCTGTGGCTTGGGGCAAAACACTCTGTGTCTTAGACTTGCCTCTAAAATGGTCATAATATGGAATGATGAGTGAAGATTTGATGAATGTTGGTAATGAACTTGTGCAGCCCAAGCCCATGTATCTCCGTATGTGTTTCCATAGCAGCCCCTGCTCTTCTGGCTTTTCTCACGCCTGAAGATGTATTGAAGGAGAATACTTTGAGGATGGTTCCTACAGAGGGCGCTAAGTCTGGAATTCACAGGGTCTAGACTGCAGTAAGGTCTAGACCACCCTTCTCTCCAAAGACAGCTCTGCCCAGTCTCGACCTCTTTCTTCGTTTCTGCATGACGCCATTCTCGTTTGGTGCCCAGGCTCCTCTTTTCCCCTACTTCTCCAAGTAGCTCTAGAAAAAGACTGCCCTTTTAATAAGAAATTGAACATTTTTATTTGAAGAACCAGCCAGTGAGAATGGACTTGTTGATGTGATCACAACTGAAATTTTCTTCCAACTGTATGTGTGCGTGGGCCGGCAGAATCCTAGAAGGGTTTTTTTTTTTTTT
>ML104802.1:0-29411 GCA_003697995.1 Taxidea taxus jeffersonii
GGCCCAGTGAGGGGATGCTTTGCTCTTTCTCTTCCTTATTCCTCTACCTCTTCCCCACTGTTAAGGTACAGCAGCATGCGGAAATAGCCCCCTAGACATAACTAGAGCATATTTTGAAATTCAGCAATGACCACTGGCTTTCAGTTCTTGAAAGATACATCCAAGCAACTGAACAGCCATTCTAGTAAAACAGTAGTATCCTCTAAGGCATCTTAGGCTTGCTTACATATTCAGTAATACAAGAAAAAAGAAACTCAAGTCCTTCCCAGGTGCCTCAGAAAGGAATCGAGGACACCTTGCCCTTTGAAATGGAAAGAAGTAATTTAAATGTCAATTTCAAACCACCAGGGTAAGATACCCAAAACAGTTCTGCCTTAAAAGAATGTGTGTATACTTAAAAATGTATACAGAAAGACTGTTCTATCATCTTACTAATTTTTGGTGGTGCTCTGATTTCTATAAACTTTCACTTGTTTTTTAGTAACTGTTTTTACTTAATTTTATTTAAAAATATTGTTGAAAAATGTCTTGGGCAATAGTTCTGCACTACCTGAGAGGCAACCACTATGAAAATCTTGGTTCTGATAGACTTCAGATATACTGGAGAAAGTCCTATTGAATGTTCTGCAAATTATCAAATTATGATGGGAATGGAAAATTGTCTACTCTCCTCTGAAGTCACTTTGTATTCTGACAGCAAAATTCAACTTGGGCTGCAAAATTTTCCACCACTTAACAACAATCAAATTAAAGTATCCTGCACTTACTCTACTGTCAGGCTTTAAATTGTTAACTGATGTCATGTTAATATTGCAAATTCAGTTACTGTTGAAAGTATAGAACGGCATCATAACAGAAACCTGTGTTTGAATCCTGTGTTCAGAGGCTCCTAATGGACTATGATGGATGCAAATCAGCTTTTGCCATCCAGTGAATGCACAGAAATTGGGAGGAAGAACGTGCAGAGAATGGATGCTCTTCTATCGGGGATATCTAAGCAGCCAGCTGCCATGAACTTGGAGGCGGGCCCTGAAGTCCTTCCTAGACTGAATTTTAGGATTCTAAAATTCTAAACAATATTCTTGAAAATTTTGTTGAGCTTTGTTTGCTTCTGAGACTGGAGGGAAGTAGGCAAGACTGGGTTGTCACTACTGCCCAATGGTGAATGCCTTAATGCCTCTGCCTCCTGCTGTCCAGTGGGGGGCACCACCTTTGCCCAAGTGAGCTTCGACAAGAAAGACGAAAGCTTGGCGCACTGTTGGGCCCTCAACTCTTTGTCCTTATAAACTTGATAAACTCTTTGTCCTTATAAGATTTAAACAACTCTCTGTTGTTATAACGTACATAAACCTCAAGGACTTGTGGTTTTGTGTTTCCTCGAGGCCCCTTCCTACCTGAGGGACTTCTGAGGTAACAGAAGAGAGGATTTCTACCTGCACATTTCCCCCCAGGAGAAGCTAATTCCCCAGTCAATTAAACTGTCTTGACACCAATGCTGTTTGCTTGGTAACTATCATCATGGGAGTAATCAGCTACTACTAACCAAAGAACGTGACGGAAAAGTTGGGATTGGATGGCTTTGGGGAAGATTCTGGAGGAAGGAAGGAGAAAAGACAAAGAAGAATGGGACCACTTACCAGGGCCAGTTACAGAACTGGACACTGATGATACTATATTTTGGTTAGCATTTTGCAAACACTTTTCTAGTTCTTTAAAAAATGATGTCATTCCAAATAATCACCAAGCCCTAACAGGCACAACACACCATTAAGAAGTACGCAGAATGTAATCAATTAAATAAAACCACCACCAACAGAAAATTCCTGATACTTGATAAATATTCAAAATGAGAGCCAAAAGGCATGCATCTTTCATAGTAAACCTCTGACATTCAGTGAGATTCAGCTAGAAAATATTGATCTTCTACCACTTAGAATGCAAAAGGCTGCTCAGTGCAGATTATTATGGAACTAAGAAAACACTTAATTTTTAGGAAAAAATGTATCACTCTTATGAAATACTATTTAACATATTAATGGTTTAAAAGGAATATATTGGTGTGCAGGGCAGTTAGAAAGCAAGTAAAATATGACATTTAAGCAAGTTAATGTTAAGTCTATAGAAATTACGTTATCATCAAAATTCCTCCCTGCAGAGAATGCATGATGGGATAGTACGTCTTCTCTTGCTTAAGTTCATACAGTCCCAGAAAGCATGTGAGTAAGATCTGTGTTTGACCTATTTACACCCTATGTCATACCTGCTTTAAGAAAAACTCCTTCAAAACTCTACACTATGAAAAACTATTTTCAGGAACTTTTGTTTGGTCCATTGATCTAGCAAGGCCGAATTCTCAAGTCTTTCACCCCTAAGTTAAAAATTGGAGCAACGAAACAAAACTCCAGCAAGGCATAAATAAGATATTAAAGTGCATATATACAGTCCCAGAAAAGTTTTGATTGGGAACAGCAAAAATTTCTAGTGCAAAAACTGCTTTTGCCAGCAAAGCTCCCTCTCTGGAATCGAAGGGCTACAGTAAAAGTTAAAATTGGAACAGGTTTAAGCAATGCCTCTCTTTAGTCAAGAGTTAATATATGTGCATGCACCTTGACCCGAACTATGTTGTAAAAGGGGGAGTTGCGGGGGATAGTTCAGAAACAGTCAGAATTCCCTGATCAGAGGCAGTGCTTCCTTTCTCCACGTGTCCCTTGAGCAAGTTCCTTAGATGTGTATCAGCTGCAAATGGGGACAAAACCCCCCACAGGACATGTTTTGAGTATGCTTGCAGGTCGGGAAGAGTATTCACACACCGTTATTTCATCTTGGTTTGTCTTTGTGTCTCTCGGTTCTTCTTTTGAGCCCAACCTTGACGCTATATAGAACATTTTGTGCTTTTGAATCTGAACAGAGCCTGGGCATTGTCTGTAGGAATTCCCTTGTGTTATCTCACCATGGCCTTTTGACATCTGGTTTGTCCTTCTTCTTCTTTTTTTTTTTGAATTCATAATAAAATAGTCTTGCATTTCTCGGTACAATTACACAGACAAGGATTTATTATTTTTAATTGCTTTCTTTTCCTTCAAGGATCCAGGTTGAAAGCTCGTAGGAGGACGTCCAGGTCGCCGAGATTAGCCGCCTGGAAGAGTTCCGGTTGGTCCATCAGAGAGAGTGCGATTCTGAGGGCGGCCCAGATATTTCCAGAGATTGCAGGATGAGGGACCTGCTGTTGATTCCTGCTCTTTCTTTGCAAACTGAGGGCAGTGAGAAAATTGCTGACCGCTTCTCTAAGAGGGTAGAAAAACAGACATTTAAAAATGCAACAAATTTCATCTTAGCAACTTAAAAATAAAACGAAAATGGATTAATTTCTTTTAATCCTAAATGCTAAATCATCCCTCTGTGGTGCTTTAGATCATCAGGTGAACAACCTTCTGATTCTCTCATTATTCTTTCGTGAAAAGAATCATTGTTTAGTATAGTGAAATCAGAAAGAAAAAGGAAAGCAAATTTTATTTTAGGACTGTCTTGTGGGACGGAAAGAGCAACAATGAAACCATTGCTAACTCATTAATGCTTCTGCTTTTTTCCACCTTCAGGGGTAATTTAAAGACTTAATCCATTTGCAAATGTGATTTATATAACAAGGGTTGAAGAAGAAGCATCTGACCCTCTCAGAAACAAAGTGGTTTAAGGGATGCCTGGGTGGCTCAGTCAGCTAAGTATCTGCCTTTGTCTCAGGTAGTGATCCAGGGGTCTTGGGCTTGAGTCCTGCATCAGACTCCTTGCTCAGCGGGGAGCCTACATCTCCCTCTACCTGCTGCTCCCTTTGCTTGTGCTCTCTCTCTGACAAATAAATAAATAAAATCTTAAAAAAAAAGCTTGAGAGAAAAAAAAGAGCAAAGTGGTTTAACTTTTCCCATTGGTGACAGAAATATGGGAGGTCGCTGGGACTGAGTCGATTTGTTACCACAGTATCTGGGCTTAGAATCCTAATTTCTTATCTTTCCGAGCCTCAGTTTCCCCAACTGTGTAATCGGAAGAATAGAAGCCACTTTAAAACCTTGTTGTGTGAGGTGCAGTAGGATCCATTTATGCGAAAGCTTTTATTAAGTTAGATCAGTAGTTCTCCAAGTGCGGTCTGGGGAACTCCAAGGGTCAATGAGGTCAAAATCAGTTCTACAATAATCCCCAGATGTTATTTTACATTGCTCTCATTTTCTCATGAGTGTACAATGGAATTTTCCAGTGATTACATGATGTGTGAAATCCCAATAGATTGAATGCAGAGGCAGATATGAGAATGTCTCTATTAAGCAAGATATTTTAAAGATTTTATTTATTTGAGAGACAGAGATCACAAGTAGGCAGAGAGGCAGGCAGAGAGAGAGGGGGAAGCAGGCTCCCCGCTGAGCAGAGAGCCCGATGTGGGGCTTGATCCCAGGACCCTGGGATCATGACCTGAGCCGAAAGCAAAGGCTTTAACCCACTGAGCCACCCAGGTGCCCCTAAGTAAGATATTTTTTAAAATTGGCAAAATGATAAAACAATGCCACTCTTCTCACGGAGGACATTTTTGTTTTGGGGAATCGTTATTTTTCATAAATAATGTTAACCTGTGGTTAATTCCTATGTTTAAATACATCCTTTAAACTTTTCTCCGTTTAACATCTAATAGGGTAAATATTGATAGAATCTACAGAAAAGCCCTCAGTAATTGTTAAAAGTGTAAGGGGGTCCTGAGAACATGAAGTCTGTGATCTGCTGAGTCAGATGTTGCCCACAGGCCTTCCAGCAACCCCGGCCCCAGCTGCTCTCTTGCTCTCGGGTCTACCCTCTCAGGACCCCTGGCACTGCAAGCATGTGTTCTGTGTCTGACAAACTGGGCCCTGCTGAGAGTAATGACGCTGCTTTCATTTATGCCCGCTTCACTCTCCTTAAAAGCTTCTCGCACGTTTGATCCCATGGACTCCTGTGAGGTAGTCATGAGTGAGAACCGGTAGGAAGCTTTCGAGTGAGGCTGGACTTCTGAGTCCGTGCACGTGGTCCAGGCATTTGTTCATCCATAGGATGAGATCCGCTGGGAGGTAAAGGGCAATTGGGAGATGGTGGCACTGTGTGTGGCGATCTGGCTAATGGAAAGGAGTGGGGTTCTAATAGTCCTCTCTTTGGGAGGGTTAGCAATCAAGCGAGAGAAGAGGGTTTATAAAGAGATGCACGTGTGGAGTTTACTTTGGAGGCCCTTTATGACTTCCTTGTCACAGGATGGCAGCTCAGATGACAATGACTCCCTTTCTTCTCCTCATCCTAGGCCTGTAAGAACTCAGGGGAGGAAGATCTTGGAATCTGCACAGGCACAGGCCACTCCTCGCTCCCGGGTGTGTGGCAGTGATCTCTGAGGGACCTGGAGAAAAACGGAATAGTCTAACTTGCTAGCCCTACCAAGCGATGTGAGGTTTTTCCCATGAAGAGAGTCTAAATCCGTTCTCCAACATGGCAACACAGAGTCCTTTTGGGAGACTCAGAAGATTGTGCGTGTATATGTGTGCATAGTCTTCAGATGTTTCACACAAATGTGTGTGAATAAGCTGTTCATGTATCTTGATTAATAACATGCATTCAGTAAAAGCATTCCTCATTTTATAGTATCTTTCCATCAATATATTAATACTAAAAAATTACCATCAAAGGGGATGTGATCTATGTTTTCATTAAAAAGAGGTCCTCACTCTTTTTAAAATTTACTTTTTATTTTTTAAAGAGTTATTTATTTATTTGAGAGAGAGAGAGAGCGGTGGGTGGGGCAGGGGCAGAGAGAGAGGGAGAGGGAGTCTTAAGCAAACTCCCCACTGAGCACAGAGCCCCACTTGAGGATCAATCTCAGGATCCTGAGATCATGACCTGAGCAGAAACCAATAGGCACCTCACAAGGTCCTCACTTTTGAAAAGTTTAAGATTCTTTGGCCTAAGTTCTACTCTGGGAGCTCCTACTGACAGAGGAGTAGTGTCTTACGCTACACCCAGGTTTCTCGCCGACAACTTCCTCTTCTTATTCCAATTGTACAGTACTGGGGAAGGGCTTGCTTTTGACTCTTCATAGAAAATGTGTAATGAGGGGTGCCTGGGTGGCTCAGTGGGTTAGGCCTCTGCCTTTGGCTCAGGTCATGATCTTAGGGTCCTGGGATCGAGCCCTGCATTGGGCTCTCTGCTTGACAGGGAGGCTGCTTCCTCCTCTCTCTCTCTGCCTGCTCTCTGCCTACTTGTGATTTCTCTATCAAATAGATAAATAAAATCTTAAAAAAAAAAAAGAAAATGTGCAATGACAAACAGTCGGGGATATAGCCACATACACAGACGTCTGTGTTCTTGAGGGATGTGTCCTAAGGTTCCGGTGGTACGAAAGAATATGAAACAGCTCAGGGCTTTTTTCCTGAGTCACATCTCTATGGAGGGTTATCTTTTCCTAACTATCCACTTACACCTCAAGTTAAACTTATTTTCAGAATTCATTTAAAGCTGATGTCTCACTCAATGGTCTTTTTTCCTCAGGAAAAAAAAATGCAAAATGTTTAGTACTTAACAAGATTTTCTACATGTGGAATGACAATAAAGGACCCACAAATCTCTGCTGAGATGTTTTGAAACTTTGAAGTAGTCATGCAAAGTTGCCAGATTGACCAAGAATGGTAAATGCACAGTTAAATTTGAATATCAGATAAACAGTGCATTATCTGTAGTATGAGCATATCCCATGCAATATTTGGGAAATACTTACCTGAAAGTGTATTTGCTGTTTCTTGGAAATTAAAATTTAACTGGGCATTCTGTATGTTATTAGGCAACTCTAAAACTGACTTGCTCTTGTATAGGTAACTTTCATCTAGAGGATTAAAAATTCTCCCTCAGTAGATTTGCCCATTTCCAACTATCATGATCCTTTCTGGCCGCCAGCTAACAGTCACCTTACTGAGCCCTACACCTGCGACTGCCACGAAAGTATTTTATTGACTTCTCAAGTATTGTTTTCTACACTGTAATGAGGAGTTCCAGTTAAGAAAGACTCATCTGGAAGCTTTATAAAAGCCTCCTTTAATTGAATTTAATGTCTACAGGTACATACATACTTCCTTCCATCTCTCCTTGTTCCAAACAAAGGTATCTCATAAAGTACATATATACAACATAGTGAGAAAATAAATGACTGGAAGGGGTGAAGTAAAATCAGGTTAGGAAAGTGAGATGAGAGCAGAAATGAACTTAGTATGCAAACCGGACAGGGTCAGCCTTAGCCGGCTGGGGCGAGAGGAGACCACGCAGGCGCCCTGGGGCCCTTTGTGCGGCTGCTGTGAGGCCAGCCTCCCGCGGCTCCCATCACAATGTCCAAAAAATAAAGCAAACAGCTGCTCCGGAGTCACTCAGCTATTCCTGGCTTTAACCTGAGTGAAGTCCTTTTAGAGGACTTGTGTAATCCAGTGACTAAATGTTCTAAGATTCTTTTAGTATAAATGAAGCAACCAGTTTCTGAAACCCCACTGTTTACCCTCGACAAAGTCCCCAAACGCAGTTCAGAAACAGCGGATCTTCGATGTCAAAAGGATGCTCTCTGATGACATATCTGAATAAATAATGATGGGGTTACTACTGATGATGGCAACTGTCATAGTCATGGTAACAGATGCCCACTACTGCTCTGTGCTTAGGCAATTTACATCTAATCTGTGCAATGATCCTGCAGGCTAAATATTATTTTAACACTTTTTTTTTAAGCAGGTGAAGAAATTGAGGCTAAAAGGCGTGGGCCCAGAATCACGAAACCAGAAAGTGGCAGAGCTGTGATTTGAACCCAGGCTTTACTGATTCTAAAAGCCTGGCTCTTTTTGAGAAAGAGAAAGGGTTTATGTTTTTTGTGGGACTTAAGACTAACAGTTTTCTTTTTTCCAGTTGTGAAAGTAATACCTACTTAGAAGTTGAATAAGAAGGGAAAATTACCTATACTTTTAAAAAAGATTTTATTTATTTATTTGAGATAGAAAATGAGAGCACGAGAGAGAGCAGGAGCAGGGGAGGGGCGGAGGGAGAGGGTGAGGGAGAGCGAGAGGGAGAAGTAGACTCCCCACTGAGTTGGGAGCCCAACATGGGACTAGATCCCAGGACCCTGGATCATGACCTGAGCAGAAGGCAGATGCTGAATCAACTGAGCCACCCAGGTATCCCTCACCTATACTTTCCTTACCCAAAAGAAATAAAGGTCATTCATTCCTGTTGATGAGGGAAAAATAGAATGTAGGATATAGACCGGATGATGAAGAATAATGAGAAAATAAGAAAGACATTTTAAACCATAAGCCCACCATTTAACATTTGTTTTAAAGAAAATATTTTTTTTTCTTTAAAAAAATGTTTAACTAACTTTACTGGCAAAGTCGTTTAAGACAACCTGGACTTTTGGTTGTGCTTTGTGCAAAGGTGCCCCTGCCTCACCCCCCCAAGGTTCTCTTTTTCTTTACCTAGGAAATGAAGGGTTGGACAGTTCAAGTTTCTCAAAGAGTTGCCCAACCCAGGCTGACTGAATGGAAATCGCAGGGGGATGGGCACAAGAATCTGCATTCACCAGATGCCCTACGCAATTGCCACTCTCCAAAGACGGAGAAACACTGAAGCAGACTGTTCCCACTTCAGCAGGCCTCAGGAGGCAAAGGTTCAGCTGTTCCCTTAACAAGAGGAGGAGGGCTACTCCTACAAAAGGAGGTATTTTCACTGGCAAAAGATCTTTCCGGCTAGTCCACCTCAGCCCTGAGCCTGGCTCCTGATTCTCAGCCTATGACCATACCGCACCTGTAGGCGCCCAGATTGATGCAGCTGATGCCCAGGTTGTATCTGGATCGGATGAAGCCTGGCTGAATCTCCAGGGCACGCGTGTAGGCCTCCACGGCTTCCTCACTGCGGTCTCCGTTCGCCAGCGTTGCCCCCAGCCGGTTCCATAACGAATAGTCCTGATGACAAGAATACGAGCTAATAACCAGCATGAGCCACAGTGACAGAGTATTCCCATATTGCTCAAAGAAGAAGCATGGTGGCTAGGAATTTATCCAGGGCTCATGGGTAGGGATCATGATGGTGGAGAATTATTCAAAAAATGGTATGGATGACTCTGTGAAATGGCTTTTCGTCCATCCAAGAGCAGCTACCATTGGATGCTGTTAGACAATTCATGTTTCTATTTGAGGTACTTGAGGATTAACAGCCACAGTAGCATATTGTTAGTATTGATCACTTTAACCATTGGATGCAGGGAAATAAGAGGTAGCAGAAATGTGCAAAGTGTAGCTTGTGAGAAATTTATTTTGAACAGAGAACCCTATGGTTTCTTGTTGTGCACTTACCTCTGGCCGAACAGTTAAGGCAGCGTTAAATGCGTCGATGGCTCTATTAAATTCTCCGCTCAGGTGGAACAGTACCCCCAGGCCTGTCTGTAGGTCTGGGTCAATCATGTCTCCATTTTGGTGGGCAGCTTCCAGATATAATTCCTTAACTCCTTCCAAAACAGAGCTACAAGGGAAAAAGTGGAGATGTGTATTCTAAATAGTCTGAACATATATTATTTACTATTATGTCCTCTGTTCCAAGAGAACATTACAGACTGGAAAAATCATGCTTAAAATATCTTTGCTTAATGAGAAGGACTATTAACACTGCACATTAAAAAATACCTGCTGATTTTCATGAATTATTTCCTTGTACACAGAAACAGACTGTGCTAAGTAAGGTCTTCACAAGGACAGTTCCATTGACCCTAGGCGTGCCAATGTGGAAAACCACAGGACTCCACGAGAATGAATTTAACATCATGATTTACTGCCGAGAGAAACAAAACACCTAGAAGGAAGGACTTCCATTTTTACTCATAGCCAGTTCTCAGGCTTTATGAAACTTGGTGCATTCTATAATTTATTTTGGGTTAATTATATTTACACAGCCTTTTGCTTTAAATTATGATACTCTGGCAAAATGTCTGTGAGTGCCCACAATCTTGATCATGTGTCCAGTTGTTGGTTCTGGTCTTGGCATCAATCTTCGTCATCAGAGTTGCCCTTTTTAGCAGGAATGCATGTTGGAATGGCTGCTGGTGAGGCTTGTTAATTACCCTTAAGGTGCCTAATTGTGTAAATGGGTGTTTACTGCTGACTGTAATTTAATTAGAAGGATACCTATCAACTGGAGACTTGGACATCCTCCGGGTAAGGCCTGGAGATCCCTTCTTGCTCTTCACAAGGTATTTGTACTTTGGGTTTTGCTTAATCCAATTCTTTAGAGCCTCACAGGCATCCTGCTGATGGCCAGTGTTAGTGTAGCTCACGGCCAGAGCCATCAAAGCTTTCAAGTTGTTGGGCTGTAATTCTAAACATCTGCAAGAAGGCATAAATAAACAGGTAAATAAATAGCCAATTTCAGATTTTTTTCTGAGCTAGAGTCGAACAGTTCTTTAGAAAATTTGGGATTGTTATTAAATAAAGGGTGCAAAAGCATGGCTAAGTTTATGTTAAGTCCTTGGGAAATACCGTATTTATTTATGTGAAAATTGGGACCTAAGTATATTTTTAAGAAAGTTAAAACTCATCTTGATGAGCACTAGGTCCGGTAATTTAATAAATGGTTTAAAACCATAGAAAGGGTGGCTAATCCTTGCACAAAATTTCTTAGGAGGAGTTCATTTCATGAGGACAGATAGCATTGTTTTAGTGCTGCTCTACTATTGATGTATTAAATGTATCATATCCACAAAGCAAACTGACTTGAGGTAAATTTGATTCAGCAGAGATGAAAGGCTGTGCAGTGTTTTAAAAAGGAGAGGGAGTCCTGTGTTTCTAAAAGACTACTGATGTGGGTTTACATGGGGCACAGGTTACAGCTGCTCCCCCTCATGCTATTCCACTAGCCTCTAGCAGGGGCTTTTCAAACTTTGTGATGCATGAGAATCATCTGGGGATCTGCTAAATGCAGAGGATGTAATACAGTCAGCCCGTGGTGGGCCCGAGGCTGGGCAGGTCTGACAAGCTCCTGGGTGATAATGAAGCTTGTAGTGGCTGGAGAGGACTTTGAGTACTGAGCCCTAGACAGTGCCTACATCAGTGCTTTAGGGAGAGATTATAGAGGGCCTATATGTTGTATAGGGAAAAGGAAAGTTGATTTAGTAGGGGTGATTTTTCCAGGGTACACAGAGGGCCCTAATTAAGTGAAGTGTGATGCTACATCTACCCAAAGCAGTCTAGACCTTTAGTCATGGGCTCAGTGGTTATTCTTGTAGGTCACTGAAACTCTCTCAGGAGAGCCTCTGTAGACACAAGGAGCTAAAATTATACTGAGATTACTTTGAGTATGTTTCTTCTGAGGAAAACTTTCAAATGCTGCAGAAGGCTAGAAAGTTAAGAGGAACTGTATATGTAATGAGTCTAGTTTATGACCGCTTTTGACATAGTCACTTTTGTGCCAATGGAGGTCAGCTGATTTGTGGATGACAAAACACTGCGATTTAGGAATGTTATTTCTTCATAGATTCTTGTTTCCTACAGCTAAGTAAAATGTGGCATCTCAGCACTTATCCTGGCCAAATTCTTTACAATGTACCTAAGGGTCAAAAGACAGCAAAAACAGAAGTCCACCCGGCCCATGATTTTGCACTTAGCTTCATCTACCTCTGGAGGGCGACAATAGCTGCTTGTTCGTTTTCATTCTCTGCTTGGGTTATCCCAAGGAACTGCCAAGCCTACAAAAAACAACTGAGGTCAACATTGCAAGAGGAAGCAGATTCATCCCTGTGCTTTAGATCCCTCCATGCAGAACAATCTGTCTCAGACGCGAGAGTCGTGTAAAAGGGAAAAATATCACAAGCATTTCTTTATTCAAAGGCTCTTCTGACATCTGGGTCAAGATCCTCTGCCATTTTGACAAATTCTCAGTATTTACTCTCCTGTGACCCATGGAAACATTTGAGTATCTGAGATTTCATGGTATTAGGTGCCTTAAAACCAAAAGATAATTATATAAAAGTATGCATTTGTGAGGAAAAGGGATGAAAAATAACCCAGAAATATTGTTGAATAGTGTGGACTTTATATAGCAAGGAATCTCAAGATGTACAAAATGAAATCAATTTGTACAGATGCAAGTCTGACTGTTACTATAAGAGCTAATAGAAACTTTAAGAACTAGGGAAAAACAAAACTCTCCACCCTAATGTGTTCATGGCTCTAATATCACTGTTAAAATGCTTAAAGCACATATAAAATGTAATATAATACATACATAATTTTATAGCCTACACCTATACTTTATATTGCATCATAAATGCTTTTCATGTTTCTACAAAATCCTTATAATTTTTAATTTAAATTTTGTTGGGTGGATATCCTATTATTTACTCAACCAATAACTTATTACTGTCAGGTTGTTTCAGTCTTTTGCTATTGGCAACAATGTGAAGAAAGTCTTCAAGCAGATGACATTTTTCATATCTAGAATGAAAGCTTTTAGTATAACAAATTTCTCCCTATATATTTAGAAGAATAATAATTCTCACACCATGACAAGAACAATCCCATGAACAAAACCTCTCATTACATATACTGTCTTCAAATTTGCTGGGGATGGAGGTATATCGGTCTTTAAAAACCCTTTAAAGGGGGTTGGGGAGTGCATAAACACACCTACAGACATTTGAAACCAAAACTATATGATGATACATAGAATCATCTTCAAGTGCTGTAAAAATTATATTGGCTTTATCATCCTGAGTTTTTATTACCCATGCCATATAAACTCATGAAAGTACTGATTATTATTTCCCCTCCAAATACCAGTGATTCCTTTTGTTCTATCAATTGTACAGAGAAGCCCTGATGTTGATTTCACCTTCCATACATCTTAGAGTGCTTCTTAAGTTTGATGAAACAATCCCTCTCTAGTGGCTTCTCACTAGCCTTTGAGCATGGTATCATTTTCACTGTTCACAGATAATCCTTTATCTGAATTTTGGAGTCTCCAAGATTCAGAGATTCTGAATTCAGAATTCAGAATTCTCAATTCTGAATTCAGAGATTCAGATTCAGCCCTGAGTCCTTGGTTGGGATCCATTAGTTACCCAGTGCCCTAATCCTCTCACTTATGAATCTGACACAATAATGTATACTTCTTTTTTTAACTTTCCAGGGTTGTTGTGCCAAATTATGTAATACACTTGAAAACACCATAGTATTTAGAAATGTAAGATGATATTCTTTTGGGAAGATGGCCTACAGTTTTCTACTAAAGTAATGACTTTCTCTTCCTTAGTGATTCATGTATCTTCTTAAATATTCCGATATTTTGGTTCACATTCCAGTTCTCAGTTCAATCTCATTTCACTGTCAATGTTTTGATTAATGAGATACCAGGGACTTAACGTAGTAATCGGTTTACTCATCCTTTCTATACAAACTTTACGTACAACCAATAATAATAATGAAGGCTAATTATTGATGTACCAGACACTGAACTAAGCACTTTATTTGCGTGAACTAATTTAATCCTCACAACACCCAATGAGATAGTTATTATAATTGTGACTTCCATTTTATGTATGAAGAAATGGAACTGAGACAGTTTAAATGACTTGTCTCCGATCACATGGCTCATGACTCATGAGTGGTAGAGCAGCGATTTGAACCCACACATTTAGGACAGCAGAGCCTAGAAGCTTAACTACTACTCTATACTGCTGTCTCAGCACCATATATACCTCCCCCTAGAATTTCTGCAAATCCCTTATGAGGATTATTCCTTGTGAGATGATTCCTGAAAATCACTCCCAAACTAAAAAATGAGACTTTACACCTACCACTATCTTATTACAGGCTTCGGCAGGTTTGGAAACATAGTGGACTAAGGGAGGATGGCAAAGCCTCTCTTGGTAGTCTCTTGGCCTCTGTCTCCATCACCTTCCACACCTCAGAGAAAGGGATTTTTCGAACATGCAAATCTGATTGTACCCTCTGCTGAGTAGAGTTCCCTAGTGGTTCCCTTGGCTTTCATAAAATTCAGAAGCTTACCCACCTCTTCCTACCTCCTCTCCCATCATTGTCTTCTCACCTCAGCCCCCTGGAATAATGTTTCATGCCCCACTGCTCACACACAAACCATTTCCTCTTAACACCTTGATGACCCTGCTGTCTTTCATTAAGGCCCCCTCCTTCAAAACTCAAATTTAGTTTAATTGGAGGGGAAATCCTGCTCAGAAACCTTGCTCTCTGCTCTCATAGCAGCCTGGGCATACTCTGACATTGCATTTATTATGCCTCATTGATTTATTGACTTGTCTCTCCAGATAGAACACAAATGTATCTTTTCAACAGTTCCATTTTCCCAACCTGGCACAATTCTTGGGACACAGTATGATACTGTTCAATAAACGTTGAATGAGCCAACGGTGGGATAGGGTGTGGCTCTAGTCCTAGATAAGACTATACACTGTCCCCTGAAAATTACTGCTCAACCTCCAGGTTAGTCATGTCTTGTCCCCACCCTTTTATTTTGGGGCACTGTGGATACTGCACATTTGACTTGGTTAGAGAACAGGTACCTATTTTTAACTTTTTAAACATACAGCAGAGTAAGCCAGTTAACTCCTTTGGGAGCCTTTCCTTGATGCAAATCCAGCCCAAGAGAGCTCTGTGGCATCCCCTGTCCCTCATTTACATGCAGCCACTTTGTGGCCAAGCAGAATGAAGGGAAAGTGTTACCTCTGCATCTCCGGGGTCCTGAAGAATCGCTGCTTCCATGAACAGGATGGTGACGGGCAGGTCCCCTTCCTTCAGTCTTTTTAAGCCTTCTTCAAATGCTCCAGGCCAGTCCTTGAAGGGATTTTCAGTGTGAAAGTAATATCCCTACAACATAGAGAAGGGAACTATGAGATTTATTGATTTATCTCTTCATTCTGATATTCAGTGAGCTCTTCTTGAATTTGAATTTAGTTAATTTATTTTAATTATTTAGCTTATTTAAATATCACTGTCTTTTTCCCCTTCCTGTGAAGGTAGTCCATTTTCATTATAAATATATATATTTGGATGATATTATTTTGTTATTGAATAATATAAAAAGAAACAAAAGTTATCCATCATGCCACAACGTATCACTGCTAATATTTTAGGGTTTGTTTTCTGTCTATTACTCTTTTGTTCTTTTTGTTTTAGTCATTTCCCCCTGAGATTTAAAAAAATACAGAGTTTTAGACGTATTTTTGCTAAGTGCTACCACCCATCCCCCTGAAATGTTAATGTCACACACTGTACGTCTGCTTATGTGCTGTGACTCTCTGGACGGCTTCAAACCATTCTACTATCTGCCATTTTCTCTACCTTCCTACTCCTTGAGCCAGTTTTTGTCCCATGGGGGGCTATATTTGCCCCATTGAGAATGCGTGTTTTAAAGTTATAGGTTTTTTCTTTCAAAAATTTAAATTGTACAGAAGGTATAAATAATTTTTTCTATGAACATATAAGCTCATATACAGTTTTGTAGCTTAAGCCCCACATAGTTTTAGTTTTTAAAATTATTTGCATTGTGCCAAAACTTATTTCACCAAGGTCCTACTGATGGACATTCAGGTTACTTTCAATTTTTTTGTTTTCATAAATAAAGTTATAGTGAAAACTTTGTGCTCAAATCTTTGTCTGCCTATGATTACTACCTTAGGATGGATTTCTACAGGGATTTATTAGACTAAAGGCTATGAACTATTTTGAGGCCCTTGATATGTATAACTGAATTGCTTTTGAGATTTGTCCCAAGTTAAACTCTAATTGGAAATATCTGAGGGAAATGATTTGTTTCAATATTACCAGCATAGGTCATCATAATATCCTTCTAATTTGATAGATGCAAATAAGCTAGTCTGTTAATGATGCTACTAAGGTTTTAAAATAGGTTAAATGGAGACTTTCATTCTCCCTTGTCGCTGAGAAAGACAGCCCTCTTTATCTAAACCACAGGGTATGACCAGTTTATGTAGTGGTGTTACAGACATGGGGTCCCAGGGGCGAGGAACTCAGGGCCTCAGCCATGCCTCAGGGGCATGAATTATAGCCTAGAGTCTGACAATCTATATCAATGTTTTCTCTTCTTGCTTAGCTTTGATTTCTTTGTGGAAGATAGTTACTCTGATTTTATGAGATTGCCTGCCCTACTGAGGGGGAGAGAATACTGGGGGAAGGAAGACACTTTAATGACTATGTAGATTGAAAATCCTCTAAGATTGAAGACTATTCATCATCATAATATATTGCTACATAGGCATTCAATAAATATTTGTTGGATTGAACAGATGGAAGTTATCCAGAACTGAATATTATTGAGACTTCCTCCACCACAAAAAATCCATGATACACACATATAATATATATAATATATATACATGTATAGTTTTTCCTTCAGTAAGAAAATTCCGTATCTTTTTCTATCCTTCAAGTCCTTCAAATTTATTTCTGAAAAGTGTCTCTCCCCTCTTCACCAAGTGTTCTTATTTTTTATTATTTATTTACCCATTATTATTATTATTTTTTTTTTCACCAAGTTTTTTTAAAAGCATAAACCCAAGGGCAACTGGGACTTCATGGGCTATTTGGCTGGTTGTTGACTAAATTCACACATTTGCTGGGGCTCCTTTCAGGGGAATATCTTGGGCTTGGGAGTTGTCCCTGGGACTTAACCTGGCTGTGTGAAGGGTATCTTTTCCACTGAGTTTCTTTGTTAGCTGTGTAGGGACCACCTATGAAATACAGCCCTAAGCCCCCACCTTACTCCCCTGTCTGCTGATACCATTTCTGCTAGCTAATTCACCTGGCTCAGTGAATGACTGACAAAAAGCACTGTGAGATTAGTCAGTTCTTGTTCCAACCCACCCTCAATGTCAGTTAGTTCAGTAACTTGCCAACAGTCAAGATTCAAGCTCTTGGTGGCTGCCAAACTGTATTAATTAACACAGATAAAAGTAAGGGTATTTCATTCCAGTTTTGTTGTCTTCACACATTGGAGGATTACATTGTTTTCATCCACCAGGATTTCTTCTAGGTCAGACTGACATTAATTTGTCTACTTAATTCTTGACTTTTCTGCAAAATAGTTAATGACTAATTTATAAAAATATGATGCAAAGATGTTGAGAAAGCTGGTCAGCATATATAAGAACAGAATCAGTCACCTTCTCACTGGCTGAGATTGTAACTTGGTTCTGAGCTTCTTGGTTCTCTGATATCCAGTTCCTCCGAGCCATTTCTTCCCATTCTGCTTGCATCTTATCCCAAAACTCTGTATCTGACTAGGAGACAGGAAAAATGAAGAGAGATGGATTTAGGACCATGCCATGTCACCTGGTTTATTTCTAGAAAGACAGTTTTCCTCATAGTTCAGAATGAGTTCTGAGGAGGAATAAGATGTTCAAACTGGCCACATCCAATGATACTCATGATTGAAGAGCTCCTGGAGGGTACTTAGTGGTCAGAGTGTTGAATTGGATTAGTTGTGACTTTCTCAGCAGGAAAATAGTTACCATCTGAAGGACGAGGGTCATATATACCAAATTCAGCTAAAAATCCATTACTTGAGCTGCTTCAAGTGTGGGCACTGGGCACACATTTTAGGGAGGATGGTCTTAGAGTTGCTCCCAGGATATGAGGAATTACAGCAATGGCTTTGGGACTGAATGGGCAGTGACTTGGGGAAGCAGCTGACCATGGACAAGGGAAAATAATGTTAGTTGACCCTACTTTGTGCTAGGCACTGTGCTAGGAAAACACTGAGCATAGGGGATTGTGGTCACAAAGTTAGGATTGCATAGGATTAGAACCTCAGTCTGGCTTTCAAGCCCATGCTCATCACCTATAGCAAACATGGCCCCCTGGTGCTAAAGAATGAAAGATCTTGGCTTTTGGTGTGAACTTAATGGAATCCTCTTAGTGAAGGTCTTGTCTATGACAGGATGATTTTTTGAAAAATATTACTTTGTGTTTTTCTCCTTATAATTTTCCTTTATGTTTTCCAAAAGGGAAACCAGGCCATTTGCTCCCCTTTACTTCAGGGGAGGACTGAAGCAGGAATCTTCTGAAAGATCTGTCCATGGTTGGCTTCTATTTTGTTAAGCCTGAAGAGAGTACTTTGGGTGTCCCAGTGTGAGGAAAAAGGGGCAAATATTTTAAAGAATTTAAGGTAGGAAGGGGAACTTTCCAGGGGTGGGAAAGAGAAGTAGGTGGTGGATTCTGAGATGAGTGGGAAATTGGTGCTTAGCTTTTAGGTTTTTCCCTGTGAACTGACCTGACTTCCAAGAGGGACAGATGGTTTGACTGGGGAGGCTGACTTCCACTCTGATTCTGACATGGCAGGGACATAGAAACTGGATTTCAAGGAACCACTTGTTGGGGCTTGTTGTCTGTTAGCCATCAATATGATAGACAAGAGGGTAGAGACTCTGCCTTGATTTCTGGTACCACATAATCCTTCCATATTTGGTGTCTGAGTCTAAGTTAGTAAGAGAGATGCTTGGAAACTACTTAATTTTCTTTAAAGAAATCAAGGGGTGTTATTGCTTGAACACCTGAGTTTGGGACTGAGATGCATAATCTTAACTGCAAATCTTGATTTCTATGATTCTAAGTCTTGTGACTTGTTGACACACCCTCAAGGTTGCCCTTCATCTTTCAATCCTTCTAGTCTTACCTTCTACTCTACCCTCATGCCTGGTGGTGGTTGTTCTATGGTGGAAACTCTTCAAAGTTTATCTGTATGATAATTATAAGCTTATGGGTGTATATGTTCAAGGAATAAAGGCCAGATCAATGTGCTTAATCCCAGGCTGCTAAATAAATAGTAGGTCTTGTTATTCTCCTTTATTATGTCCACAATACTCCCTCCTACCACAAGAGCGGGTCCTGTCCTTTCAGCAGAGGCCTCCCTTTGACGAAGCCTAGGGGCTGCAAGTACCTTGACAAATTTGTGTCTGAGACGCTAGAAGCACATGGAATGGCCACCACTTATCCAGGCTAAGGTTAGGAATAAAACTCAAAGTTTCTTTTTTAACAAGTCTTTTTAGAAGAATACCAAGTTATGCAAACAGAATGATCTCAGATATCCAAAAGTAATGGCTTGATAAAAAACTAGAAAGAAATACGCTGCCATGTTAAGAGTAAGCTGTCTTTGAATGAAGGGATGATGGATGGTGTTTTTTCCTGCTTCTTCGTACTTTTCTGCACTTTCTGCATTTTCTATGAGTACGCATTGCTGTTCTAATTTTTTAAAAGGTTCAAAACAACAATAAAACAAGAATAATTATCTATCCTTTAAAAAAAATGCCATAAACCTGAATATTTAGATACTGAGGCATTTAGGAAAATTTTTTGAAAAAAAGTTTTGGAGACTCGTTTTCTGGAATAGCTTTTCACAGACGTAAGTTCAGCTGTCTGCATAGAAACCAAGATAAATCTATGGAGTGATTATAAAGTTTACCGATTTTCCCAACTCTTCTGAATGAAAGAATGAAGAAGACTTCATAACATGTACATCTTGATTACAAAAGGATGCATCACCTTTCCTGCAGTTTCAAATTAGAGCTGTGGATGCAGAAATGAGACCGCTATAGAAAACAGGACCTCAGTGGAGGTGAGGCTGCCAGGCTCTTATTTAATGAGATACATGAGGACTTACTATTACCACTTAGAATGAGATATGCTGACTAATTAAAGTGCACAGCACAGATTCCTTTAATTACAGATGACTACTTTTAGCACAATCAATCCTCATCCAGTCTCGGAATCTAGATTTCATTCACATAACTGCAATGAACATGGCTTCTTTTTTCTATTTCTAATCAATTTTAGAGAAACTGGAAACACATTTGAATTTTAACTTTTGTCAACATGACTGAGGGGGTTTTTATGTATTGATGATTTTCTTAGCATTTCTGGGATTTTGTAGATTTTTTTTATACTCTACAGGTAATAAGTTATCTGCTTACACCAGAAATGAGCTACCTGCAATCCATTTTCATTTTTAAAAATAGCTTTCTGGCTATAACAATGGTAGATATTCATAAGAAACTTGGGATATGTGGTAGAGTGGTTAAGAACGGCAGCTCTCTCCTTAGATAGACACGGGAACAAATGTGGCTTCATCACTGACCTTCTGCAAGGCCCTTGACTCCTCTAGGTCTCATTTTCCTTATCTTTAAAATGAATGTACAATAATGATACTTGGTCAGTTATTATGAGGATTAAATGAGAAAATATATCTGTGGCATGAAACACATGGAAAGTGCTGGTGTGGTTATTAGTGTTTTGGTATCACTGAAAAAAAGAGAAAGAATGAAACAAAGAGCATCTACAACTTCAAAGCACAAATATACATCTATGACATCTATGAGTACCTGGGTGTTTTAATTTGCTGCAAATACATATCTTCTTCTAGATTCCTTCCCTCTCTTTATTTAAAATCTTTCCCTTCTACCTCATTATTTTAAAATTGGAGCAAAGTTAGGAAGATTATGGACAAAACAGATGTAGTATAAGATGATATTTAAGAAGAGTTATTACAACATGGAGCAGGCCTTGAGTTATACTATTCCTTCATAAATAGTATGATCACAGTGATAGGAAACAACAATATATAACATGTTTGGAAAATAATGACTGTAAAGAAATGCACCAATAGCATTACTTTTACGGGATGGGATTATGAATAAGTGTGCCATCTCCTTTCCTTGTATTTTTTAGCATTTCTCAAATTTTCTATTGCTGATACATTATTTTTGTGAAAAAGTAAGATTTGGTTAAAAAACACTTCTGTGGTGTCTGGGTGGCTCAGTTGGTTAAGTGCCTGAACCTTGATTTTGGTTCAGGGCATGATCTCAGGTTTGAGAGATCAAGTCTTCCTCGGGCTCTAAGTTCAAGGGGAAGTCTGCTTGAGATTTTCTATATCCCTCTCCTTCTGCCCCTCCCCCTACATGCGAATGCTCTCTCACTGTCTCTAAATAAGTAATTAAAATCTTAAAAAAAAAAAGTACTTCTTTTCTATCTCAATTCCTCCATCATGTTTCTCCAAAGACCCTAAACTAGAGGGATCTCTTGCTTTTCTGAGTTTCTTTGAGCTAACATTGTATATGAGTGGTTAGGAAGAAGAGAAATGTGTGCTAGAAGCTTCTATTATTCCTGTAAACTTGAATAAGTCATTTAAACACATACGTACATTTTATTTTTGTCATTTGTAAAGTAAGAAGACTAAATTGGCTAGGCAATAGGTCAGGTTTCTTTTCTACTCAGATTGACTCAGAAGATCAGAATAAGTGGGACAGGAAGTGGGCTTCTACCCTATACACTGATCTCTAAAGATAGTACTTTAAAGCATTTTCCCAGGAGTAAAATTGACATTTTCCCTTTAGTTTTCGATTGTAAAACTAGAAAATAAAAATTTCTATGAGAATCATGGTAAATGAAATACTAATTAAATGAAGATATAAAGAATAAAAAAATAAGCAATTCAATTTAGAATCTGGGAATTTTAAGGAAGAAAGGCATATTGCTACTTCCCACTCACTAGTCTATTTTGGTTATCCTTGAGTTAAAGTAGAGATACTTTCAATTTTGTGGTCCAAACGTAATTGTTGAGTAGAAGGATCTCAGAGTTGTGCTGTGAAAGAACTGTTTGAGGTGAGATGGTTTGCCCATTGTGCCTGTGAGGAGTCTGACTTTCTTTTTTGCTTCTTTAGACATCCATTGATTAACTTAAACTGGATCATAACTTAAACAATCCAGTCTCTATATGCAAAAGAAAAGAGAGTAGCCCTTACATGGCAAACAATGAAAATCACTGTGCAAGTTTGGACAAAATATTTGCCACAATAATTTTTGTCAAAGTGAAATTATGTGTAGATCAGTTAGAGACGTTATTGCCCTGAGATCCAATAGTCCAGGCTACCAAAAATGGCTGAAACATCCCCACTCACATCTCTTATTGACTAAAAGCTAATATTAGTCAAAGATTCCATGTGGCTGCCCAAAGAATATATTCAACCAGGGGCTGTAAGAATAGATGTTCAGCACCCTGTTCAAGAACAGAATAGAATTTTGTTTGGTCAGAATTAGTTTGAGCTCTGGGTGCAGTTCTGGGTGTCTAACATAGTGATGGTCATTGGCAAGCTGGTCAAGCAAGAGTGCATGGGCAAGAGTAACAGTTTATGAAGCAATTCACTGGTACAGCAAGGTTCAGAGGGGTGGTGGAACTAGGCAAGAAGCCTTAGCCTTGTCTTGCAGACAGAAGAACTAGGGTGATTGAATGGCAGTTCCTGGGGAACAGATTTTTATCAAATGCCTAAAAATGTAATGGGCTGTTTCCTCTTCAGATGGATGGATTCCTCAAAATTAGAAGTCTTTTTTTTTTTTTTTTTTTAAGAGAAGGGTGAGATGAGGGAGGTGGGGGGTGCAGAGGGGCAGAGGAAAAGGGAAAGAGAAAATCTCAAGCAGGTGCCAAACCCAGCATGGAGACTGACAAGGGGCGCAATCTCACAACACTGAGATCATAACCTGAGCCGAAATCAAGAGTCGGACATCTAATCAATTGAGCCACTCAGATGCCCCAACATTAGAAGTGGAACGACCAATGTGAGGAGTCCTTGTAAAGATAATTCACAGATTAGTTTGACCTGATGAATTCTATAATCTCTTATGAACCCGAATATCAGGTTACAACATTATTAATGAGTTGATTCATTTATTCAAACAGGAAGTCTCGAAATTTATAAAATCTCTGTGGGATAAGAAATGGTCATGCATGCCCCTTTCTCAATCTAAACAGTACAGTGAAGAAGACTCATGGGCTTTGGTGTTAGGTATAATGGGTCACAACTGGCCTTGTCCCCTGTCACGAGACCTTTGGCAATTTCGCTCTTTAACTTGGTTGCTTCATTTGTAAAAATGTAAAAAGAGTCTTGTAGAGTGGTTGTGCAGATGAAGGAAAACAATGTATGTAAAGGGCTTAAAACTTGTAACTTTAAGACAGAAAGAATTAGGGGCACCTGGGTGGCTCATTCGGTTAAGCATCTGCCTTTGGCTTAGGTCATGATCCCAGGATCCGGGGATTGAGCCCCGAATCGGGCTCCCTGCTTAGTGGGCAGTCTGCTTCTCTCTCCCCTCCACCCCTTCCCCTGGCTCATGCTCTCTCGGCCTCTCTCAAATAAATAAAATCCTTCAAAAAAAAAAAAAAGAATGAAAGAATTGGCAGTTAGTGTAATTCCATATTCACAAATGAAAAAAATGACTTTTTAAGATAGAGAGGGTGCCATATCAACCTGTAAACTGTGTGGCTCAGAAGTTTTGAAGAACAACAGTGTTGGTACTAGGACTCAGCACAGATTTTCTGGTTGCCTCTGGGTTAGACATGCTTCCTTGTTTAATGAAACTGTTCATCATAGCTCAAGTTGGCCAGCGCCTGGGCAAACCGCCCGAGACTTTTGCCCAACAACGTGGTAGCAGGTTGGTTGCAAAATTTGGGGAGAAAAAAAGTGGAATTGATGGGAAGGAGAGGAAAGAGCACGGCACAGGAGGCTGGAAATAATACAAGACTTGAGCAGGATGTCAGAAGGCAACAGAACCATTTCTAACAAAACCTAAGATATTTTCCTGTTTTTTTCTCTTCTTCTCAGAGCAAGCAGCAAAGAGAAATGGAGTATTAAAGCACAAGGAGCAAAACTTGTTGTTGTTCAAAAGGGCAGGGGTCATTTTTGAAAGAGCTTTTAGCATATTCATTAGCAAATGAATGCCTTTGTGGAGCCAAAGTTTCACCTGATTATACCAATCCTGGCTCCTGTGGTGTCTGTATTCACTATAGAGAAACTGCTCTCTGGGGGCACCGGACCTGGAGCTTTGGAGACCCAACTGGGGTTTGTTGCTGCTTTGGGAATAAGGTTTTGTGGGGCCAATTTCTCAGCAGTTGTGTATGTTTTGCAGGCCTCCTGACTGCTCTTTGGACAGCCGGAGACTGAGGGCTACAGGGCTACTTTACCATGGGCGCAAGGAAGTTGGGAGGGCCCTTGGGTTTGACCCTTGCCTCACATCCACGTGGTAACAAGTCCTGTAATAAAGGAAGTGGCCTGTGGATAGTGGTAGAAGAAGCCCTGGTGGGTGGTTTTCTTTTTATAAAAGGCAAGTTTCTGACTTAGGCTTTGATTGATGAGGCATCCACTTCAAAGATGGCTACCTTGAAAAACCACATTATGCCACTCACTCTAGATAAAGAGATAGGTTGTTCATTCCCAGCTCTCCCCTTCCACCATTTTAAAGATTTTGGTTGATTTCAGAACTGACCACTTGGCTGCTTGATTTTTTCTCTTCCTATGCTTTAAATTCCTGCACTTGTGTTTTAAATTCACCAATAAAGAATGAGTCCTCAAAACCCTAGGCCCCCCACTCTCAACCCCAGTAAAATCAGAACCCCAGGCCTGCTCTCTTTCTCTTTACCCATGACCTCACTGTGTGGCCCCTGTAATTTCCAGGACTTGTAAGTAATACACTTTTTCTTTTCCTGGTGGTTATTGCTGAGAGCACCTTGAAATCATAATAAGAACCACAAGGGCTGGTCCAGCCACCACACTGGTTCTTTTTTTTTTTTTTTAAAGATTTTATTTATTTATTTGTCAGAGAGAGAGAGTGAGAGAGAGCACACAAGCAGGCAGAGTGGGAGGCAGAGGCAGTGAGATAAACAGGTTCCTTGCCGAGTAAGAAGCCTGATGTGGAACTTGATCCCAGGACCCTGGGATCATGACCCGAGCCGAAGGCAGCGGCCCAGCTAACTGAGCCAGCCAGGTGTCCCCACAAAACTGGTTCTTGATAGGCTAAGACCAACACAGGACAATTATGAACATCAGGCAGTGTGATTCAGTTCTAGAGAGGCTTTCTTCTCCTTTAGCTATAGCCACACATGGTGAAGTTACTGAGAAACTCCCTACTAGCTTTAATAAAATAAGGTATTAGAAATATTTACTATAACCCAAACTTTTGGATTTAGTAAATATTTGGTCTTTGTGCTTGCATTATAACAATATTATTGCTAAATAAAAATTTGGTGTTTGTGCATTCATTACAGCAATATTAAAAGAATAAAACCAAACAAAACACCTGGGCACTACTGTGGCTAGTGGTGGTTACTATGCTCAAGAAACTCACACTCCAATGATAAAATAAAAATTGAGGCAACTGTAATTCAGGATATGGTGAACAAATGATGTAAAAAGAGATGAAATTACTTGCTAAAGTCACACTAATTTTGGTAAATAAAAGAGCCAGAATTCAAGATACTTCATTCTTTCCTTATTTGACAGACTGCATCTTTCAAAATGGCTAAAGCAGTATTTCTGGTCCCTCATCCTCTCCAGAACCTTGCCACACTCCATTAAGAGGTGGAGTCCCTTGCCTTTGAATACTTTGACAAAAAAAATGCAATGGAAATGACCTGCTGTGGCTTTTGGGGCTAGATCCTACAAGGTGATACAGTTTCTGCCTGCCTCCCCCTCTTCCTCTCAGGATACTCACTCCTGGCATCTAGCTATCCAGATGACTATCTATCTAGCAAGGAAGCCCAGGCCACAAAGAAAGGCCACATGCAGGTGTTCTAGCTGTCTGTTGCAGCTAAGTTGTCAGGTGACTACTGGTATAAGCCATCTGACATGGAAGTGAGCCTTTATTTTAGTTTGTTTGATTTTTAAAGATTTTATTTTTAAGCAATCTCTACACCCAATGTGGGGCTAGAACCCACAACCCTGAGATCAGGAGTTGCATACTTCTCTGACTGAGCCAGCCAGGTGCCGTGAGAATGGTTTTGGATTATTCCCACTCCTCACCATCACCATGAGCCATCGAGCCCACACATATTGGAACAGAGATGAACTATCTTCTCTGAGCTCTACTCAAATTACATATTTATTGAGCAAATTAAAAAAAAATTCTTTTAAGCCATGAGTGTTGGAGTAATTTGTTACACAATCATGGTAACTGGAACATACTTTAGGTTTGAAGATTGGAGCACAGAAGAAAGGCTAGGTGTAGAGAATGGACCTTGAAGGACTGACAAGATAATGAAGTATGGTAACATTTCCCCACAGAGTATTCTAGAAACAAAGAGTTCTGTGGCCAAATGAGCTTAAGAAACTGTAGGTTAAAGCAGAGCCTGCAAATTGGTGGCCTATGAGCTGATCTAGCCAAGAGACATGTTTTTGTCCCCTCAAAGTGGATCTAAAATTTTTCATCAAAATCCAGATTTCAGATATCTCATGGAGATCTGTTAATATTGTGCCCACAGGACTAGAAGCAGCAACTTACAGGTGATATGGGGTGTCTCCACTTCCTCGCTGCCATTGCCAGATCATTATCTTTATTTCCTGGAAGTAACTAGTTTCCAACTTCTGGACAAAAGTGAACATGTTCCTTACTGCATGACTTCGCAGGCTCTTCATATGCTAATGTATATTTTAAATATTTAAATGGGGATGTAAACAATAGTCCTTAAATGTATTTACCTTGAACTTCTGAGTATGCATCTGTCATTAGGGGTCTCTAGAACACAGCTTGGAAAATGCTGATATAGAGACTTGGGTTATCTGAAGTTCCACAAAAAGAGAACTCTTTGGTGGGATAAATTTGGTGTATCCTGAGAAACTACCAGGGACAGGAATTTACCACATATAGTTTGTTTTCATGTGATTGTTTCCAGTAAAACTCATCTCTAATTAGCCAGCAGGTTCTCTAATCCTCACATCTGCTGTGTGAATCAGAATTCTTCAAGAATCTGTTGTTGTTTTTGCTCTAGAAAAGGAAATGAAACCCAGACTGTGGAGGAAAGAATTAAAAGAATTTTTGTAGGTTTTTAAGAAGACAACTCATTTGATGAATTTATGTTGTCAATGCCAACTAACCATTTAAAATGGCTTTGAAATTACACATAATTGGGGCACCTGGGTGGCTCAGTGGGTTGAAGCCTCTGCCTTTGGCTCAGGTCATGATCCCAGGGTCCTCTGCTCATGATCATCGGGCTCTCTGCTCAGCAGGGAGCCTGCTTCCTCCTCTGTCTCTGCCTGCCTCTCTGCCTACTTGTGATCTCTGTGAAATAAATAAATAAAATCTTAAAAAAAAAAAGAAATTACATATAATTATGTATACAGATTGGACAAAGACTGGAAGAAACATTAAAAAATGAAAGCAGTTAATTTATTAACATCATGGGAATTCTGGGTAATTCCTAGCCTTTCCTCCCCCAACTTTCTGATTTCCCTTATTGTTGTTGCTTTTTAAAATAGCTTAAATGAGAGAAAACTTTTGATAAAGGAATTATTTTTCTGGTGACCAACAACTTTTAAGTTCTATGATTGGCTCAGGGCCTGCAAAAAATGTAAATATCCTTAGTATTTAGAAATAGTGATTAAGAGCAGAAGTTTTGGAGTTAGTCTTGGTAGGAATCCTAGTCCTATTACTTAATTGTGATGTGACCTTGACCGAGTGACAAAATCTCTCTATGTCTTGGTTTCTCCTCATTAAAATGGTGTTGTTGGAGGAGATGACCAAGAGGCTGTGACTGCCAGTGGGCCATCGAGCTAAACGTGGGTCATTAGAGGGTCCCTCACCTTCTCCTCCATCTCTTGGATGTCTGGTCTGCTCACTGTTCCCACAGTGAAAGCTGTTCTGAGGATGCAGCTTTGAGAGGGGAAGGTGTTGGGGAGACCATCTGGATGGTGATATGACTGAACCCAATGAGCATGGTAACATTTGTGTAAACATTTTAAGATTCTGGTGGACAGGTATAGAGATCTCATATTGTAGCCACATAAGACAAGCCTCATATGTAAGCTCCCTTGCTTATTAAACCTGCCACCTACCAATTTGGTGCAGTCTGCTGCTTTCCTACGTCTCTCCTTGCCCTCTGTGTATGGACCCAGGTTATGAACCAACAATTGGTGAGCCAGCCAGCAGACCCAAGTAACAGACCTTAGGAAAGCTAGGCATTTGTAGGGAAAATCTTGTGTTGGCCACCGACCTCCATGTGGGCAGAGGTGGCCCATGTGTTAGAAGTTTGTGGATCACCATGTGAGTCTCAGGACACCCTGAAAACACCAGCATGTGTGATACACTTGTTTGAGAAACTACACATAGCACACTGTGGCAAAGAAGGGAAATGAGCAGCTGCCCCTGTGGACTGGCCTCTCATGCATCGTCTGGCCAACTGATGCCCAGCTAGAGGCTGAAGCTCGAGTTAGAAAGTTGGAAGAACTGAGGCCACAGAAGGACATGCAGTTGTCAACTATTTTTATACCTTTGGGGCTGGCAGAGAGGGTGGGAGAGAAAGATAATAGGTTGGAGAACTTAATGGCCAAGTTTCCAAAGCTCAGAGGGTGCAAGATGCCTTGGGTTAAGATCCAACAGCTTGTGACAAAGCCTGATGGAGATGCTGAGACGTGGAGGGAATACCTGGGAAAGTGAAGAAAGCCAAGAGCAAAGAGGGTGATGCTGTGATTGACAGTGACAACCAACAGCCTTATGCAGTCTGACCCCTAGCACCAAGGGAAAATTTAAATAGTAACCATCCTAGGTTTCCAATAATAAAGAACTATGCCCCAAAACTCTTAGGAGAAACTTGCATTTTTTCTTTTCCCTTGAAGTTATAAATCTTATCATGTCTTTGAAAGATAAGTACCTCAGGAGACAACTAAAGCCCTGTCCACAATTGCCTGAGACCTAAGGAAAAGAAGGGGGAGGGACGTTTTTTAAAATACAGATTGCTGTAGAAGCTTCCTTGTCCCAACTCCTGTCTACAACCACCGTAAGATTACTAATTAAGGGCACATACAAATCTTAAAAGTCTTTTCTACAAATATTAATTAAAATCATTAGCCATGTGAGTGGGTAACCTTCACTTGTTCCATCTGCCAGAGACACATTGGATTGAATTGTTTTATAAACCAGTGAATTTTATATCATACCAGATTAATAGCTAGTTTTGGAATGAAAGCTATGGGATCTCTGTTCGTATATGTTATGTGTGCCCATAGATATTATTACTTATGTGATGTGTTTCTTCCTCCAGAGAGTATGAACAAAATTAATTTGCAAAAGAGCTCTTTTTAATTGGTTTAAAGAAAAGTAAGCTTTGGAGCGCGTGGGTGGCTCATTCTGTTAAGCATATGCCTTCAGCTCAGGTCATGATCCCAGGGTCCTGAGATTGAGGCCCGCATCAGGCTCCCTGTTCAGCAAGGAGTCTGCTTCTCCCTCTCCCTCTGCCCTTCACCCTGCTTGTGCTCTCTGGTTCTCCCTAGCTCTCTGTCAAATAAATATATAAAATCTTTAAAAAAAAAAAAA